>JAGFBZ010000782.1:0-519176 GCA_018398805.1 Hirundichthys speculiger | reverse complement strand
ATTCATCCAGTCATTTGTGACACAAAGCAAAAGAGAAATAAACAGGATTTACGTTTGAAAAGCTGGAGCCAAGGAAATGTTTTCCCCTAATTGCTTCACTAAAGGGATAAATCAACCATCAAAACAGCTGATGATTAGTTTTTGAGATTGACTCATTGATTAAACCATAGTAGCTCCGCTCTAATGGAACATTTAGCCGCAACATCTTCTTTGTCCTTTTTAATTTCACCCTAATAATGATTTAATAAGCAGCTTGACTGGGGGGAATGTGATGCGTCATTTAATATATATTTCGATCCGTGATCAAAATTTCTCTTTCATTTATCAGTCGCGTAACTCTTTATTTCCTTGCTTCGCTGTGTGGTGCAGAAACGGAGGTAAGCTCTGTTCTAACGACATGGATCACCGTGAATGAGATGGAACAGTATCGTTATGATGATCATTAATACTTAGTTTTTCCTTTGTTTGGCTACAGGCTGAAATCCCTCACCCAGGGGCAGCACTGCTAAGACCACCAGCTCTTAGCGTGGATATCTGATGACACTCTCCACTAAGCAGTGATTCTCCAGCCCACTAGGGGTATTTGGTGAGCGGGGGTGCAGAGGGGGGCATCAAGTGCTTTTTCTTGTTTTTGCAACCTGTTCCTGAGCTGTGGTCAGACTAAGTGAACAGAGAAGACATGAGACAAGCCCAGTCCCCGATGTCTGCTCAAAGCAACCCTCTTAATACACATTCACCAGCTCATATTATTGTTTTAATAAGGGATTATAAGGTAACTTTAAAAAAAAGAAGCTAATGATTGGTCCACTGTTTAGAGGAAATTATGTAATTTATTGTAGTAATAAAAAAAATCCTCTTTTATGTATTTTTTTATAGTTCAATTAGTTATCCCAATAACTAAAATAGTTACATAGCTTAAAAATAACAACGTGATCTCATTTAGTGACATGGTAGTAAATAGGCAAAGCTGACTTTTTTTTGGAGTAATTATCTGCGGCGTAAGATGGTGGGAGATGTGTTACCCTGTTATCCTGGAAGCCTCAGAGGCCAGAGGAAGATTAGAGCTCTGATCTCATTCCCAGCACTTGTTTGGAGTCTGTCAGGAAGAGAAATGCCAGCATTAGAGAGGTACCGCCACACTCCTGATATGATGAAATAAGGAGAAAAGGGGAACGGGGGAAAAAGATGGAGGGATGGACAGAAAGGACCCTGCCCTTCTCTGAAGTGTCACTGGCTTGTTTATTCTATTTTTCATCGTAGCTGCTGGGGCAAAGATTCCCATTTTTCCTTTATTTTTTTTTTCCCCACCTCCTGACAAAAACCGCTGCTCTCATTTTTTATAGGTCTTGCAAACTCTCATGCCCCCCAGTGAAAATTACATTGTGAAAACGGTAGAAAATTTCAGGGCTGCCTGTGCTCTCCGCTGTCCCTCTGAGCTTTCAAACAGTCAACAGACTGTGAAGAATAAATAATAAAAAACTATTGATTATTTTGATGACTGCAAGATTCAATTAGGTATTAATTTTGCCCTCCAGTGGACCTATCAAGCTACTCAAAGGAGAGGAGGTAGGAGGTGGGGGTGGCCCCGAATGCATGCAGAGTGCGGCCGAGCTCAGACAGAAGGGAAAATGTGTTTACCTCGGCCGGCTGAGAGGTGCATTGATGCGCAGTGTCCCACATTTAAGCGCTCCGCAAATGAAGCCCTGATGACTAGTGACATTGTTCCCCGGGATATGAGTATTGACCAGTCAGCTCACGTTTTTTTAACGACAGCTTAAACTATTTCTATTGATTAACATTTTCATAGATTATCACGTGTCATATCAGAGAGGGCACGTTCCCGTGATGGGCGCATTAAAAAGGCCCCTCTGGGTAGCAGCTCATTGACCACCCTGCCAGACGCTTGGGGGGCGGTTGGTTGAAGGGTGCTGCGCGAAGAAGAAAAGACTCACCCTCCTTTTTTTTTTTTCTTTTTCGTGCCCATATATGAGCTGGTCACCTGTCCTCTGCTCAGACATATTTAGGTTGGACTTGATTCATAAATAAGAAAGAGGGCCGTAGTCCCGCTGCTCTGTGTCTGCGCCTCAGAGCCTGAGGTGGGGTGAACACTGTCTGAGGAGCTTTCCAGTCTGAAGACACAAGGGGGAAGAGACAGAGGGAGTGAAAGCGGGGAGGGAGAGAGAAAGAGGACGTGACATCTCTAGGGTTTGTCTTAGGAAGCAACCTCAGGCTTGAACCTGTGGTCGCCTTTCAGACACAAGCAGATTGAGGAAGGTGCTTCTGGTTCAGTTAAAAAAAAAAACATGCAGTAGCTGCTCCATGTGCTGCGGTGGCATGCTTTAGCTGCTGTTTGACTCATTTTGACATTTGGACTTTCTGAAACTCTTCTTTTTTTTTTTTACTCCTTTCTTCTGGAGCTTTTCAAGGTAAGACAAGTTTTTTTTTCCAACAGCTTTTTTAAAAAAGTTTCTTTTTTGAATTCCTGTTCGTATTTCACTCCCTGTTGCCGTTCTGTCCGCTAACGCTCTAATGATATAATTTAGTTGCAGTTCATTCTTGATACACAGCCGCAAAAAAAGTAAAAAAATAATGGGGTGAAAAATGTGGAAACAACACTGACTTCATGTCTTATTTGAATCAGGCCTGAAGTTCATGGTGCAAGATGTCACCTTTAATCTAATTTTGTGTCTCCAGCAAACTGAAAATTGATATAATCAGTGGCGTGTACTTAGCGCATATCTCTCCTCCAGATGTGGAATTACGTGTGTTTTTTTTTTCTTTTCTTTTTATATCAGTCCATGGACCTCATTGTGGACAGCTGTCAGCTTAGTATTTGCTGAAGATGAGGCTCATGTCAGGTAGTAATGAGCCCTCAGAGATGGATGTATCACCGTTTTAGGGCTGCAGGGTATAATGGTAAAGCCACGCGATCCGTAACAGTTCTTCAGCAGGCAGCAGCCAGCAGTATCAGCGGGGGTGGGAGCACCCAGCCTCAGATAAAAGAGGGAGCCGAGGAGGGAGGGAGCTGGAGAGAGAGGGAGAGAGAGGTGAGCGATAGGAAAGAGAAGCTGGGGGTAGAGAGAGAGAGAGTGAGGAGAGACACAGAGAAGGGAGCCGGTAAGGGTGAGACGCCGAAACACATAAACCAGGGGCATTTTCTCTTTTTTTCCCCCCCATCCTCCCTGTTTCCCACCTGGGCTCCCAGCTCCCTCCAGGATCCAATGATTACAGGCACTGAGCAAGCCGCTGCTCTCCCGGCAGCGAATGAGCGCGGCAGAACTCGGGGAGACAAGCGGCCCTCAGACAGCGATCTGAACGATGAGCCTGCTCTGCCCCTGAGGCCACGGACAGAGGTACCCCAACAGCTTTACGTAAGACTGCATTAAATACCCCCATACCGATAGAGGAATCCGTGCTAAAAAAAAAAAAAAAAAATGGCCAAAGTTCCTTTGTGCTGCTTTAATGTTGCATCATCTAAATATTGAGAAAACTGCACCCTGCAGTTTAACGTTTATAGAATTTAGCAGTAAATTGCATCTCCAACAAAGTACATATGTTTAACTTGAGTTCAGTTTGTGCTGTGGATAAATGACACCTTGCTTCAGTTTCTAAATGGGCTGTTGCAGTGATTTAAAAAGTTAAATGACCCGGCCTCCGGCGACCAAAAGAAAATTGATTGGAAGTTATCTTTGAAAGCCAGTCGGCTTTACAGGGCAGCCAGACCACAGCCGCAATTACAAGAAGCATAGATTTCAAATAGAAGATGCTACATCTCTGAAGCGATTCTTTATAGATATATAAGCACAAACACAAAAGATACAGGACACTGCAGGTTAACCCATCTGTCGTTATGAAATCCTTTCTCTGGTCTCAGATTCATCGCCGGCGCATAGAATATCACAAGGCTCTTAAATGGTAGCTCCGCCTGCACAGTCGGCACCTATGATCTCAAGTAGTCCACAAACATTGCCTCATTTAGAGCTATTTTCTGCACTGCTGTTTTCTGTCACATGCACTCTGCACTTACTTGAACATATTACTATGATTACATAAGCAGTGGTTGAACTACAGTAATTTCCCTTTAAAAAGGGAGGGAGGGAAACAGAGATGGCTGCAGCCTTGCAGGTGTGTTTGGGCCACTCTTCCCCTGTTAGTTTGTACACTTGAAAAGAGTGGGAGGCGGAGCAGAGTGAGAAGGTTAAAGTGATTGCTTGGTAATCATCCCTTTCAGGTGGAGAGGGGCCCATCCACCATGGAGTGTGTTCGTCGTGGCTCAACAGGATAGAGGAGGGCGAGATGGTGCCGTGTTTTGTCCGAAGGTAATGATTTAAAAAATATATATATTAAAATGAATCTGTGTTCTGGCATGTTAAAGGAGAAGTTTAATATTTGGGAATTTAATTAACTTTAATTAAAGCCAAGAACTGGATGAAGAAATTCAGTTCTGCTCTTTTTTTTTTCTTTTTCTGTGTTGAAAATGAAATTAAACTGTCACATCCATTACAGCTACCTCATCCTCTTGTTCTCCTGGTATTCTCTGTTGTGCAGGCTTTACTGGTAAAAGGATTTAATTTGTCTGAAAATCAAAAGCTAGCATAACCTTGTCTAAAGACCAGAATCTACTTAATTTGTGCAAAACCCCTTACTTGTGCAAAAAATATACATTTTCGAATCACTACTTAACCAGAGGTCAAAATCTGGATCATTTCAGTTTACACTAAAGACAAATGTGTTTCAGTCGGTACACATGAGATTTGGTCTGTAATTGTATTTGCCTTATAGGTGCTTTGAACAATCTGTGCACATATGACACAGACCACCTGAGATATTACTACCTAAATATTATTTATTTAAGATTAGGACATGGAGGCAAAGGCATCATTGCAGTACAGCTGGGGAGTTCATGACATTGTAATAAGTGATTTAAAAAAAAAAAAAAAGATAAGACAGTTGGTTGATGCAGAAGGATATAAGGATGAAGACTTCACTCATGTTAGTGGTGCTGGTAGGTGGCTTTTAGGGCTGGCCCTAAAACCATTTTTATGGGCTCCTGGAGCTTCATTAGAAGACTACAGCAGATATTTTGAGCTTTGGCTGGGATTCCTAGATTTATTTCGAGTGCACTAAAAATGAGAGCGTCTTGACAAATCTATTTGCAGTTTCACTCTTGGCTGACCTAACAAATTAATATACAGTTATCTGAAGATTCAGATCCAGCTCCAGTTTTTGAAAAACAGCAGAATTCACACTATTGAGTTATCAGTCACCCTTACCCTAAGGTTAGAGTAAGAGGGTTAAGGGTTAGGGGTTAAGGTTAGGGGTTGGTATCTGTGCAGCCGATGGTAAGAATTCCATATTCTTCACTACTAGATGGACCATGGCTAATTTGGAGAAGCACATCATCTACTGTTCTTCCTTCCCATTATATCCACAAGTTATTTTTAATATCTCTGTCTGCCTTGTAAAAAATCTAATAATTAACATTAGCAGTCCATTCAGTTTTTGAGGCCTATATCAACTGCCATACAGCGAGTAATGAAATGAAAGCATCCTAAACATACTGTAAGTCCATCAAAGGGCCAACAGAGACTGATGATCATGTCCGCTCCCAGTCGGGGCAGGCTTAGAAGCACCAGTTAACCTAACAGCCTTGTCTTTGGTCTTTACCAGCCGATGTTTGCATTGCTGATTGGAAATCTTGATCCAGCTTTTAAAAAAAGATATTACTGACATATTATGTTTTTACTTGAAATGTGTCAAATGGGCCAAATTTGTCATATCAGCTGAACTCTCACGTCTCGTAGCTCTGGCTATTCATCCAACTCTAAGTAATAATTAACAGGCTTTGTGGTCACTTTTAGATGATTGACCTTTTGATATATTTTCATATTTTGCATTATTATAGTGCACCATCATTCCAGCTTCCCAAAGACAACCAAGCACCTTGTATCCTGGTGGGTCCTGGAACAGGCATCGCCCCCTTCAGAAGCTTCTGGCAACAGAGACTATACGACCTTGAGCACAACGGTCAGACATACACACTTTCCTCATCCGTTACATATCTATTTATCACAGAAGAAAATTGAATGAGTCCACTCTGAGCAGCAGAGTAACGTTGCTTATGATCTTCAAGGGATTAAGTCGTCGTGCCCCATGATCCTGGTGTTTGGTTGTCGTCAGTCTGAGATGGACCACATCTACAAGGAGGAGACTCTCCAGGCCAAGAACAAAGACGTGTTCAAGGAGCTCTATGCGGCTTATTCCAGAGAACCCGGCAAACCAAAGGTAAGATTACCCAGCGTCCCTGACTACAGACAAGTCACCTTGTCACAACTCTCTGGTCTGCAGTGAGGGCTTGAAATGAGTCCAGAATGAGTCCAGCCTGAATCAAGCTGCCGTTTCATATTTTGGAGAAGCTTCACTCAAACTAACTTTTTATTTTCTTCATTTACAATTAGTTAGTTAATTAGTCTTCTTTATGTCTTTGCATTTTGTCCCATTCTTACTTTACTGTTACGTACCAATGACACACTACGGTCAGTCGCTAAAGTATGATGGCCTTACTAAACTTGCACCTCGCAGAAATTTTACATCAATCTATTTTATTAATGAAAAGTCCCCTGACTCAGACTTTCCCAGTTTCCAATCGTCTGCACGGTTAACCTCGTAACTTACGATGAACATTTCGCCACTTCCTCCCTGTCAGAAATACGTACAAGATATACTGCGGGAGCATCTGTCAGAGACGGTGTACCGTTGCCTTAAGAAGGAAGGTGGACACATCTATGTGTGTGGGGATGTTACGATGGCTGGAGATGTTCTCAAGACTGTCCAGCAAATTATCAAGCAGCAGGGCAACATGAGCCTTGAGGATGCTGGCTTCTACATCAGCAAGCTTCGGGTAAGGACCACCGTTTCCCATCGAGCACCTTAAGAGGACCTTGAGGATGATGGTATTTTTAGATACTTTTTGGATTCTATATGAGTAGTGAAAATACTTAAAGAAACATGCTCTTTAACCTTATGAACCTTTATAACCTTATTTCTTTTTTTTTTGGGGGGGGGGGTTCCTCATTGTAGTTGAGTCAAGTATGGACTGACTGGCACCTGTTGTCATGACCATTTCTAAATGATCATATTCCTTTTTTTTCTGCTCCGACCATCCTGTTACCAGGATGAGAACCGCTACCATGAAGACATCTTTGGGGTCACACTGCGCACCTATGAGGTGACCAATCGGATTCGCTCAGAATCCATTGCCTACATCGAAGAGAACAAAAAGGACTCAGATGAGTAAGTGGCTTTGATCTGTTTAATTTCCACTGTTGTCCATTGGAAGTGTAGCTTCCCAGAAGGAATAAAGCAACAAAAATCAGTTGAAATTGTCTTTAAATTAATATTGCTTATTAATATACTGAATCGATTAATACCAAGTTATTCCAAAGGATAACCACCAACGCTATCCACTAGCAACACGATGTATCACATCTTCGCACGTATGCAAGTCAGCCATGCTGTGGGCACTGACCTCTCGTATCTTTCTAACCTTTGGCATAATATCGTGCACTGTAGAGGTGCAAAGACCTAAGTTCTTCCTGGTTTTACACTTAAGATATTTTCAGCTTTTTTATGTCAGAGTTTGCACAAAGGGGTACATGGGAACTCATCATTGATTGGACAGACTACTCCTTTGGTGGATGCTCCTTTCATAGCCGGTCCCAATACCCTTATTTGCCAACAACTAATCAACTGATTGCAGGATCTTCCAGAACAGGGTTACTTGTGTATTCTATAAAGTTTTTTACTACTTTGTGTAACCTCCCAACATCTGGAATGTGTTCTGGTGGGGAGTCAAATTTAGATTTGTTTAAACATTTTTATATACATAGAAATGGATCTGTGAAGACTCAAGATCTATTATAAGTGTATATTTAAGTTTGTTTTGTGTTGCAATCCCAAAAGAAAAGGCTCCCTAACCTTTCTAAAATTGGGGTTTCCATATTGCTGATTAAATGAAATCAAATCTTGGGGACAATTCCTATCCTTCTCCCAGGACGTTGTGAAATGAATCCAGGTTTTTCTCCTGTGATTTTTCACTTTCATACAAGCCTTTTATCTTACGCCTCATTTCCACTTGCTTCCACTTGTGGTTTGCCTCGTGTGCATTTGAAAAATTTCAACTCATATAGTGGAATTCAGAGAGCTAAAATAACTCTCAATGCTTCTTAAAAATTAACTCCTAGTTGTTTGATTGTACAGTGAAACTGTATAGGCTGTAGCATAGATTGTTATGAGAATAGTTTCCAACGAGTTGGCATTAGCATCATTAGCATTAGTATCGTCCTTTATCCTTGAAAAGCTAAATAAAGTTTTCTTCTTCTTCAGTCTTTTTTAAGTTTAGTTACATCTAACTGCAACATCACTATTTTTTTTTAAAACTGCCCAGCTTGTGGAAGTTTTACAGGCTTCATTGATCTAAAAACAGCACTGCTGTCAAAGTTATTCAAACCCTTCGTGTGTGTAACTCAGTTAACATCCACAGGTAATTTGAGTCTGAGCTCATGTGCCCTGGACCTGGTTAAAGGGCACATATGTTTGTCCTGACTTTCAAAGGTTCAAAAATGTCTTCAAATGTCATACCCAGTATTCAGGCCATCTGTCCTTTTAAGAGGCGCATGATTGATTTAAGCAATGAATGAAAGTTATGAAAGAGCAGTAGCTTTCAGAGGGGTGTTTTTTATTTTACTTCAAGGATTCATTGTATGTATAGATTGCCCCCCTATGATCCAAGCACAGGTCAACTCGGCTGATCAATTCAGAGCCAAATACATCAATAAAATAAAATAAATCTGAGAACCAAAACCCAGAGCCTCACCAAGAAATCAAAATCCGTAACCAATAGAGCAATCAGCTTTCTTGATTACATTTTTTTTTTCCTTTCCTGCCATCAGTTCTAAAACCATCTCTGTTTATGAACCATCTTCTTCAGTTGCATTTTTTTTCTTCGTGGTTCCAATTCTGAAGTGAGAATCAGATCGAGGGTCCTGTCGATCTACAGGTGGGACAGAGCCGAGATCCACCAGCTCACTGGCTGCTGAATGACTCAGCACTTTACGCCACCAACGCGCACAAAACTTCTGCCGACGAATGCGTTTGCCAAGTTGGCGACTTCATCGCTATATTTATCGAGTATTCAGGCCCCCTAACGGAGATGGTTTTTAGAACTGATCAGGTTTGATCCTTGGTTTTAATTCTCAGATTTTGGGTTTTGATTCTAAAAAGTTTTTCGTGTTCCTTTATCTGATGTCAAGAAGAGTCTGAAAACAAAGACCAATAGCAAGTTTAGTACACAAAGATTAATACAAGGTTTAATATGCCATGTAGAATATTTAATCTGCCGTGTGGTACACTGTTTCAACACCACAGAGGTGCTGAGGACAAATGCACCCAGAGGTTGGAGCGTCTTCCTTTTATAACTCTAGAACATGCTGTTGATTGTCTCAGTCAAGGAGCCGAGATGTCAATCAAACATGTTTGTCTGAGATGCCTCCCACATCTCAGGAGGGTCAGAGGGGTCCAGCTGTAACAACGAACTGCACCCAAAAAAGATCCCAAAGATCCAAATACAAAATCTGAGGTTTCAGGATGTCTATCCTGTTTTGGGACAAACCAGCTAAAGGTTCACAAAATCTTTAAGCTATTTCTAAAGTCCTAACAATTCGCAGTACATTCGTCTCTGAAACGACGCCGTACAATTCACTTAAAAAAAAAACTTCCAATTGTTGATTTGTTTTAGGAAAGCAACCATTAACAACATATTCTGCTTTTATATATTCCTGTGTAGATTATCTAACATCTACATATAACGTTTAAAACCTGCATTGCTTGCATCTCTTCTCGGTACAACTGTGTGGGATGGATCCCTTACCTATATATATATATATATATATATATATATTTTTTTTTTTTTTTACCAGCAATACTCTTTTATTATCCATAACAACAGTTCTGATCGTACTCGGAGGAGAAAACGTCACTGAGATGCAGCGTTCAGTGGGATAGCATGTGCAGCTCTGTCTCCCTTTGGAAGTCAACTTCTATCTGCAGCCTGTAGTTGTTTGGCAACACTGTGTCATCTCTCCTACTTTAAAAAGAAAACAGAGGGTAACCATAGAAACCAGTGGAGAGAGGCCTTTAAACTAACAGGATTAGTATAAAAGCGAGTGGCTGTGTTCCATTTCTGTTTTTGTTTCCAGCGTTATTTGTGCATATTCAAGATTATACACTTCATACACCCTTGCCATGAGAGCAAAACAAGGGCCCTACATGGCCCCGATGGCTCATTAAGTACCAACATAATGCATCACAGACGATGGTTCCTGTGTGGATTGTCACTTGAATTTCACATTTGTCCATCAAAGCCCCTGCTCGCTGAATGAGTAATGACTGTAACATCTCTGTTTCCATTTCTCTCTGTCCGTCTGCTTTTCTGTCTCTCCTTTTGTCTTTTCTGTTTCAGGGTTTTTTGCTCGTAGGTCGCTCAGTCGGGGGGGAGGGGCTTTCTGCAGCCGACCGGTCCGAAGGACGCAGCTACGCTGGTTAAAGAATACTGTGCCAATTTTTGTACTGTAAATTTTTTTTTTTTTTATACCACATTAATGTTTCCGTTGGGCTCTGCAACTTTGTCTGTAGCAAGTTGGAAATGTTTTGTTCTGAGATTCTGTTTTGCTTGTCGATGATACTTCCAAAAGTTATAATTTGATCTTTGATTCATAATGTGTGCACTTAGTGTTATGACCTGCATCATTGTGAATGCATGACAAAGATAATATACTTAAAAAAATATAGTATACTCTGTGTTATTGTTGCAATTAAAAGGCTTTTATTGAGGTTGTATATTTGAAAGGAAATGTGTGGCATCACAAACGGACATTTCTGTATGAATTGAATCTGTGTGAATTGTTGGAAAAAAAATACAGGAACCAACAAAATATATTGGGGGCATTTTTTTTTCCAATTGATGAAGGCTGTAGTCACAGGCACAACAGAAAAGTGAAAGATGTACAGGCATGCAGACAGAAAACCTGACAGATGTTTCGCGAGCAAATTTAGCACATTGACAGCTTACCCCATATTGTGAAGAACCGCAATTCTGTCGCCGCCTTAATAAACATATTATCTAGCTCCCCACTGGCAATCTTTCAGAAAGCATCAGCCTCAGTGCCAGTGCTCTTTAGCAGCCTGTCTGTTCTGTCATAACATCAAACTCTTGTTTCCTAGCTGGTGCTTGCCAAACCTGCTCCAAGGAATGTTCTGCACGGCCAAGTCTGAGTTTGCATCTTTCTTCAAACTCTAATTAACAAATGGCAAAAAAAAAAAAAAAAAATTAATTCAAAGAAAAAAAACTATTAGAATTTGAACATCCTAATGTCATGTGAGCAAAATAGTAGAATTCTTGACCCCTAGCAATCATCATGGTGACACCATGTCACCTTTTGTCACCTAAACCCAAGCTTTGCGCACCTATTTTCACCTTGTTTTCCATTTTTTTTTCACTCACTAATTGGGTTTCGGCACCAGAATTAACGGGTCTGGTTTTGGAAACTGGGCTGAAGCACCAGGAGTTCATGACTGGTTCTGGGAGAATATAAAAGTAGGGATTTAAAGGCAGGGTAAGCAATTTCTGGATGCCATCGAATCTGTTGTTTGAAAGAAATGGCCAACAAAATGTGAACAGCTAGCTCCTCCCACCCCTTCCTTCCAGCGCTCCAAGCCTCCCCATCCACGTCACGTGCACAAGCATGAACCCCAATGGGGTTTTTTTTATGATTTGAGGGGCAGGTTGCCGTCATTCTTCCAGTTTAGAGTCAAAGATGTCAATGTTTTTTTTTTTAATTGGGTTTTTTTTACAATCTACTCACAAAACTGGGCAGCTATAGTGGATGGTGAGGAGATATTAGCTCCATGTGATTTAATGTGTTCTGGGTTGGAAATCACTGGGTTAAAATCACTTTCCCTGCCTTTAAATGCATCGCTTCATTATGTAAATCCAAGACATTGTTTAATCAAGTAAAAACGTCTTTGTCCCACCGCGCTGACACGTGAAATCGAGGGATCCTGACAGATAGAACAAGAACAGGATCTTTTGTTCAGTCTGATTGCAGCTGTAAAGGCTCCAAACGCCATAAATATTAGCATGTTCTAAGCTTAAATCAAATGGGGAAAGACAGTTGTTTTACGGGAGATTACTGGAGCCCTTCTGGTCCAAAATTAGGTGGACTCTACATCCAGCCAAGAAACATTAAACAAAAAGGTTTCAGATCCAGCCCGATAAAACAATGTATTCTCTTTTGTGCAGCTTGAGCAAAATGTATATAACAGTACGACCTTTAAAATGTGGTGGTAGGAATAGTGTGTTTTTTTTTTTCTTTTTTTAATAAATGGTGTCATGCTATGTTTCTGGTCCTTATGCTAAGCTGCGCTAATTAGTCCTGGTTGTAGCATTATGTTTTTCCCCCCAACGCCTCTTCCTTATTAATGACACATATCTGTAACAAAACATTAAGAAAAGCAAATGATGCTGCGTAGATCATATCGGAGAGCTGCCAACTCCTCTATTCATCCCCGGTGGAGCTTTTAAAACTCGCATCAGCCGTAATTTCTCTGCCTCTTGCCTTATATGGACTCTTTGCCAACGTTTGATGTATCGGTCCTTTCAGTTTTCTCTCTGCATGTTTCGTGCTGCCCTGTGGCCCACACGCCACCTCTTCACTGTGAACCGACACCTGCCCGGCGGCATCAGCACGCATGCGTACGTGCATGCATACGCGTGCCCTCCAAGTCACCATCGGTGTGCACATCTCTGAACGAGTGGGTGTATACATGCATGATCTCAGGTGTGTGTTTCCTTCTGCTCGTTTCTCCATTACCTTGTCGGATTTGACAGAAGATGGCATGTATTTGCTGCTCTGAGTCACTGCAGGCTTGCAAAGTTGATTTTTACAGATGGGACTTTGGTAACAGGGGACTGCCCACGTGGCTTTTAAGTCGTGATTTCAGCAGTTTCATCATGTTTTGTTTCTGAGTTTTAAGAGAAAATCCCAGTGCCACTGTATCCATTTGCTGCTTTTTCAGTGCTTCAGTTATAACTTGGAAATCTTTGTGCCATATTGTTTTTTTTAACTCATTCTGCATTAACATGGCATTTCTGATTTTTATTCAGACTATGAGTCTTACAGCTGTTTTTTTTCTGTCACCTATTTTAATATTGAAACAAAAACTGCTTCTTTTTTTTAAATTCTCGATGAATGTGTCTCTATGATTTGAACTTGTTTACCTTTTATTGGAATTAGAGGTGTCAAGAAAAAATGTCTGTGATCTAAAAATGTGCAACGGGAATTGATATAGCTTCTATATAAAGCTTCTATATAAATATATATAAATATATAAAAGATGAAGTATAACCAAAAAGAGAGTACCACTTTAGTCTTTTCTAAGAATGTATTTTGATTATGTAAATGAAAACTATGATGCTTGATTTAAAAAAAGAAAAAAAAGAAAAAGTCAAACATGCCTACTCTATGTTCTCTCATATCCTTTAGGTATGAGGGTTAAATGGCAGCATTGATTAAATGCATGGTGATCTGTCTCCTGTTCATATTTAAGAAAAAGAGAAAAAAAAAAAAGCGCTGTCTATTTACCAGCACTATGTCAGTCCGTGAAGCAGTATCGTGCAGTTGTCTGGCCTTTCTCACGGGGCTCCGGGTGGCGACTACATTCTTGAGGGGGGTTTCTTTTTTCTGTGTTTGCGCATCACTGCTAATAACAACTCTGATCCGATCGGCCTCTGCTGTAATGACCTTTGTTGTGTACTTGATTGAAGATACTCCACTTTAACGCATCAACCGCAAGGACTTTGCATTTACTTATGAATAAAGAGAAATATTTACAGAATACGTCAACACGGCTTGCTTGGTTTGTTTTTTCTTGTTTGTATAAAAGGGGGGGAAGCGAGCTGGAAAGGTTTACCTGAGCTGCAGAAACTGTTTAAGATGGATGTGCTCTGTTCTAAAGGTCACGTTGGAGTTTATGAAGAAGCTCCTCTAAACAAGCCATTTATTTAGACTCAGTTATTCTGCCTCTGGAGGGACTAGTCATCACGGCTCATAGAGCTTCACAGCACTGATTTGTTGCTCGTCTCCATGGCAGCCTGTCAACAAAACAAGCCAACCAAACTTTACACAGCTGAGAAGCAGCCCTTTCTAATTACAGCTGGAAAGTTCAGCAAGAAAGGTTTTGTTCAGTTTAGATCCGCTGCAGCGACTTTATCTGACGACAACAAAGATTTTTAAAGTTAAATTAAAGATTCCCTGCATAGAGGCGGCAAAATATCCTAATATAGCAGTCAGGCAGCATTAAAGTCATGGCTCATCTGGAGAAGTTGGTGGTGGTGCCGCCTGCTGTGCTGGAAGAAGTGGAGGCAGAAATGAAGAAAGAGAAGCTGCAGCTGGACGAGGTAGGAGGCTGATCATGAAGCTGAGGTGTAACGTTTATTGATCGGGGGAAAAAGGGTGGCGAGGCAGGCGGTCACAATGAGACCCAAGGGGACTGTTCAGGAGCAGATTTTTATGAAGTCAGGTGGGACTTGAAATCAGACTGAAGGAGTTTGGCTGGGTTTTCAAAGTATGTTACCTGCTGGAGCATAAAGGAGGTCATAACTCACTCCAGGCACGTCTGAGCGCTCTCCATGAATAAAGACTCAAAAGTCAGAGCTGGAGACCAGTTCCCTTTCTTTTGTGGATAACTGTTTTAACCTGTGTACGCTCAGGAATTTATTCAGCAGGAGAACTCAAATGTCTCGCCCTTGAAGTCTAATTTTATTTATTTTAGTCCAGCAACAGAGCTACAAACATACAGGGGCTGGACAATGAAACTGAAACACCTTTCATTTTACTGTGGGAGGTTATTGGATCAGCCTGGTGTCCAGTCTTCATTAATTCCACACAGCACCAGTCAGAGCAGAGTGAAAAATTCAGTTATCAGGGTAAGAACACAGTTTTGCTTAAAATATTGCAATGCACACAACATCATGGGTGACATATCAGAGTTCAAAAGAGGACAAATTGTTGGTGCACGTCTTGCTGGCGCATCTGTAACCAAGACAGCAAGTCTTTGTGCTGTATCAAGAGCCACGGTATCCAGGGTGATGTCAGCATACCACCAAGAAGGACCAACCACATCAAACAGGATTAACTGTGGACCCAAGAGGAAGCTGTCTGAAGGGGATGTTCAGGTGCTAACCTGGATTTTATCCAAAAAACATAAAACTATAGCTGCCTAAACCACGGCAGAATAAATGTGCACCTCAACTCTCCTGTTTCCACCAGAACTGTCCGTCAGCAGCTCCATAGGGTCAGTATACACGGCCGGGCTGCTATAGCCGAACCTTTGGTCACTTGTTCCAATGCCAAACATCAATGTCAATGGTGCAAATCTTGGGCTGTGGAGAAGGTGAAACATGTATTGTTCTCTGATGAGTCCAGCTTTACTGTTTTCCCGACATCTGGGAGAAACCCCAAAGAAGCGGACCACCCAGACTGATGCATGCCCAGAGAGCAGCATGGGGGTGGATAGTGATGGTTTGGGCTGCCATATCATGGCATTCCCTTGGTCCAATACTTGTGCTAGATGGGCTGCGTCACTGCCAGAGACTACCGGACCATTCTGGAGGACCATGTGCATCCAATGGTTCAAACATTGTATCCTGAAGGCGGCGGTGCCGTGTATCAGGATGACAATGCACCAATACACCCAGCAAGACTGGTGAAAGACTGGTTTGATGAACATGAAAGTGAAGTTGAACATCTCCCTTGGTCTGCATTCACCAGATCTGAATATTATTGAGCCTCTTTGGGGTGTTTTGGAGGAGCGAGTCAGGAAACGTTTTCCTCCACCAGCATCACGTAGGGACCTGACCACTGTCCTGCAGGAAGAATGGCTTCAAATCCCTCTGACCACTGAACAGGACTTCTATATGTCATTCCCAAGACAAGTTGACACTGTATTGGCTGAAAAACGAGGCCCTACACCATACTAATAAATGATTGTGCTCCAAAACCAGGTGTTTCAGTTTCATTGTCCAACCCCTGTACACTAGATGGTAAAAATACACCAAGAAAATAAAGACTTGTTTGTGCAAAGAGTTATATATTACACGCACAGACTCTCTGGCACGCTTAAGGATGCCATTTTTGATTAGGCTAATTAATGCTGACAATAACCATATATGACATGTCTGAAGCCTGTATGTGTACGCCATGAGCACAGAAATGAGTGAGAAAAATAAAACGCGGCAAGACGCTGGTTCAAGAGGTTAAAGGGGAGGAGGGGAGAAAGAAGTGGGAGGATAAAAAGCTCCTGTTTGAGCGATCCAGCCACATTTATGGATTCATTTGTCCAGAGTGTACAGGCATCACTTTTAATCTCCTCAATCAGGCTGTCGATAACGGCAGTGTCTTACTTTTTCTCTTCTCCATCCGGCTGCAGTCTGGCATCAAGCAGACCGAGGTTGATGTGCGTGGGCCTAAAGACCCACACTCAAGCCCTGACTGGAGGGTGCGACAAAAGATGGAAGGAGAGGAGGAGGAGGAAGGAGGGAAGCTTCAAGGAGAGGAGAGTGTGGCATCTGATGAGGACTATGACACGGATTTGGAGCACAGCGGTATAGATTTTTCTTTCTTTTTTTTTTCTCTCTGCAAAAAGGAGATAAATTGCGTAGGAGAGTTATTAGATTTCATGATAATAAGGTGTGATGTTCCCACCTGGAAACAAAAGGCCTGATATTGAGGGTCATGCAATTTAAATTGATCCTGTCATCCTGTTATCTGCTGGCTGAAGTCATATGATGGGCCAGGAACACCAATTCTGCTCCGTGGCGTGTCTCGATTTTGTTTTGATCGGTACATGCATTAATAAGGAAAAGTCCTGTCACCCCATCTGTTCCATCCTCTCCCTTCTGCAATCCGATTTCTCTAAAAGATTTTTTTTTTAGCATTAAAAAAAAATATAGAGCCCACCCACACATTGTGGAAACCGGTTCTGCATGTTAATGATTTCATCTCAGTCTTTGTGTCAGGCTTCCTTTTCACCAGAAGTGAAAACCATCTGGTATAAATGAGCCCTCCTGACAGGGACGAATCAGCCACGAGAGAGTTTTCATTATCAAACTCAAAAGCTCCTCCTCCGGGGTGAAAAGTGCCCCGTGTCGTCTTTGTCAAAGAGGTATTGATGGTGAACAATTCAGACACAAGTGCCTTTATTTACCTTGCAGATAAGGAGGAGACATATGATCTAACGGAGGAGATGTGCTACATGAAGGCGTGTGAAATGTTGCAGGTGGTACCTGCCTCCTCTTTCCTGCGAAACACGCAAAATAATGAGCTGGATATGACGCACCGTGGTCTCGGGCCTAAGGTACGGTAATTATAAATGGTGGCACATATGGAGCAAGGTAAGTCTGGTTTTTCTGAAGTGAGCAGGGGACAGCTTTTAAAATGTTTTATGCACACCTCCAGAGGCTTGTTGATATTTTCTTTTTTCTTTTAAAAAGTTTTTTTTTTTTTAAATTCACATCCTGAAAACCAAATGTTTTGTGCATTTCACAGAGAATACTTATTTTCATGCATCCGTTTGCCTTGTTCTTTGAGCCTCCAGTCACACCTTGGTTTTTGTTTTGTTTTGTTTATTTTTGTTTCTTATAATTTGACATGAGAGAATATGGCAACAACATAGTGATGTTCTCGTAACTAGAATGCATTTGGCTTCGAAGCAGAACAGTTTTTTTCTCACTCTTCAGATCAGTTTCACCCGGGTTCAAGCTAGGGCTGGGACGACGTGTCGACGTCATCGATTACGTCGACGCAAAAACTGCACGTCGATGCGTCGTCACTCAGACTCAAAAAATGGCGGCGGCCGCGGCATCGAGTAGCAGCGAGTCGGGGGAGAAGAAGCTATCTCGTAACAGGATGTCAAAAGTATGGGAGTACTTTACACCTAAAGTTGATTCATCGGTGGTCTGTGCAAATAGAGATGGCATATCATAAAGCACTATCGCGATGCACCAGCACCTTAAGAGGAGGCACCCGGGAGCTGCTTGTGTGGAGGAGGAGAAGACACCGTGTTTTCAACTTTTTTTTCTTTCCTTGTTTGCGGTGATTAACCCTGTCATTCATCCAAACCGCACCACGTAACTTGTGCTCCAGCCTCGCACACACAGAACATGTACCCACTTAAACACACACACACACACACGCCCCTCACACACTCGCCTCTTGCCGACACACTTTTTTTTAACGGACACAGACACACACTCCTCAAATACACGCTAAAGTTAGTTTAACTTTCAACTTTTAGGTTAATGTATTATTATTATTATTATTATTATTATTATTATTATTATTATTATTATTATTATTATTATACTTTATTGCTATGGGCAGATCATTTAGAAGTATATAGTTTTATTAACCTGTGCACTGTACACAAAAAAACACACCCCCTGCACCCCCCAGGAGGCTGCTGCACTTACTGAGAGCATCCTAACTACTAAAAGTTAAACTATTGTTCACTTAACTGTAATAGGCCTAATAGTTGAATTTATTTGTTATTTATTTCACAAATTTAAATGATTAGGTTAAGTTGCTGCTGTCACACATTGTGTTGTTTTGTAAATTGCAGCTGTCACCGCTGCTGTTATTTTTTTATTTATTTTATGTTGATAAGATTTTGGTTCAGATTGTGTTTTTTTCAGTTTTATTTATTGAAGGAAAGTTTTATTTTATTATTTTTTTTATTATAGGATTCCATTGCACTACAACTGTGTGCACTTTATTGTTGTATTGTTCAATACAATTCATTTTTAAACTTGAAAGAAGAAATTTGTGTTTTATTCATGGAGATAAATTTGCATTAATTGCTATATAGGTCAAATTATGGGGAGATAATCGATAATCGAATCGAAATCGAATCGGATTTAAAAATGAATCGTTAGATTAATCGATGCATCGAAAAACTATTTTCTAGATTAATCGATTACAAAAATAATCGTTTAACCCAGCCCTAGTTCAAGCACTCAAACTGAACCTGACCTCTTGGGAATCATCTACCAATATTTGATCTTTCTGGTAGAAATGTGCTCACCTGTCTAACGTTATTAAAACGCCCATGTCAGTCTAAGAAAGACCTGGAGCAAGACGATACTGTAATGTTTTCCTTGAGATCAGCCCAGACCTTTGCTCCGTGAACATTTCATTAATTCAAAGTCACGTTCCCCCGCAGGCCGACTCCACTCGTCATGAGACACGCTTCGATTACTTTTCACTTGTTACATGGGAAACTATGTCTTTGCCCTTCTCAAAATTGTATAAATTGAATCGCCTCGATTGGATCTTATAGTTTAACATCCAATGAAAGACTATCCTGTGTATTAAATTACAATTTGCCTCTTCAAACATGTTTTTAAGTTTAAGACTTTTCACCTCGAAACAATTAGTAAGTAGTTTTCAGACATTATCCTGTTTCAATGTTCTGCTGAGTCAACTCCTCCTGTCTTCAAATGTCTTGTTTGGATACATTTGTGTATTTTGTTTCGATATATCTTTTTTTAAAACTTATCAAAGTCACAGTTATATGATGAAATAAAGACTTATCATGTCAACCCCACTTTGATAGAGAATATTAGGAATAACAGCTCTTTGAAACTGACAACCCTCTTTCTGAAACTGAAAGGAAAGTGGACAAACTAACAACCATGACGACAATATCAATTACCGTGATTTTGTAAAGAATCCTTGGCAGGTATAAACTCAAGTGTGGAGCACATGGACATAATTCAAGTGATGTTCGTCTTCCTGTGTGATGCTTTAGTTCAGTTTGTAGTTTCAGCAGGGGAGGTGGAGCTTTACCGACTGACTCAACCGCTGCAGAGTATCGAACCTCTTTGTTGCTGAAATGTTTCCTTCGCAGAGTAATCTGGGTTATTGTCCACCTGTGCTATTGTTCATCTGTGCTGTAATGCGCAGTCCGGTCAACTTTGCTGAATCCGCCTGAACCTGGACAGACGGCGAGTCCCTGCAGCTGCAGAACTTATCCAGCTGCTTCCGTGTTCTGTCACCTTATCAGTTAATATTAATAACCAAGTGCCACCAGGAGACATGCCTCCTTGTCACTCTGATGTATGGTCATCATAGGAAACATAATTTCGTTCAAAGTCAAGTCTGTCTGTTTTATTTTTGAAGCTTATAGTTTGCATGTTGGTGTCTTTATGATATACTTGGATAATAATATGCTAATATCCTGGTGGGTGTTCCTCGCCAGAGGCCATCCACCACTTTATCATCTTTCAGCCTCCATGTGTTGTTTCGTTCAGCTCACCAGTGCATAGACTTTTCCCCCAGAATGTGCCACGCTCCTCATTTTTTGCTTGCATAATTGATCGAGAAATATTGAAGGATGGTGCACTCTTGTCCATGAAGCAGCTTAAGCCAACAGTCCCATTACAAATCCCTGGAAGAAAGCAGATTAATTGCTAAACTCTCTTCTGTATGGGATGTGATTACTCCCTAACAAGAGTTAAAAGTCTGCTCTTTGAAATTGAAGTTGAGTGTGTGTTTTGGTAAATAACTGAAATAACTATAATTGTGTCATTGTCCAAATATTTTTCCAAACCTGGTCATCAACCAAGTAGGAATGAATCCTTAATTCATCTACAGTGGAGGAAATAAGTATTTGCTCCCTGCTGATTTTAGCAGTTGTCATACTAAGAAATAAATGAACAGTCTCAGACTTCTATGGCAGCTTTATTTTAACAGTTATAGAAAGAATATTGAAAAAAAATTCAGAAAATTACATGAAATGAAAAATAAAAATCAATTTGCAAGTCATTGAGGGAAATAAGTATTTGATCCCCTATCAAAACATGATCTAATACTTGGTGGTAAAACCCTTGTTGGCAGCACAGCTGTCAGACGTTTCTTGTAGTTTCTTACTAGGTTTAAACACATCAGGAGTAATTTTGGTCCACTCCTCTCTGCAGATCATCTCCAGATCCTGAAGGTTTTGAGGCTTGCGCTTGGAAACTCTCAGCTTCAGCTCTCTCCATAGATGTTTAATAGGATTAAGGTCAGGAGACTGGCTAGGCCATTCCATGACCTTGATGTGCTTCTGATGGAGCCACTCCTTTGTTTCCTTGGCTGGATGTTTTGGGTCGTTGTCATGCTGGAAGACCCGTCCACGACCCATTTTCAATGTCCTTGGGGAGGCAAGGAGGTTGTCACCCAAGATTCTGTGGTACATGGCCCCGTTCATCTTCCCATCGATGCAGTGAAGTCGACCTGTCCCCTTAGAAGAGAAACACCCCCAAAGCATAAGGCTTCCACCGCCATGCTTGACAGTAGGGATGGTGTTTCTGGGGTCATATTCAGCATTTCTCTTCCTCTAAACACGTAGAGTTGATTTGAGGGCAAAGAGCTCAATTTTAGTCTCACCTGACCACAGAACCTTCTCCCAGTCTCTTTCTGAGTCATTAATATGTTCGTTATCAAACCTGAGTCGGGCTTGGACGTGAGCCTTCTGGAGCAGAGGGACCTTGGACCACTGCAGGATTTTAAACCATTGCGTCTCAGTGTATTACCAATAGTTTTCTTGGTGACTGTGGTCCCAGCTGTCTTGAGATCATTAACCAGCTCCTCCTGTGTAGTTCTCAGCTGATCTCTAACCTTTCTCATGATCATTGAGACCCCACCAGGTGATATCTTCCATGGAGCCCCCAGCCTAGGTTGATTAACAGTCATGTTGTACTTCTTTCCTCTTCCAAATAATTGCACCAACAGTTGTCACCTTCTCATTCAGCTTCTTACTTGATGGTTTTGTAGTCCATTCCAGCCTTGTGGAGTTCAACAACTTTGTCCCTGACATCTTTTGACAGCTCTTTAGTCTTGCCTCATGGTGGAGATGGTGGAGTATTACTGAGTCTGTGGGCAGATGGCTTTTTATACAGGTGACTATTTGGAACAGGTGTGTCTCATGCAGGTAACTACTTCAGTGAGATTAGGAGTATGCCAGTGGTCTGTGGGAACCAACATTGGTCAAGGTTGGTCGGGGATCAAATACTTATTTCCCTCAATGACTTGCAAATTAATTTTTATTTTTCATTTCATGTAATTTTCTCAATTTTTTTTCAACATTCTGTTAAAATAAAGCTGCCATAAAAATCAGAGACTGTTCATTTATTTCTTAGTATGACAACTGCCAAAATCAGCGGGGGATCAAATACTTATTTCCTCCACTGCATATTATGTACACATATGTGCATCACAATCCTTCATTCAGTTTTGCCATAGACAAACAGAACATATTTGAAAGAATAACTACTCACCTGTGACTTTATTAGGTACACCTTGCAAGTACCAGGTTGGACCCCCTTCTGCCTTCAGAACTGCCTTAATTCTATGCGGCATGATTCAATGAGGTGTTTCAAAACATTTCAGAGATTTTGGTCCATGTTGACATGACAGCATCATGCAGTCAGTTGCTGCACATCCATGATGCAAATCTGTCGCTCCACCACATCCCAAAGCCGCTCTATTGGATTGAGATCTGGTGACTGTGGAGGCCGCTGGAATACAGTGAACGAAACCATTCTGGTGCTCAACTTGGACTTCAGCAAGTCGCCTTGACCGGGTGCCTAAATGCATTGAGTTGCTGCTCTGTAATTGACTGAATTGCTGTTTGTGTTAACAAGCAAATCAACAGGAGTTATCTAATGAAGTGGCCGGTGAGTGTACATTTGCCTCATTTAGGCCCTCAATAACATTTGGAACAATTTTTACAAGCTTCATCTGGTCCATAACGATGCAAATGGGAGCTGTAGAAATAAACCACTACCTTCACGAACCAGGTTTTGACTTTATTAATGCTATTCTGAAAGGTTAATAAAACAGGATTTTGAATAAGTCCTCATTTATCGCTGGCAGGGAGAAGAAGCCAGGTAGCTATGGTTGAATTCCAGATGTGGCCTATTTAATGAAAGGCTTTTCAAAGACTGCAAAAACATCACCTATTCTGACTGCCTTGAAACACATCATCTTCAGATGAAGCTGTTTCTGTTTTTGAGGTTGAGCTAATATGAGGCTTCATGCCCTCTACTTTCTTACAAGCTGCGGTACAAACTATAATTTTCATGCACTGCGAGTTTCGTTTCTGACCTCTGCCTCCACACAGCTCCCTTCTGCCTAATTTGCCTCACACAGGTTTAATAATCCTCTCTCTTTCTCTCTGCCCACCTCCATCTACTCTTTTAACTGGAACACAGATAAGAAAATGCACTGCGGTGAACAAACAGAAGAATTTCACTTTGATGGTGGGAGGGGGGGGTTGCTTGTGTATTTGCAGGGCACCAAAGCACTGGCGGTTCCCTTGGCAACCAACACTTCGATACTGCGGCTGAAGCTGCGGGATAATTGGATGGAAGGAATGGGCGGAGCTGCCATAGCACAGATGTTAAAGGAAAATTGTTACATTACAGGTGGTTGTATGGGCTCTCAAGCATGCACACTTTGTCTGGTCCCAATATACACACAAACAGACACACGCACACACACACACACACACACTGTGACACTTTTTTTTTCCAGCAAAAGTGCCACCTTCACTCCCACTCGTACAACTTTGTCACCCCGGCTACATTAACAGCGCACATCTTAACAACTGGATCCCTCCTTTTATATTTGGAAATGTCTCATCGCTGAAAGTCATGGTTGATGTGTAGTTCAAGAACTTAGAAGGAGATAGATGGATGAATTCTGAGTCACGAAAATTACTAAGGCTCAAAGGGAAATAAAAGAGAGAGAGTGAGACTAAAAGCATTGTTTATGGTGGTATATGGAAAAACAGAACCACACCTGGGTCCTGCAACTAATATTCAGTCTCCCAGTGAATATAATAATACTGACTGGTTGAGCAGGTGTACCTCTCTATGAAATGATGATGTGGTGGTGTGTGTGATGACAGTTTTGTCTTTTTTCTTTAACACTTTCACAGTTGACTTGAAATAAAACGGCTCAAGATGTTATTAAAAGTGTCAACTTTCTGATATAATTTAAGCTCTACAAATATAACCATAATTTTTAATACTTGGATGAAATTGTTCTGCCTGAAAACCATGGACACTGACAAATAGTTTTAAATAGAGTTTCAAATAGAGTTTTCTTACCTGGCGTTGCTTTGTCAGGCCTTCCTTCCTTCTCCACGCCTTTCTTCATCGTGGTTTCATCTTGATGGGAAATGTTTTTTAGATGTTTTCTGGTAAAATCTAACCGGGCTTCTCCTTCTTGAATGTCTCCAGTGGTCTAAACCTTATTGAAAATATTCCATTTACATTTGTGAAGGCATCCCTTGATTGTAAATCTTGTCAATGATGCATTTACTTCCTCCAGAGTATTCTTGACTTCTGTTGATATTGTGAAGGGTTTTTCTTCACCAAGGGAAGGACTCTGTTACCCACTTCGGTCGTCTTCCATGGTCTTCCAGACCCTTCGATGCTGTTGAGTGTTTTCTTTATTTTACATCAAATCAAGAGTGTTTATTTGGCCATAGGTAAGATTTTTATTGTCTCTCTTATCGAGTGATGCCCTTCCTCACGTACACTGAGATTGCCTTGCATTTCATGTTGGTAGCTCCAGTCAAACAGCTGCCTGACACCAACTCAGTACCAGATTTTAACTCAAGACCTTTCAGCTGCTTCATTTGTGCTGAAGTAACAAGGGAATGGGCCGCAGCTGGCCACTTAGCTTTTTTTTTTTTTCAGTTTTCAGTTGTGCAAATATGTTTGAGCCTTCGAGAAGGCGCTCTGCTCAAAATGTCTGTGATTCCTAATATTAAATGTCATATTTTTCATGAAGTGTCCTAAATTAAAGTTGAAAGTTTACTGTTTAAGCACATCTTGATTGTTTGATTTCAAATCCAGTGTGATGGTTATATAAAGGCAAAGTCATAAAAAAAAAAAACAACGTATTATTCAAATACCACCAAATACTACCTCAAAGAACACAATGAAAATACTCATCTCTGATTTGCAGAAACTTAAAATATCAACTTTTTATTCCATCCATTGGCTTTGAACATATTTTCGAATCGTAAGCTTGTATACCACAAAAATAAAACTCTAAAAATGATAATTAAAAAGCTTGTATTAGTATATGGGTGATTCTTCAATTGAGCGAGTTTTTCTGTGTCAAGTGTAGATTTTTAAGAAAAAAAATGTTTTTTTAAGAAGAAAATAATTATTTTTGTTTAGGTTAGGTTGTAGTTGCTACTAAAAAAATGTCTCATTGATGACATTTTAATACTTTTTCAGTGTTTTGAAAATTCAGTCTGTAAGAATTTGACCATTTTGGGCTTTTCTCCAACCCAGATTTGTTGACATCTGCACTATGATAAAGTAATGAAAAGTGCTAAATTTATTAAAACGTTATTTTGCAGTTCTTCATGACAAGTTAAAAAGACATTTTTCATATATATGTAGTTTATATTTGTTCAGTTTCGATTTTTTTTAAGTATCTATGTCCAACATTTTAGAGAGCAATAAAGGTTTTACAAACAGTTAGTTACATTTTTTGCATGCTAAGTCAATTTTCCAGGGGAACAATGCCAGACATGAGGCTGAAATGTGGTTTGTGATGCCCACATTTGTAAGTAATTTGATGTTTTATACAACCTTATCTAAGAATGTTTGTTAGACGTCATCAATTAAAATTCTAATTAATTAATAAGAAATTTCACTTTATTTACATATATCCAATGTACACTGTATCCTAGCTAACCAGCTAGCTTAGGCATGTCTAAAACCTAGCTAACATTTTCAGCAAAAGGGTAAACTTGTCATTACCATACATCTCATTACCATCACGTAAGTGGCTGTGATGGTAATGACAATAAGTGATTGTAATGAGAGAGAACATGTTGTTTAAATGTCTTTTAAACGTACTTACAAATACTTTGAACATGATTCTTATAGAGCATGTTTAGAACTTACTGGAATGATTGAGAAAACTTTGCTTGTCACATCATTTTGTATTAAAATCAGTGTTTTGTTGTCGTGAGGGTAATGACGTTCTTCTGCGACAACTTTGAAAAAACCATAATAATATCAAAATGATCATGAAATACAATCAAAGCTATGCTCAGATCTATGTTCCAGAACAATTATTAAACCATCTGAAATTTAAAAAAAAGAGTTCAAACAACTTATTTTTTTCAAAATTCCGAAGTGCCCCAAATAGAAGAATCACCCATATATAAAACATATTTCTTCTTCATTTCCAGTTCTTCTTTTTGTAATATATTTGCATTGGTGATCAACTTTTCATGCCTTTTATTTGAACTGTCCTGTTTCTACCAATTACTATATGTTCTTAAATAGTGACATTTGTGTGTAAATTCCAGAAGTGGACCTGTCTGACAACTATCTTGGGGACTTTGGTGCCAGAGCCATATCTGGTATGCTAAATAAGAACAGCACCCTGGCGAGGCTGGATCTGTCAGGAAACCATTTCACAGACCAGTCCGCTGAGAGTCTCAGCCGAGCACTTATCACCAACACCACGCTGCAGCACCTCGACCTGAGCTGCAACACTCTGGGAGAACATGCAGGTAGCAAAGAAATTAGTTACACATAATAGCTGTTTTGTGTTAGGTCAAAAGCTATCCAAAACATGAGACATAATGACTCCTGTTTTCATAAAGCTGACATTAAAGCTCAGTACCCAGGATACTGTTTCACAGACACACATTTTCCATTAGCAGCACAAGTGAATTATATTTTGCATCAACAAAATCAACTGAAGGTGTGTGGAATGAGATGCTTGATGCTTTTAGTGATTTGATTCTCATATTTGAGTTCAAATGTTGATTGCATCAAAAAAAAAAACTAAAAAGTCTTGCTGAGGGTCCCTTTAGCTGCTAAAGGGATGGGGTGTCAAACTGATCCATGAAGGGGCCGGTGTGGCTTCAGGTTTTTGTTCCAACCATGCAGAAACACAGCTGACTTGTTTTAGTCAATCAACTAGTTGTCTTCACTGAAGGTCTGAACCAGTTCAGTTGATTGAATGAAACAAGTCGGCTGTGCCGCTGCATGGTTGGAACAAAAACCTGCAGCCACACCGGCCCCTTCATGGATCAGTTTGAGACCCCTGCTTTAGTACCACAACTCTTTCAGTCTCACATTTTGCTGCCATCACAAAATAAAGGAAGATATGGTACTTTTTTAGCGGGCCCATATTGTCAGTGCTATATGCACGACTACTATTTATGGTGTAAATCGCTATATGAGGGAATTGTTGCGCTTGGCGGAGGTCTGCGCTCTCCAAGTGCTTTTCTAGTTTAAAATATGTCACTGATGATGATTCTACATTTGTTTACAAATGAACGTATGACCACCTAAAGTCACTAAGCAGATGCCGAAAGCATCTGTGACTCCAATACTCCTCTTTCCTGTCCTATAAAGTATGGCTGAACATGCAATAGAGCCCTATAAACTGACAAGTTGCTGTGGAGAGTGCATGGATGACAGTATGCAAGTAGTGATCAACTATAATTAGATTTTTAGAAAGCCATTCCTAGAAAAGAATCTAACTTCATAGTGGAGCCTCATCTCCAAGCAGGTGCAGGACAGCAGGCAGCAAGCTGCAGCAGACTGTGGCATTCAAAGGTCAGCAGCGTTTCGCCTTCATTAAAACCTCTTTCAGTTATCATGGGGATGAGCTTTTTGATTGGTCCCCTGTGGAAGAATGGCAGAGCCAGAAACTGAACATTTAATTTAGGTAATTCAATATAAATCTGACCGCGGAGAGGAAGACGCCACCATGTCTTATTGCCAAGCATGCAGGTATGATTCAGACCCACATATTGAATTCTGTATTCTCTGTCGCCTTTGAAATATTAAAGGACACCCTCATGAGCATTGAGAGCTCTCTTCCATGAAGGGAGAAAGAAAACCAGTCATACACACTGACATTCACGCAGTGGTGTTAATGCTTTTTCAACCAAATGCATTGTCTTGAGTGATTTGTCTGTGAATGTGCCACACATGACGTTATACTTGTGTGGGTTGGGGGATGAGGGGAATATTCCTCCCCTACCGCCTCTAAACTTCTCACCCACTGTTGCGCTCTTGTAATGAAACACAATGTGACCATTTCGACAGAACCCACCAGAGATGAGAAACAGTGAGTGGAAATGACTTTTGGATACGAGCTGTCATTTGATGAAATTTTTTTAAGGAACCAGTTGAGATTAGATTTGAAGAAGCTGCAGAATGTGAAAAATATACTGGTTCTACAACGACAATTCCAGAAAAGAAAAAGAAAGCAGGAACACATCTCAAAAAGTCAGGACATGAGCATTAAAAGGCTGGACATGATAACAGACCAACAGGTTTTTATCAATGCTCAGTTCAAAGGCCTGCATCTCTGGTGGTATGGAGGGCATTAGCACCAACCAGCATGTGCTCCTGTCCAAGCAACATCTTTCTCAGCAAGGAAGCATGGCTTTGTAGTAAAAGTCAGGAAGCTGAACTGGCCTGCCTGCAATCTAGAGTCCAGATCTTTTTTTTTTTTTTTCCAAAGGGCAAACCCTGGGCGACTGTCTGTCGGAGAACACGGGGCTGAGATCACTAAATCTGGCCTGGAACGGCATCAGAGGGAGCGGAGCAGTGATGCTGGCCAGCGGACTCGGGGTAATACGCCTGCAAATCAGTGTCTAAATATGCTTTTGACAAACAACAATCACACTGTTTAAAAAAATGCTTCAAGTCATGTAATAACTTATTCACCAGATCCTTTACGTTTTCAAAGTTTTAAGGTGGCTCATGTGAGTTTTCCTTAATTTCGCACAACTTCCCTGGAGCTACTGAAGACAAAATGTATTATGCAACATCCTTCACGTATGCAGCAGCAAAACCCGAAAACTGTAAACAAACTTTGATGTAGGCTCTCCTTTAGCATTGCATTTAAGTGGACAGGACCATGAAGAACTGGCCACGAGCAAACATGCAACTGTTTGAACTGCTGCGCCAACACAATCACGGTAACGCCGAGTATGGAGCGCAATGGTTCCCATCTGTTTTGACGCCGTGGAAGAGGAAGACAAAGGGTCTCAAATAAGGATTGTAATGTTCATAAAAGTGTCTGGAATGTGAGTGGGGAAAAAAACTGCTTGTTAAGGCTGATAATGCATTCACTGTTAATTCAAAAAGACGTTTCATAACTTGCTCGTCCTGCTTTGTGAAACAGCCCTCTGGTCAGGTATTAGTCAAGGACCTCTCAGCAGGGGAGACGGCGCCGAAGTAGTTTTCTTTTCCTGATTTTAACGACCAAGGTGGTCAAGCGGGTGCTATTCAGTAAGCTCCCCTGACAGGTTTGATTGATTCTGGCCCTGAGAGACTTATTGCATCACAACCCATTCTGCTTTCACATGTTAAATTGAGGCTCTCTGGCCCCCAGTTAATCTCATAAGAGGAATTTTAAAGTTTTCTTGTTATACTGCAAAGAACTCGAGTAGTGTTCATTCTGATTCCCCCCCACTTTCTCCTATTAAAAACAGTAAGGTTTGAAAATATGAAACCTGACACGAAGCTTCAAGATAACAACCTCCCGCTGCTCTTTCCCCAAATACTGAGACTGGTTGTAATTAGATCAAGCAGTAGGTTGGATCAACAGCTTCTGGTCCAGCTGTCTCTTCCCCACAGCAACGAATAAGAACAAAATGTTATGTCGATGTGAAATTCAAGAGGCAGAGAAGCTTTGCTATTAGGTAGGGCCATTTAAATGAATCCATATATACTAGAGAGCCTAAATTCTCAGCACATCAATCTTTGTCTCACTGCAACTTGTAATCAGTTCATGTTGTAGTCTAAGGGCCCTATCTTGCGCCAAACCTCCTAAACCTGCTATTAAGGGATAGCAGGTAGCAGGAGGGGCGTTCCCCACAAAGAACGCAATATTCCACCTCCCGAAACCCACGATCTTACCTTACATTTAAAAGAAATTTCGTATTTTTGATCCAAGTCTAAAATTGAAATGTAAAAAAAAACAGGTATTTTTTTTTTTTTTTGTGTGTTAGATTAAAAAACAAAAAACGTAATAAAATGTCACTTTTTAATTTTTTTTTTTTTTTTCATTTTTGATTGACATTCGAAAATGGAAAGAATACACAGATTGGTAAAGTTACTGAACTTTAACATGGACATTTTTATTTTAAAGTTCTCCCAGACAGAGGATTTCAACAGAAACAAGGTTATTTGTAACAACTGACAAGTTGAACTCCCCGTTAAAAGTTTCTGCTGTTACCTCAGAAATTACCTGTTTTAATGTTCTGATTGTGCTGAGCCACAATCATTTTGTTGGATTTTGTTTGTAGACTTTTTTTTAATTTTTTATAAAAACAGGATGACATTAATGCCCTGGCAGTGGCAATAATCTTTATTTTATTTTAAATTTTTTAAGATGAGATTTACACTAAATATGTGTTACTGCCAAGTGTTAATGTTAAAAGTGTTTGAACAACAAATGTTATGGCACTTTAGTTCATATGGCAGCAGAACATTTAAATAAAAGTGCATTTTACACTACTTTTGAATTCATTATTTGACTTTGCGTATACAATGCAATTAATCGTAATTAATCAGGGAAACAATGCGATTAATCGCGATTAAAAATTGTAATCGTTTAATCGTTTCCTCCTTTCCTCCTCATGCTAACGCACACTTGAATGCTCCAGACCAGCAAAGTGCCATAAGCTCTGCTCCAATAAAAAATAGGCAATAATAATAATAATTCTAGTGTTTTTGCTAAGTATCGCTGTAAGAGGCTGAGTGGACGTCAAGTCACACTGGCAAATAATCAGTTCCTGCAGGTATTCATGTTCACCATCACTTACTGAGGTCAATAAATTCACGTAGTCATCAGGCTCTAAACCCGTCTGGACCGCCGTCATTGGTGCTTGCATATACATTGACATTAAAAACCTCGTCTCCTTTGCTTTAGGGAAATGTTTTTCTCAAGACGCTGGATCTGTCACACAATGGCTTTGGCAGAGAAGGAGCCGTTGCTTTAGGACAAGCGCTTGGAGAGAATCACACTTTGGAGGAGTTGAATGTGACGTACGTATCCCTTTGTTATCTCGGTTAGCTTTTGCTTTGCGGAGTTGAATGGGGGTAGTCGTCATAGTTTCGAATTTTAAATGGTTGTCCACGAGACTAAAACCTTCCTGCAGGAAATTTCAAGTAGTTATTTTATTTTTTTCACTGATTCTTGCTAAACGTCTCCTGCTAAGCAAAACTTTTCTCATGGATTCCCATCAATTTCTGCTACTCGCATGAACAATATAATTTCGAAAATAACACTTTATGATTGCTTGCCTCACACTCTGACATACTTTTCTTTTCATTTCCCGTATTTGTTTCTCGCCGCAGCAACAACCGGATACCCCCCGAGGGAGCCATCCACCTCGCCGTGGGTCTTAAAGTAAACAAGACAATCAAATTTCTGAAAGTAAGCTGTTGAAAAAAGATTGCCTCTGGCTTCAGAAGCAATGGGGAGCATCGGGGGATAGAATGGGATACATAAACAGACCACAGTACACTGTTTTATGTCTCGATCCAAAGGTTCACAAAGAAGAAATACAGACATTTTGAAGGGGGGATTTATTTAAAAGCCTGAACATGTGATACTGATTACATACCTGCATGTGTGAAGGATTTTTTTTTCTTTCTGTTTATGCATTTATAAAAACTTGAACATGAAAGGCAAGAGCAGCCAAATCTATGCAGAAGAACTTTTGCAGATGCTGCATGTTCTGTTGGTTACACCAACTACATGGAAATTAGGCCGTTTGACGGCTTTGCATATTTCTGAATGAAATTACATTTTAACATAGCAGAGTCAAAACATCTGGTTGCAAAACTCAATGGCTGTATAAAACTAATCCGGTTGGTTCGTTATTCCGATTTTTGAAATTATCCTTCTTTAAATCAAAAAGACATGATTTAAAGGGGACATATTAGGCCCCAATATGAGAGGTGTTCCTCCGCAAAGAACGTAATCTTCCACCTTGCTAAACCTGCTATCCCACCTCCGCTACCCACTATATTATTCATAGGAGTGGTTAGGGCGTTCCACCTGTTAAACCAATCAGTGCGTCAGCAGCCGTTGCCTTTAAGCGCAGGTTGCGCTACCCGCTAACCGCTATGGAGCGTCTTTTCATCCAGATTAGAGCACCTCTCATGCGCAGCTCGTCTGGGACTCTGCTGTAGAGCTTCCTCCTCTTCCTTCCTCCTCCTCCTCTGCACTGATATATACATAAAAATATTTTTACACAGACGATTCCTATCAGCTACCTGAAAGTCCCAGATAGTTGGTGCACTCCCGGTAAACACGCTCTGGTTGTCTATGGTTTAACTGGCGAACAAGCCGTTTAAGACGATCTTCTCAGGGGTTCAACTGACGCCAAAGCACGCTTTCTACACGAGAGTTAATTCGAGAGGTAGAGCCGTTTGTGCACGTCCACATATGACCAGGTGGACGCACATTGATGCCATTTGGACGCAGTCTTGTACACGCCGACAAACTCTGTATCTTGCGATCCCGGGTTGCGGGTTGCAGGTGGTCTGACCACCCGCTTCCCGCAACCCGCGATCGCAAGATACCGAGTTTGTGGAAAGGGCAAAAGACACGCCCACTGCCACACCTACAATGTGAGTAAGGGAGTCGGCATAATGGGCAGCGGCTTTAGCGAGCGGAAGATTGCGTTAGCGGTTAGCGGAGGTTCCTAAACCCGCAATTTGCGAGTAGCGGTTAGTGGGTAGCGGCTATTAGGAAGTGAAATGACTGAAATGTCTTGAAATGTCATGACATCTTTATAGTTTCAGTATTTTTTATCAGAGAGATCATTTTTAAATTCATGTAGGAAAAGGCACTTAAAAAAACAAAGTCCCACCAGGGACTTTTATACATTTAACCTCAAAAGATTTCTGTGCATGAGAGGAAATACATAAAAATAGATTTACATCAGTTAGTTTGAAAGATCTGTGACTCTTTAATGAGCTGAGATAATAATTTCCAAAGGGATAGATTTAATTCATTTGTAAGCTGCCACAGACAAACTTGACTCAACTTTACAACGTTAAATAAAAGGTAATTATAAAAACAAGATACCAAGTTTGCGGAAAGGGAAAAAGACACGCCCATTGCCACACCTGCAATGTGAATAAGGGAGTCGGCATAATGGGTTGCGGCTTTAGTGAGTGGAAGATTGCATTAGCAGTTAGCAGAGGTTCCTAAACTCGCAATTTGCGGGTAGTGGCTAGTGGGTAGCGGCTAGCGGGAAGTGTACGATCGGGGCCATTATGCTTTTTCCTGACTTCCAAAGGTTTAAAAGTGTCTCAAACTGTCATAGACCCAGTTTTCAGGTGGTCCAGTCATCATTTTGAGATGTACGCAAGTGATTTACCAGTAAATCAGAGTTGTGAAAGAGCAGTCATATCAGGAGCTTCCAGAGAATCATTTATTTCAAAATCCTTTTCTGCTTGCAAAAGCAGAACTGTCATTATGGCTGGCTCTCAGATTCAAAGCACAGATCAGCCCATGTCCGTGCATCTATACAGACATGAGCTCAGCCCTGCTCCCGTAGAGCCAATCATGACCACCTGCCAGTGGGAGGTTCATACCACCACTTTGCTCCTCCACAACAACATTACTCTCAGACATTGGATCGTGTTCCCTCTCCTACAACAAATACCTCAGTGTTCATCTGTTCACATCACTTTATGGAAAACTGTTTTATGATTAAGGTGTATTATGTGGCTGGCTCTTTGAAAAAAAAAGAAGAAAGAAACTCTAGCTGCTGGAGTTATCTCAGAGCCCAGCATGACTCTGAAGTCCAGGTTCTATGTAATATAATGTATTATGCTTTCTGTACATGTTCGTAAAAGAGCTTTCAGTGGAGACAGTGAGAATACATGTCTTGCTGATTAGCATATAGCATTATAAAAGCCGATTTCCCCGCTGTGACTAAAGCCTCTCTCAGACTGGGCCAGATCTTAGCCCTGATCTTCCAGCAGCGGAGCTTAGCGACACATCAGTAGCAAATCGGCAGGAGATCAGCAATCAGGAGTTTGGACTGAATCCTTATGCGCGGACTCCTCAAAGACTCATTAAAGATGTTCGCCGATTCATTGAAGAGTCATTGAAGGCTGACAGGTATTTTGAAAAAGAAAAGCAAATATCTGGAGTCCTTGGGCGAATCCCCTGATGGGAGCAAACATCGGGTAAGGTCGCTATGATAAAGGGACTCCTGAACACAGCAGGAATCTAATCTTTGTCAGTGTTCTGAAAAACATTATAGTCCAAACAGTTGATCAGTCTACATGTAGGAATGAGGCCCATGACAAGGCAGCGATGTGTCTGATTGTTTTACAAAGCTAACCAATGACAGCAGATGGGTGCTCACAGGATCACATTGGAAATGGAGGATTTAGGCTGCACAATCTAGAAAACCCAGACTGTCTGAGAAGCAATCCCAGTAAAACTGCTCTGTTGTCAACTTTGTAATACTGTGGCGCTTGAATAACATGATATCAAATTGCATAATATGTCCCCTTTAAACTGTGTGAAACATTTTTTGGATTTCAATACCACAACTACAAAAGCAGGAAGTCAGTCTTCCTTACTGTTGTATCATCTCCATAAAGACACGCGTAGCTTATGAGATGCTGCACGCTTTATCCTATTTCCAGTCTATGGGCTCATGTCATCTGATGTCAAAAACCAGCGATGAGGAAGGACGCCCCGCTGTGTCTCCTCACGTCACCATTGTCTGGGCGAGCACTTGAAAAACAAACAGAAAAGGACACACAGAGAAAAGCATGGGACTCTTATTTAAATGAATTCAGTTCAATATTACCCTGTTAATACTCGAAGGGAATTAAAATTACACAGTTGCAATAGAAAGCAGACTGTCAGTATTACAAAGTGATGATAAAGAATCACTCTAAGAGCTTATACAAAAAAAAAAAACCCCTCTGGAAATGACCATAACTGCTAGTATTTATAACATATTTAATTCTAAAAGAACAATGAAAAATTCCCTTTTAGCTAAACTAATATTGTACTGATGTCTTCAAGTGAAACAAGAAAAAAATCAAAGACACCAAGGCTGAGACAATAAAGGATCAACAGTGTAGCCTTACTGTAACTTACAACTGACCATAACCTGTTCGGTAGTTCCTAATTAAGTCGTCATATGTCTCTAGAGATCTCAGTTCGGTTTTTTTTTCCCCTTGACAAATTGGTTCAGCTCATCCAAATTGTGTGGTTGAATGGATATTAACCTTGCAGACCCTCCACAGTTTCTAAATTGGATTATCGCAGGGCCACTCCAGGAGCTTTGATTTGAACGTCCTTTAAAGATTTTAAATTTTGCTAACTTAAATGTGTGATTTGGGGTCATTGTCTTGTTGGAACGTAAAGGAACCCTAACGAGGTTCCCTGAGGCTGAAGCAGCAAAGCAGAACCACAGCATTATGCTCCCACCACCATGTTTCGCCATGTTAACTGGACTATTTTGGGGATGAAGCAGACATGAAAACGGGTTCAGGGGTTAAAAAGGTGAGAAGTGCGCGCACGCGTGCGCCCGGAGGATACTTCAGGTACACTGTGCAAAAAGGGTTAGGGTATCAAGTGACTCTAGTTTACAACTTCACCTTCAGCCTTCTCAGCCCTCGCGTGAATATCATCCTCACACGTCCCTGACATTGATTCACCAATTTACAGAGATATTAGAAAGAAACCAGTGTTTCTTCTTTTATGTTACCGTTAACTACACAAGTTTGACGCAAACTTCTAGCAAACTGGAGCTGTTTTTCACCAGGGCTTTGGTTAGCTCTGACAGTGTTCAACGGAAGCTGTAGTGAACGACAGTAACTTTGTTATATCGTTAAGTATGAAAACAATTGAAACCATAAATATCAATTCAATCCACTGGTAAATGTAGGTAGGAAATGTGAACGTACGCTCGCCTGCCTTATCCCGGCGTGGACAGCACTAGCTCCTGCTTCTCGTCCCACTTAGCAATGTAACCTCTGAGCACTCCAAGTACACATGAATGAAGATGTTCGTATGACTGGAATAATATGGAGCCCCGTTCGGGTCATAATTCAATCAATAAATGAGTCTATTATTATGAAATACAGGCGTTTATTATTATGAAATACGTATCCATTATTATGAAATGTTTCCCATTATTATGAAAAAAAATGTAATTATTATGAAATATATTTTTATTATTATTTAATCTTAGTTTAACGCATAATAGTGTATTTCAGAATGTCTTTTTTATCTAAGAATTAGTTTTTACATAATTGCTTCCTTTCTCATAAGAATGAGTTTTTACATAATGGCTTCGTTTTTCATAAGAATGAGCTTTTACATAATAATGACATTTTGCCACTGGGAAAACTTGATTTTGGCGGCATGGCGACAGGAGAAAGATCTTTTTCTGACTTACTCCGAGAGGTAGCCAACAGGCTTGACGTGAGTCCCCCACCAACTGCATGGAGAAGGATCAGCCAATGAGCATGCAGGTCAACCACTGGTCCCGCCCAGTGGCAAAATGTCATTATTATGTAAAAGCTCATTCTTATGAAAAACGGAAGCAATTATGTAAAAGCTCATTCTTAGATGAAAAAAGACATTCTGAAATAAATTATTATGCATTAAACTAAGATTAAATAATAATAAAAATATATTTCATAATAATTACATTTTTTTCATAATAATGGGAAATATTTCATAATAATAAACATGTATTTCATAATAATGGGAAACATTTCATAATAATGGATACATATTTCATAATAATAAAAGCCTGTATTTCATAATAATAGACTCATTTATTCATTGAATTATGACCCAAACGGAGCTCCATAGAATAATGGAACAATTTGGCCTGATTGGTTATGGGCAGGATTTACTGACCGTCCAAGTGTCATTTAAAGGGCAGATTTCTGAAGTGCTCAGTTTGCTTATTAGGTCAATTATATGATAATTAAAAAAAAACAAAAAACTCCCGATTCAGACCCCCCCCTCAAAAAAGAAAACTCATCGGATCTACACCATTCACATAGGTCACTCTTTTTGACTTCAAAACGGCGAATTTCGCCTAAAGGTGAGGGATTTTCATGCCTGTGAAGGCATCTGTGATCCTTCACAGCTCAAGTTTGGACTCATCAGACAAAAAAACCTATCATTTCAAATGTTCACTGTCAGACTTCAGTCTGGCTTTGGTGAGCTGCTGTGTGTAGTTCGGGGTAACTCTTAAGCCACGCTGACAAGATTACATTGAAACATTGACAAGATTTGTTCTTTTTTTGTTTTACAAAAGCCTGAGTGAGTGATTTACTCTCCCGTGCCATCACAACATAGGAACCACAGCGCATTATACTCTTCCATTTTTAACAAACGTCTTTGTTCAGGTTGGTAGGAATCCCATCCAGAGTGCCGGATGCTACGGGATCCTTCAGTCTGTTCAAGAAAACCCAGATTCAGCCATAGAGACGTTAGACTTTTCCGTAAGTGGCACATTTCACACTCAGACGCTAATTTTCTTTTTCCTTTCTTTTCCAAGAGGCAGACTTACTCAGCCGCTCTTCCGTGTGTCACTTCCTCTCTCCAGGACATCACAGTCAACCACGATTTTGAAGACCTGTATACAGCGGTGAAAGGAGCGTTTCCCGAGCTGAAAGTAAAGTACAGGGGCCGAGTTGGCACATTCAGAAAAGCCAAATCTTGAAAACTGTCACTGTAATTGCCGTACGTGTCAGCAAAGATGTAAGAAATCAACAGACGTGCTGGATGGATGCTTGTCAAATTGGTTGTCCTTTTTTTTTTTTAATCCAAGGAGCCAAGAGGGCATATATGTTTGAATAAAATGGAAATAAAAACGCAGTTCCCGTTCATCCGGAGGTAAACTGCTCATTGTGTGCAAAAGTGTGAAGAACAGCATTGATGAAGCCACTGAAAATGGGCAGGCAGGCAGGCCCAGGTACAAAGTATGATTCTTTTTAGATATGATCTGATTTGATGTTATATAATGTCAGTGGGTAGAATGATAGAGAGGATCAGAGAGCACCGCATTGTGTATGAAAAGAAGTGAAAGTGGGTTGCACAAAAAGGATTTAAGCACTTCGTGACTGGTTTGATAGAAAAACCGGCTTTGAAAGAACAGTCCACTGTTAGATAAGAGACCTGTTTACTGCGGCAGGACGGCTCAAACGGTGTCAGATATAGTTAGCTGTCACTTTAGACGCATGAAACACCCACACGCACTCGCACATCTCAATATGCAAACTGAACCAGTCATTTTATCCCGAATGTCCGATGCGTGCAACTTCAAATACGAACGATATAACATGTCTGTATTTGCATGATCTCATAATCCAGAGGTGTCAGACTCATTTTCAGTGAGGGCCACATCAGCATCATGGTTGCCCTCGAAGGGCCAGATTGGCAGCAGGAATGTAACAAAATGCAATATAAATCAAAATAAATTAAACTACACCTTATTGTATTGTTAAATAAGTGTTTCTGTATTCATGATGTATTCAAGTTTCAAATATTTAAATCATTATATTAAACTCAGGGCTTGTGGTTGTAACTCTGCTCTCGCACAGGTGATGTTTACATCACTGAGAGTATCCATTACCTTGGTTTCAGAAGCGGAAACGATTCTTTGTTTTTCTTGTGGGCTAAATTTAGCATACTTAGCTCCGTGTTTGCTGTCAAAATGCTGTCGTAGATTATACTCTTTTACGACTGACACCCCCTCATAACACAAAAGCTTTCAGCTTGAGGTACAAACTTGTATTCGTTTTCCCATCGTTCATGAAGCTGCCTACTTTGTGCATCATTTTTTTCTTTTCTTGGACATGTTGGGGTTAGTTTGTAGAGGTTTTTCTCAAGTCCATCAGTTCTGAAAATCGTCTTGCTCATGGTGATATACTGTTATCCTTGTGGGTAACAACGAAATGCATTATGGGAGATGTAATTTATTGTCAATATGCGCTTTAAAGTGGCGTAAGCTTATTTTAAGTCTTAAAATATTGGTTTTAAATTTAAGCCAATAATGCACAAGCTCACGAGGGCCACATAAATTGACATGGCGGGCCACATTTGGCCCACGGGCCTTGTGTTTGACACATGTGTCATAAACCATTGTATGTCTCTTAAAAGTCTTTAAACGCAGGCATGAGAATTACCTGAATATTTAAAGCTCTGCTGTGTGGCGTCGTCGTGAACTGAGGTGGGGAAAAAAGTCATACCAAATGAAGTAATTCCAGTGCTGTCGAGGCAGTCTTTGTAAGAACAGAAACAGCAATTAGCAAATGCCAAGTGCCCATTAAAGACCTTTCTCGTGACTAACGTCTGTTCAATTCCATTTAACATTTAGCGAGCTGAATACATCTTATATATACAGCCGAGAAGGAGACCTGAAGAGATGATCAAAACCTGCATGAGAAGAACAGAATAATGATAATAATCTGGGTACCAGAAAGGTACTTCTATCACACTTGCTTGTCAAATAGGACAATACCTACACGCAAATGCTGAAAATGGTGTGTTTTATCTGAATACTGCTAATATTTCTGACTACCTACCTTCTGAATGTCCAAAAAAAAGTTGGAACACAGCAAAATGGAAATGGAAATTTCATCAAACCATATTTGATTCATGACAAAAGAATAAAAACATGTCAAATGCTCAAACTGAGGAAATGTAACAGTCTTGAAAATTAAAAATAAAAACAGGTAATTCTGACTTTGATGGAAGCAACCCCCTGCCTTTCCCTTACCAAAAGGTAGTATACTATAAGTATATAATAAGTAGCTATTTATAATAACTATTTATATAGTATTTATATACTTATAGTATACTTAAGTATACAACTTATTGGTAAGGGTTCACCTGAAGAGAGCTGGGATAGGTTCCAGCGGATCCCCGTGACCCTGCATAGGATCAAACGAGTATGGATGGATGGATGAATGGATCTATGGATGGATGGATGGATGGATGGATGGATGGATGGATGGATGGCAGAAATATATTGGATTGTTGCTCCATCGGTTTCGTCCTTAGTGATGACTTTGGAGTTCATTTTACTTCAGAGTATTAAATAGGAACAGGTTGGATCTGGAGCCAAACACATCCAAACTAAAGTTATTAAATGAGTGGCCTAATGAAGGGTTTTTCTAGCACTTTCTGTAATCTTTCATTCTATGTTGAAATCAGTTTTGTCATACTGTCCCTGTGGTCATTTTTTATCATCTCCAACTTGCTGTACAGATCGATTGTTTGACTCCCATCTACACGCAAAGCGATTAAACGTCACAAAAATCTGGTAAGACCATGTTTGGTATTGGTCTGTAAATGAATGAAATGAAAATGAAATGAAAAATACTTTATTAATCCCAGAAGGGAAATTCAACATTGTAGTAAGGGTTTTTTTTTCAACAATAAATAAATGACAGCAATATTAATATTGAATTAATAATAGTAGGATGTCTTGTTGTGGAGGCTGATGGCTGCTGGCAGGAATGATCTTCTGTATCTTTCTGTCTTGCAACGGACCTGAAGAAGCCTCTCACTGAACACACTGTTGTTTGATCACTGTGTCGTGGAGAGGGTGTGAAGAGTCCTCCATCATCTTCATCAGCTTGTGCAGCATTCTTTTTTGTACAATCATATCCAGAGTTCCACCCAGCACAGATCCAGCTTTCCTGATCAGTTTGTTGATTCTCTTCAGGTCTCTGGTTCTGGTGCTGCTGCCCCAGCAGATGGCTGCAAAGCTGATTGCACTTTCCACAACAGACCTATAGAAGATGTGCAACATCTTGGTGCAGACATTAAAAGATCTCAACTTTCTTAAAAAGTAGAGTCTGCTCTGACCTTTCCTGTAGATGTATTCTGTGTTGCAAACATATTTATTTCAGCTGCAGGCTTGGACATTTTAACATGGAGGTCAGTGGATATTTTCTTTGTTTTGGAGCCAGTTCCTAGAGGTCAGTTGGGGAACTTTAAAACAACCCAACTACCTGATTGGATTCAATATGGGAGTGGGATGATGTTACTATACTTGGCAGTTCAGTCATGGATGGGCAGTGTGAACAGCAGAGGACTCAGCATCCACCCTTGGAGGACACCAATGCTGAACTTGATTGTATCTCATATTCTGCTGCCATTGTCCATTGACTGAGGTTAGAAAATCCAAAATCCAGTTACAGGTGTGGGTGTTGAGGTCCAGTAGGCATTAGTGACATTGTGACATCAGTGTCCTAATTTACCAGCTGTGACAGACAGTAATTACACAAATAAAAACACAGAATGTTTCTTAAAACCAAATATCAGTGTTATGTGTGACCTTCCTCATAACCCCAGAAGTACAGATTTAACTCTTTAAATAGAGATGTTTTCAATGATATTGATCAGGACTCCATTCTATTCAGGTTTAATCCGTCGTCCCACAGGGAGCGGAGAGCGCTGTGTTCGGGTTTTTCAGCGGTTATGTTCCATCCTGAGGTCTTACAGTGGTCGTTTCAAAGTAGAGTGCTTGCCAACGTCGCCCTTCAGGGCCAGACTAGTGAGGTAACAAGTTTACCTTAAGGTTTCCAGATAACATGAGAATCATTCAGTAGTCTGCTTGTTTAAAGACAGAAAACCTCACCATGTCTTGTTTGTCTGCAGTTATACTTATACTGGGCCGCCAGGTTTCACAGAGAGCTCAGAGTGAGACCAAGATTATTTTTGTAACTTAAATTTAAATCAATAACTTAAAGTCCTGGGTATTTGACATGTCAGAGAGGACAAAAAAATGATTCCACTTGTCCCCAGAATTCCTCTACAATTGACCCCAAAACTCCTCCACATAGACGTTCAGGCAGCTGAATATGCATGAGTTCATCATTTATGAACTTCTTCCTTAGTTTGTCATTATCACCTTAAACTGCTGTCTATGGTTTGGTGTTTTTTTGCTCTAAACTTTAATGCATTACTACGTTGTCCTCCAGGGGTCACTGTTGGAAACCAAACTCTTTATTTTATACATTATAACATATTGTATACAATAAGTGTTATACATAACATCTATAATGTATTTAAATTGTGTATATTTGTTTTATATACAGATGATACAAGCATCTTTTGTACTAGCAATGATGTGAATTATTTGTTTGAGATTATTACAACAGTAAAAAAAAAAAATATGGTTTAATATGAATAGACTGTCAATGAAATCCAGTTAAAAAAAATGTTATTTAGAGACTGTAAAACTATGTCTAAAGTAAACATCCAAATAGATTGAGATAACATAGAAAGTCAGAAGAAAAAATCTACATTTCTTGCTGTCATATTATACAAAAAACTGAGCAGGAAGTTATGCAAACAACACATATAGAAGAGCCATAAGAGTTTTAAATGAAGCAATACGTATTATTGGTCAGAAATCACTGCAAATGATAAATAACTGCAGCATTCTGAACTGAAACTAAACAATTATTGCTTTGACCAAAAAGATATAAATACCATGTTGATAGATTGATAGATAGCAAACATACCAATTTCCAAATAAGTCATTTAAAGGGACTAAACAAAAGAATTATCCGGTTTGAATGTTATATATAATCCAATTTATTTCAAAAATATTTCTTTTACTGGTATGAAATGCACAAGCTATACGACACATTCAGTCTGTTTGTGTCACTGACTGCAATGCTGCTCCATCAGCAGACCACAGAGAAGAACAGAGAGCTGCCGCAGCACACTGCTAGAACATCTCCCGCAACCTGCTGCACACGTTGAAGGACCCTGGCTTCCTCTGAGCATGCGCAGTAGCTCTCATGCAGCTCAGAATGAAGCGACTCGACGCTGCAGAAGTTAAGTGATTACGCATGGTAACCTAGCAACCACGCAAGCGTCCCGTTCGCCCGTACGCATGCACACATAGACATATATAGAGATAGACGCCGCATTTGGCTGTTTGGAACGAGAAATGCGGCCGCCATCTTGGACCGGTCATTCTCTGGGATTATAACCATAGACAGAACATGCCTGAACATTGTGTGGGATATTCCTGCTCCAATCGGCGGACCATCAGAAGCAGGGCTCAGGGGATTACTTTTCACAAGTAAGATGTAACATATTTTTCTGTCTAAAAGACGTCTAATAAATGTCTTATAAACGTCTAACGGTCCCTAGACGTCTGGGCTAAAATCGGTCTACCACTGGTCTAAATGAAAGTTTTAGACTAGCCGTTTCTAAATCTAAACTATATTGTACATTGATCAATGACTGTTAAAAATGTTTTAATCCAGCATTTGGCCACCATTTATACAATTAACTATTGTTTTATTTTGTATTTAATTATCAATGGATTAAATTGTACCGTATAGATTTGCGTTAATATAGACCGATTATAGACGGGCGAATTTCGTGTGTGAACTTAAACGAGACGTCTATTGCTCAGTGGGTTACTATGATATTGGTTGTATTTTGTTCATTGAATATTACCAGAGTTGAGAAGGAGCAAGGATCCTTTGTTACCGTAACGTAAATGAAGCGACGCTAAGCTAATGGCAGTTAACAATGCTACAGTATGTTTATTGTTCACCCGGCTATGAACTGAGACTTGATAAGTCATATTCCATAACACTGACTTAGATTACAACTGACACAAGAATTGCTATTGTAGAAATATAATTATATTGCTATATGCTATTGCTATGTTTTTCAATGTCACTCTGTAGCCTATAGTGCATTATATTGTCTGATTAATCTTAATATTGTCATGATCTGAGGGGTTTTGTGTCCTTGGTTTTGTAGTCTTCCTTAGTTCAGTTTTTCCTGCTGCTCTTCCTGGTCCCCTGTCACACCTGGTTTGAGTTAATCATTATCAGTTAATAATCATAATCAGTTCGTTTCGTGAGGTATGGTTAAATACATTGACGGCACACCTGCCAAACAAATAACACCGAGCGGAGCGGGTGACCGGTCCAAGATGGCGGCCCCAAATCTCGTCAGCGCCAGTAGGGAGTAGCGTTCGATGCGGCGTCTATCTATGGGAACGCAGCACCGCGTGAGCGTGCGAGGGTGTTCCCGCGATGATTGTGTGCGCACATGCGTACGAGCGTTGCGCGCAGGGATCAATCCTTTATGACGTCAATGGAAGAATACCATATATATATACTTGAGGCAGATAAAAAAAATCTCATTTTTCAGGAGACAAACTTTCAGAGCAACATAAGAAAACCAAAAGAGAAGAAAATGAACCAACAAACAAGCAAGGTTTATCTTATTAAGGAGGAAAATCTCATTCCCATCTTGAAAAAATATTTTGACAGAATCACCCCAGCACAGTGGGCCATGATCACAGTAGCAGAATGGGACCAGGACATTCAGGCCACCCTGGCTGACATGATCAGTGAAATAATACAGACTGTGTCAGCAGATGTTCTGAGAGTCATTCTGCCAGGGGTTCAACAACGTATTGCCGCTGCGCTACCATTAGAACACATCAAACCTCAACTGGGAGACTCGCTCTCTAAAAGCTTGTCTTTAGTTCTTAATGTTCCAGAGGACGTTCATGTTGTTGAGGAATTGACAGAAATGGTAGAAGCAGAAATTGAAGACCAGGTTAACTCTAAGATTACTGTAGCTACAAAAACCAAAAACCTTCCATCTAAGCCGGCCGTGTATGTGACCGGTTTTATTAAGAACATAAAACATCTTGGTGTCATGGTTTGTCATGCTGCTAGAAGTCTTAGAGAATGCTTAGCTAAAGTAAAAGTCAGGTCTCAAAGATTACATTCTACCAAGGATTTCAACATCAGTTTCCCGTCAGCAGTTGAATATGTGAGTGAAATCCTCCTCAAATGTTTCAAGGAGAGAATAGAAATCACATCAGAGTCTGAATGTGTTTTTGAGCATCCCGTCCCCTCTAACGCAGAAGTAAAGGAAACAGCCACCAGAATTGTCAGTATCCTGATGGAAAACCTGCCAAGACCAGATACCAACACCAGAAAAATCTCCCCCGCAGCTGTTTTTGACATGAGCTTGATTGTTGGTGAGGTGAAAAACTTTCTCCTCTCACACTCTGTGCCTTCAGGCGACCAAGAAGAGTGCTTTTTAAATTTTGCCCAAAAGCAATTTGAAAGGATGATTTCAGATCTGAGGAGTGAATTTCAAACTAAAGGCAAAAAATTTATTCTCAGCATCAGAAATGTTTCAAGTTGTCCTCTGACTTCTGACACAAATGACTTCCTTTTACCAGGATGTGTCCCTGAAAGTCATGAGCCAGACACGTCACGGTCCGAAGAGACAGAGGTCCATTTGGCGAAGAAGGAGGTTTCTCCACTTATCTTTGACACAGTTAAATTAGATGTTCTGAACTTCTTCAGAACATTCAAAGAGTCAGATAAATCTGGAGAGGTTGCCATCCTTGAGGACATCACATGCTACGATCAAGTCCAGATGCTTTTAAAAGATCTGACTTATAAACTTTACAGTCATTGGATGCCTGAGTCTTCAAATGAGCCCCCCTCCAGTCTGATTGGGAAATCTCTATCAGACTCTGTTATTTGTACTGTCAGAAGAGCGCTGTATGAAGGTGAATCTGACTTTTCTCCTGAGGAGACATATGCCATCATAGAGGATGCTGTGAGAAAGTTCTTGCAGCAAATTCTGCTGTGGATGTCAAAGCCATCAGATGAAACAAACATCAGCGAGAAAGTGGCGGGAGCTCTGGCAGACATGGAAAACGTCATCAGACTAATGCTTGGCTCTCCAGATGAAGACACAGTTGTTCAGACCACACCCTCCAGAGTCCCTTCTTTAGAGCCTGTATCCCAACCTCATGATGACGTTGAATGTCTCAGCATACAAACCGATGAAGGTGATAATGCTGATAGTGAAATTCAAAATCCAAATACTGAAGATGAGAATTTTACAGACGGTATTGACACCTCAAAGGATATTTCATTGCAAGAAGAGCATGCCATCATCTTCCACCGGGTATACTGAGGATCTGACAATTGAAGAAGACTCTGAAGTCAAATTGGCTGATAACTCAGTGTCTGAAGCTAAGAGTTTGACTGATGATCAAATCACCAAACTGCCAAAAGAAACTACATTTTCTGTCCCCAGACATACTGAGAGCTCGACACCTGGAAGAAAAATCTGAAGCCACAATTTCAGATGCTTCATCTGCATCTAAGAATTTGTCTGAAAGTCTGGTCAGCTCAACGGATACCCAACTGTCTGAGGAAATGACATCATCCTCCCCCAAATATATTAAGAATTCAGATCTGAAGGTGGAGACGGCAGATATCTCATCATCACAAGCTCAGAGATACTGTCTCAACACCCTTGTCTCAGCTCTAATTCTCAAACTTATATCCAAATGTCAAAAAGAAAAGAGACCCCCGTTAAGCGTGCCAGAATTGGAGAGCATCTTTGATCGTATGGCTGTCACCGTTATGCCTGAAATGGACATCGAGGGCCCTCAGCGCATCTTAATGGAAGAAAACATGGAAGATCTGGTTAAAATTTTAGTTAGAGATTTAATCAAGATGTTTGGCTCCGTAGAGAAAATGATGCAGGCTGCACTTTCAGAAGATTCGTTTTTTGATGACGCTCTTCTCATGTGTCTGCAATACCAACTTGAGATCAAACAACGACCATATAAGAAGAACATCTTTCGCCGGTTCTTCTCATCAGTGAGTAAAGGTTGTAGAGCACTGATGCCATGCTTATTTAGAAGGCGTTAACTCTCCCATGTTCCATGTTCTAGAAGTCAATTAGAGCTGCAAATCTGTTAATTTACAACTAATTTACTAATTTACAACATTTAGAACTAATAATTAACATTACTGATAGTTATCTAATGTATTGTTAATTAGTTTCCATGTTTGGGTTTTCTCCCAGTGCGCCGGTTTTTCCCAGTCAAAAAAAAAAAAAAGAAGGAGAACAAACAATCAAATCAGGCTACTTAACAAAATTTTAGTTTGTATACCAATTAAAGTAATGCAGCCTCAAGGGGGCATAAGTCATTGTCTTCTTTGAGCCGGTCCCAAGCCGGATAAATGCAGAGGGTTGTGTCAGGAAGAGCATCTGATGTGAAGCCTACACCAGGCTGAACATGACAATCACAAGACTCATGAACCCCTCAGAGGAACGGAGGAGGAACGACCGCCATCACTGCTGTTGACCTACAGGGTGTTGGTGGAAAATGGATGATTCTCATGAAGCTACAGCAAACTTGTCCACGTCAAATATCCAAAAACTAAAACATCAATAATAGTTAGCGTGATTTTATCTTTTCAATAAATAGAATAAAGGGTACACTCAGGGTAAATCTTTTTGATCAGAATGTTAATATAATTTAGGAAGAATTTAAGCAAAAATCTCAGTAAATTTGCATGAAGGAAATGCGTCCAGATCCATTATTGCATCATTTTAAAGTATATTTATCAAGTCCTTTTTAAATATATTCAACCAAATATTGCAAATTTGTGCCAAAATGTTCAGAGTTAATGTTTCAATTTGCTGTTTTTAAAAACAGAAAATATTTAATTTGTTGAAAAATATTGTTTTTAATAAAATAAAATTATCATAACTCAAATTAATTTGTCTGTAAAAAGTGCTCTGACACTTTAAATTGAATTGCAGTCCCATGATGCATCACTGGAGACAGAAGCTCCAAAATGGCCATAAGCTCAGCAGTGCTCGCTTCTCTCACATCATAATACTTTTGCTAAGGTGACTGTATGTTCTGTTACTTTTGATAATCATTACCAGGTGTTATCAGGATCAATGCTTGAATATTTATGACAAAATAGACAACTGTTGGATGCAGAGGCCATGAACCCTCCTGCGTTTGTATTTATTGACAGTAGTTTGGGCGACATCCGTAATGAGTTGAGAGCTACCAGACCAAGATTCCTGCCTGATCAGAACCTGCAGGTCAATTAAGACACTCAGAGAGCACAAGCTGCCTGCTGCTTAGCTAGACTTCATCCTCAGACTCTTCCAGAACAACCCACAGCCAGTCACAGTGATCTGTTCACACAAGTAACAAAATGTAAGTCATGGTCCTTTACATACGTTACATACGTTACATTAACGTTCAGACTGCACTACCTGTTCATTTGCACATTTCATGGCACATCACTCTTAGTCGCTGTGTCCTCAATGCTAAAAGAAAAAAAAAATTGTGTATATATATTTATATCGCAATTTTGTAGTTTACGTTGTTTGTATTTTTTTTGTATTTTTATCGCATGCACCTTCATCGCCACAACAAATTCCTCGTATGTGTAAAATCGTACCTGGCAATAAAGTTGATTCTGATTCTGATTCTGATTATTATTCTTTCATTCACAGCTCAGAAGTCAGTATGATCCAAAATGATAAGTCACTAAAGTGATGACGGCTAGTCCTTGGCTATGCTGGCTGCCAATCAACAGATGATGCCAATAATCAAAGATAAATTTGTAGTTACCTCCGCCAAGGAGGTAATGTTTTTGCCGGCGTTTATCTGTCTGTCTGTCTGTCTGTGTACAAGATAACTAAAAAATTGCGGTCAATGGGCCTGAAAATTTTGTTTCTCAATATCTCCGTTAATTATTGCCCAAAACTCATGAAATTTCACTCAGGGATTGACAATGGGAACCTCTATCAAATTTCAAAGGCTGATCCGGATCTGATCCAGAACGTGGATTTTATCGCAATCTGTAAATCGATATATGAGAGAACTGTTGTGCTTGACAGAGGTCTGCGCTCTCCGAGTGCTTTTCTAGTTTTGATTAGAAACTCTGCAATTTTGTGTTTTACAAAACATTTTCCCCCCCAAAAAAATGTGATGTTGTGAAAGTCTATATTTTACAACAAAATGTTTCAATTTTGCAAAATTTGTAATTTCAAAACAAAATGTTTCGATGACAAGACATAAAGTTTCAGTTATAAGAAATTCTTGGACAGCGTTCTAATTTTATACCAAAAAGTAAAAAAATAAATAAATAAAAAAAAGTAATTATGAAAAAGTTGATAATTTACCAAAAAAAGGAGCAATATTATATTAAGAATTATGATTTTCCACACACACACAAGCACGCTAAATTTATGACATAAAAATGCAATTTTATGTAATAATTGTCATCTGTCATCAATTACAATTAAATTACAGTTTGTGACATAAAATTTTAATTTAATGTCAAAAAGTAGCAATTTTCCCTAAATTTATATTTTATGACAAAAAGTGGCAATATTAATTAAAAAAAATCACAATTTTGCAAAATCTGTAATTTTAGGAAATCTGTAATTTTAATCTGTAATTTGTAAGACTTAATAAAACACGCAGTTCTGCAGGTGTATTACTTATTAAATATTTCTCCACGGCGCTGTTGTGAAGCGTCATCAGTGGCGCACGTGCACGGCAGTTTCATCGTTTATTGTGAATTTCAGCTCACTCATCACTGTGGTGTTTCATCACTCAGTCAAACGTGCTTTTTGATCGCCGGCGGACAAACCGTCTTGACCTTCGACCCCAGGACTGCCCGTCGAGCGCCTGTCGAAATTACATCACAGACAGGGAGGTAAACATTAACCCGCAGGGGAATGTTTACGTGCCAAAACAACTGTTAAAGTTGACAGACGAACATGGCGACGACTAGTTGTGCGAGGAGTACAGTGAACGTGCTGAGCAGGTATTCTGTCTACCTGCACCAAGCCGCCAGGTAAAGGACGCTTTCTGTCTTTAGTCACAAGACTTTTCTGTCTTTATTTCTTTATTTTCTTTATTATCATCTTTATTTTCATGCGGAACCTCAGCGTTTGACATATCTTATTATCTGGGAAGCGAGTTGCTTTTGCCAGCAGCAGCTATTGACGTCTGTGTGCCCAGACTTGAACTTGGAAAGGGAAAAATTGCCAAAATTGCCACTAATTCAACTGGGAGTTTTCAAATCTTTCTGTTTGATTTACTGTAGTTCAAAAGCAAATTTGCACACAAATGCATCGTGTATTTTCACCGGCTCTAAATCCATATTTTGATGTTCCAGTCTGGTGTAACACATATTTAAACATATTTATCTAAATGCTGAATTGTGTGTATTTCTCTTTATGATGTAATAATACACTTTATGCTGTCTAAGACACATTTTTGAGCCTCTTTTAATCATTTCCAGGACCTCTGAACTTTGTACCATAGAGTCATGTAACACCATCAGTTAACAGTAACTGCAGGGCCTTCATATGTGTGGGTTTCCTCCACTGCAAACTTATCATTCAAAAGGAGCTTTTTGCATTAATAGACAATCTTCTGCTGTTGAAAATGTCCTGTGGGACACTCGTGGTTAATTATAAGTTCCTCACGGAAGCTACAGGCTCACGAGGTCTTTAAAAGAGGACTGTCGCTGACCTTGAAAGTTTAGGGATTTTTTAATACATAAAGCCTTGCAAAGTGTTTGTAAATGAGCAAGTGGCTTTACCAAGTATAAGTAGTGCGATATCGCTCCCTAATCCATAAACTGGGAAATACCGCTCGTGCTGCATGTGACTGACACTTCACATCCTGTGGAAAATCCAGAGTTTGGGGTTAATTGAAGCAGATGTAGGAAGGGTTTAGAAAATGGGGGGATTATAAAAGGCACTGAAAGTCCTTGAACGTGATGTGGAGCAGAGAGAGGCAGCTCTGCTTAACTCTGGATGTGAATCGGCAGAAGCAGCTGACTATGTTCCTTTTGATTTCTAACAAAGTCCATTTTCAGATTACAGTGCTTCTGTCTGCAGATGAGGTGCTGGTCTCACGTTTTTCCCGCACGCTCAGTACTCAGCTGTATTTACTCAATTAAGATCAAACGTGGGGGAAAAATACGGTCCGAGGGCCAAATGAGGCCCCTGTACCATCCGAATCTGGTCCTTAAACACTCCAGAGTTAAAACAACCCTACATTTATTACTAGATTGAAGGGAGTGTCGAAATTCATTTGGGCCTAAAACAACAGGAATCGGAGCAGATTTGAGGTAGAAAAAAGTCTGTATTTGCAGCATAGTAGCCAACAGAGCGATGTCAAAACAAATACAGTCATGGAAAAAATTATTAGACCACCATTTTTTCCTTCACTTTCTTGTTCATTTTAATACCTGGTACCACTAAACGTCATCATGTGACTAAAACAGACAGAAAAGAAAACACTGAATGCATAAAAGCAGTGTTTTTGGCAGTACAACGCCATAGCTATTGATGTAAAAACTTAAGTGATTTAGGTTATAATCAAGAAAACCATGGAAAATGGTAAGATATCAGCTCTTAAATAAAACTCTTATGAGCAATCTTTGTGATTATCGTTATGTTTGTCCAAACAAATGTACCTTTAGTTGTACCAGGCATTCAAATGAACAAGAAACTGAAGAAAACAAGGGTGGTCCAATAATTTTTTCCATGACGGTATATGTTATTAACCCTTTGATGAGACTTGGAAATATTATTCAGCTTAAGTGACAGCATGGACAGGGCCCCTACATGACAAACCGAGGTTGTCTTAACTTCTGTGTGCATAAAAAGTGCATGAAAAGAAGCCTCTGTCCAGGCATCTTCATCCGGTCACTCTCATCTTTTCATACGTACAAACAAGTCCACTGTCAAGAGACGTAAAAAGAGGAGAGTTCATGGCCTCTGCATCCTAACATTTGCCTGTTTTCATATAAAAGTACAAAGTAGGGATGGGCATAATTAGTTGATTAATCGATGATTGGTCATTAAGAATTTGGTCAAGGACATTCGTTTTTGTAGACGAACCAAATGTTTTTTTGTTTTTAACAATTTGAATGTAGGTTATTAGTGCACGTCCTCAAACAATGCATTTCGCTGCATTTCGGTACCATCACCGTACCCTGACTTGCCTCAGTCGTTACATGCGAGCTTCTGTAGGTCATCGCCTAATCATGAAGAGGTCGCGGCGAAGTGTGGCGTGGGACCATTTTTGTTTCTTCGTTCAATGCAAATTACAAATACATCATTGTCGTTGTCGATGATGTAACGCTTGAACAAGGCGCATCCAAGCCTTGTAAAGGACGGTTCATCTCTATCTCAGCCTAGCCTCGGCTCGGTGTTAGCACGGACCAAAGGAGCTGCAGTGCACATCGAGCACACAACAAGCGCATCTTTTTAAGAATCTTTTTAAGAATCAAAAAGCCTGTAATACTGGCGCCTTGATATAATGGGATATAAATTGCTCTTTAGTAGCCTTCTCAATATCTCTTACTTTATTATCGTTGTTTTTTTAAAAAAAAAAGAAAAAGAAAATGTCTGTTACGTTATGTGTCTTTGGCTCGCAACTTGAAGCCTCTCTCGTTTGCGCATTGCACACAAGTTCACGTTTAACTTGTCTTGTAAATAAAAACATCCTTGAAGAAAAACAGCTTTTTTTTAATTATTATTTTGCTATATAAGACTATAGGGCACATGTGTCAAACACAAGGCCCGTGGGCCAAATGTGGCCAGCTACGTCATTGTATGTGGCCCTCAAGAGCTTGTGCATTATTGTCTTAAATTTTAAACCTATATTTGAAGACTTAAAATAAGCTTACGCCACTTTAAAGTGCATATTGACAATAAACTACATCTCCCATAATGCATTTTGTCGTAACCCACAACGATAACAGTATATCACCATGAGCAAGACGATTTTCAGAACTGATGGACTTGAGAAAAACCTCTAAAAACTAACCCCAACATGTCCAAGAAAAGAAAAAAAAAATGATGCACAAGGTAGGCAGCTTCATGAACGATGGGAAAACGAATACAAGTTTGTACCTCAAGCTGAAAGCTTTTGTGTTATGAGGCGGTGTCAGTCGTAAAAGAGTATAATCTACGTCAGCATTTTGACAGCAAACACAGAGCTAAGTATGCTAAATTTAGCCCACAAGAAAAACAAAGAATCTTTTCCGCTTCTGAAACCAAGGTAATGGATACTCTCAGTGATGTAAACAACACCTGTGCGAGAGCAGAGTTACAACCACAAACCCTGAGTTTAATATAATGATTTAAATATTTGAAACCTGAATACATAATAAATACAGAAACACTTAATTAACAATACAATAAGGTGTAGTTTAATTTATTTTGATTTATATTGCATTTTGTTACATTCATGCTGTCAATCTGGCCCTTTGACAGCAACAATGATGCTGATGTGGCCCTCAGTGAAAATGAGTCTGACACCCCTGATCTATGGCATGATTGGCATAATTGTGATAGTTTTTAATATAAAAATGTTAATGATTAATCGATTATTAATCATTAATTCTCCCGACGATCAACACATAAATTTTCAACGAATGCCCATCCCTAGTACGAAGTACCAATCCAGTTCTATGGAAACAGAGAGCGTGAACTCTCCTCCTTTTGCATCTGCTGACATCAGTCGTCATCGTATAAGTGCTCACCACCGTCACTGCTGTTTCTTTCACGGGGGTCATCTTTGGTCTCTGTGTGCTTCACCACGATAACATTATTCCCCAGTTTGTTTCCTGTGGGAGAGCTCCCAACAAGCACAGCTGAAGCACAAGAGGGTTTTAGTTACTGACTCTCAGATTTGTACAGTTTTTATTTTTTATTTTTCTTAATAAAAGGAACGATTAGGCCCTTTTCTTCCAGAGTGGGTGAACAGAAGTTTCGCAGGGAATACGCTGCTCTGCTGTGTTCAACCCACTCACTCATGCAGTATTCATAGTTTTTATACCAAATCATAATAACAAGACTGTCTTTAAGCCTCGTTGTCATGCTCATTCCCGTGTTCCTTTCAAAGTTTTTCCTCGTTCTCTCAATGGCTTCCCTGGTTAATGGTTTTGCTCTGAGCTTTTGTTTCTGTCTTTCATCTCGTTTCTGTAGGAGGTTTTCAGAAAGCGGCGACAGAGGCTGGTTCCAGTCCTTATTTGTGCACAAAGTCAACGCCAGGAAAGACGCTCACTCCAACCTGCTGTCAAAGAAAGCAACCAGCAGCTTGTACAAAATTCAATGTAGGCCCATACGTTTTTTCTTTACTCGCCTCCAGGTGCATGTGGGGTTCAGATGTGATCCAGCTGTGTTTCACCGCTCTATTATCCGCTTGTCGCCGCAGCGAAATACGTTCTGTTAATTAAATTCGGTCCACGCTGACCGTAGCGACCTCAGAACAAAGTGACGTTGAACTGAACATACTGGGCAGCGCCCGGCTCGATAGTTTCACGTATCCAGTCTGGAACATTTTGCGACATCAAAAAAATCGACCGCTTCTGTTCTGAGTCTGACGTAAGAACCGTCCGCCTCTTGAGGAGAAACCTATCACTCTCCCTGGACTTTGATCTTCTATGTGGCAAAAACATCACACCGCGTACGAATTTCAATTGGAATATCCCATCAGCCGTAGCCTATAACCTCACGCAAGTGAATCCGTTTTGTGTATAAAGTCTTTGCTGAAATGGAGTGTGAAATTGCTTTGTTGAAGAATTTGATTGTATATTGTAAAAGAAAAGACCAATTTCTGATAAGTTTCTCTCCCTTCTTATGCCCCCCCCCCACCCCCCACCAGTCCACAACGTCAAACCGGAGTGCCTGGATGAATACAACAGTCTCCAGTGAGTGTGTTTCATAAATTAAGTGTCCTCTGCTTCTTCTTTTCTCTCTCTCTCTCATTCTGACCCAATGCCAGAAACGACGGGGGACGCTGTGTAAAATGCAAATTAGCAACAGGATGCAGTGATTTGCAAATCAGGCAAACCCATATTTCGCTCACGGTGAAACACAGAAAACATCAAATGCTGAAAGTGAGAGACAAAATGGGAGGTCATTTTAGATTTGATGACCTCAGAAAAGTGGGGACAGCGATGTTTACTGCTGCGTAGCTTCCATCCTTCTTTTAACATCAGTCCACAGACGTCTGAGCTCTAAATGTCACCGCCTTAGTTTCAGCCACGAATCTTAGGGTGCTTTCAGACCTGTGGCCCGTTTGTTTTGTTCTGATTCAGGGGCTGAATCAATACAGTTGTTTCGGTTTTTCGTTTGGGGCGTTTGTGTTCACAAGGCAACCGTCTGTAGCGGTTCAAACAAATGAGTGAACCAACTGTTCTCTCATTGGTCAGAAATGAATGTGGAAGGAGTTTTCTCTCTTCCTCTCTCTCTCTTACCCCCCCCCCCACCGGAGGTTGAACCATAGTTATGAGCGAGTTGTGTCAGTTGCTGTGTCGATTATGTTCTCACTGCAAACAAACCGGTCCAGATTACCTCTCCTAGGTGATCTCGGCTCGCTTGTTTTGTCCCGCATCCGAGCGTGATTGCTGTGTTCACATATACCAAACGAACCGATCTTTAGGGGGAACCGCTCCCTGTTTCGGACCAACTGCTCCAAACGGGACAGGTGTGAAAGCGCCCTTAAAGACGATAACACCAAATTAGAGGTCTTCACGGGTCCACTTTCATGGACCCAAACCCGAATGGACCCGTAAAAATTCGACCCGAAACCGACCCGACCCGAGCTATTATCATATGCCCGGGAGTCCGAACCCGAATGGACCTGAAATATACAGATGCTATTGGTAGCAACTGCTAACACTAATAGTCTACACCGGTCAGGACGTGTCGTAAATATGTTCTCTCATCCAACGTTGTCATGTTGGCGGTCCATTGTGTTTTACAGCTGCCGGGCAAACCGCTAATAACACGCTACAGCAACACGATTGTTTCATGATAAACACGCCACGTTAATGAATAATTAATTAAACTGCCCGAGTCCTGACATTGGTTGCCACCGCCAAAATCTTTACCTCTCTGGAGTAAACGCGGACCCAGCCTGTCAGAGAGCACCGACCGGACCAGAGACTAACTGTACCGATTCCGACCCAAACCCGAAGTCACGTCTTTTGAATGGACCCGAGGCCCGATTCAGGGTCTGGTCGGGACCTCGGGTTTCGGGTTGTCAGGTAGTTCCGAAGACCTCTACACCAAATACAAGTATTTGATCGTATATCGCCATCGCAGCCTTGAGCTATGATATCGCATATCACATGTTCTCCTGATATCGTGCAGATGGAGACCTGATTTGTTGGACTGAACCATGTAGCGCTGACATCATGTCGGTAATATGCCGTTATTTGGCGCTGGGATGATCACAGGGCAGTTCTGCGGGTTTCCAGAGGCGACATAACTGTCGCTAAATGTTAACACGAGCAACCTTATAAAAGATTTAAGGAGCTGTCAGGTGAAAGGGCGTGGGAACTTTATAAAGACGAAGAGGAGGGTGGAAGGACAGTAGCGGCAGGTTCTGGGGTTCGCTTTTCAGAAAATGAAAGAAATTCCCTAAACAAAGCCGGAAATCCAAAGGAATAATGTTGTAGTTGTAGAATCCATCGTCCTGTCTGTCATTGAAGATGAGCCACGTAACAGTTAAAAGAAGACCTGCCATCAAAAGGAAGTGTGAGTGGCGCTCCGGAGACAGTCGTTCATGGTTAGTAGATGGGTTAAGGAAGGATTCTCAACATCAGCAGACACCCAAAGCTCAGGTATCTGACCCGAACAATCAACAGCCACAGGCTCTTCCGATCAGCTGTGTCTCACTCTGACTGTTGAAATGTTAATGCTCGGTAAGCCATAAAAAGTTAGCAAAGTGTTTTCTGGGAGCTATTTCCTCAGTTCATCGTGCAACTAAGAAACAGCCATAAATGATTGAATGTCGCGCTGAAGATGAGCTCTCTAAGTGTTACGGAGAACTGATTTTAAGATTACTAGAAAATCAAGGCTCTTGTTTGTCTGCAAAAAAAAAATCTTTAGGAAGATTCAGCAGACTCTGAGTTGGTGGTGCTCAGCTTGCCCTGGCACAGATATGGTCTCCATGGTGTGGTTGTCATAGCAGTCGCTGCATCCTCACCACCAAATTTACACAGGTCTGACCCACTCTGGAAAAAACATCCAGATTGATCTAAAGTGAAGTAAATGATTTCAAAAGGTACTAAAGAGGTACTTTCGAGGAAATGTTGATGGAGAATTTTAAGAAAAGAGCACCTCTCCAAGTGCAAAGCACAATATTTCTGTATAAGGTTGTGGGCGGTTGAGTTTAAATATCCTTTAAGACAATTAGTTTATGGTCCCACTCATTAGCAGGATAACTTTAATCCATTATAGAGGTATTCTCTCAGAATAAAAAAAAAATCAACTGAGCACACACTTCATTGGCTATATGTGCGTATGAGCTGCAGTTGGATGGTGGACTTTTCTTGTTCCTCTCCATGTTCCCTGACTGCCCTCTAGCTGGTCATTGTGTTGAAATGACCAAGAGCATTCACAGAATCTCTGCTGGTATTTGCATGTTTGCATTCATTTGTTTGATGCCGACCGTAGGGTCGAAGTGCAGAACAAGCTCCATCAGGACCCGGACTACCCATGTGAGCTGGTCGGAAGCTGGAATACCTGGTATGGAGATCAGGATCAAGCTGGTAAGCAGCTGTGAAACTATTCATAGACAGTATGATACCAACATTACAGGAATGTCTCCTTTCATGCTGTGTGAGGAGATTAATGTTCTGTATTAATGTCCAAAACATTTGTTTTCAGTATTTAAGTACTTTTCTTTTGTTTTGCATAAACCTGTAGAAACACAAAGATCCCACTCTTCAGAAACCATCAATATGTTTTTTTCTACATATGATAAATTTACAGTGCACAGTATAAATTAACAGCTTTCAGTTGCAATGAAAAATGCCAACATTATGATGGAGGTTCTAGATGCTTTTAATGCGGGGGCGGCGCATGTCCATTGCGCGATGCAACAGTGACATCTGCTGGTGTCTTTTGGTAGTGCACCTGTGGCGGTACAGAGGAGGATACCCAGCTTTGACTGAGAGTCTGCAGAAACTGAAGGCCAACAAGGTATGCTGCAAGATGTTTCTTTATCTGTTCCTTTTTTTTAATTACCCAGCCATTGGTACTGCTGGATTTTTTTCAAAATTTTATTCTGGAAGGCATTAACACAAGAAAAAAAAACATTAAAAATTACTTTTATACTCTACTGCTCATAAGAGGATGTAGGAGAGGAGATGCTATTAAGTTTGCACACATTTAAGGAGTATCCCAATTTTAAAAGACATTGAGTTGACACCAACTGTAGAGCAAACACTACTATATATCTATACTTACATGTGCCTTTTTGTTTTTTTTTTAATTGTACCTTTTTAGGAGTATTTGGAGTTTCGGAAAGAGAGGGCAAAAATGTTGATTTCTCGGCAAAACCAGCTTCTTCTTGAGTTCAGTTTCTGGAACGAACCTCTGCCGAGACAAGGACCGAACATCTATGAACTGCGCACCTACAGCCTCAAGGTATCCTCGCATGTCACACACATTCAATTTGATTTATGTGCATGATTTTCACCAATACCCCTCATATTTTACTGAGTATCAGGCTTTGTAATCACTAATTAAGCACTAGTCCTCTCAGTTAGCTGCTCACAACATATTGATTGATTTTTTTTTAAAATCTAATATACATTGGAAACTGAACATCTGAACTCTCCTGTACACATTTCGCTCAACAGACGACATGAATCACATTGTTGTAAAAATGGCAGAACTGCCTTTTGTTTTAAAGAGCCCATTATTTAAACTGGACATTATTGTTAAAGTTATCAGAAAAAATGTTTACCATTTCACTTATTGTTAAAACTTTCACGTCTACAGTTTCATCTGCCTGTTTTCCTGAACGCCTCTCCTCATCAGCAAGAGTTGTTGTAGCTTCAAGTTCATCTTCTTACAGGAAGAATTGTCCAACAATTTAGAAGTGAAATCACGTTGCCAGGGTGTTGAGTGTTCTGTCTGAAATAATCGCGGTATTTTCACCTCTGGCTCATCCTATTTTCATTTTCGGAATGATATCTCCACGAGCGGAGATGCGTACAAACACAGTTATGAGACGACAGCACTCATGCTGATCTGCTGGATGAAAGGAAGCGTCTGTCGTCAGGGTTTGATGAAATCTATGCATGTGGTGTCATATTTTAGTTTTAAACCACTGTGATTTTTCATGTTCTCCACATTTGTTTCAGCCAGGAACCATGATTGAATGGGGAAACAACTGGTAAGATTTATTTTTTTTTATGAAGTATAAGTATCAGTTGCTTGAGGTTTTCCTTATATGATCATTAAGTGTTAGATGTGTTCCAGATGAGTGTTTATGCTCCTGAAAATAACTTATCTCACAAAAGGGCGAGAGCAATAAAACACAGACAAGAAAACGACGAGGCCGTGGGCGGGTTCTTCTCTCAGATCGGTGACCTTTATGTGGTTCATCACTTGTGGGGTAAGCACTCGCTCTACACATGACTAAAGAGTGTTCTTTTGAGTTTTCAGAGGTAAGCTTGCTTATTGCTTGCCTGTGCAAAAGGGAAGAAATGCTGTAAAGAGTGCTTTCTACAAAACTCAAAGCGAACAAACTAATCAAGATTTGGTGTAACCATCAAACATCATCAGCATCGGTTCTTCTTGGTACACTTGCCCAAAATCTGGGATTTTGCAGGCTCATAGTCAAGTGTATGGTTTAGCAGCCAGACCAAACAGGTGCTAATGAGCATCAGTTTGATACGTAGGCTGAGACACAGACATTAACTCAGACTGAAAGAGCTGCGTAGGAGCATGAAAACTGGCTGAGTAACAGCCGAACTCTGCTACCGAGGTGAGGTTGGAGAAGACAACCACGGCAAGACCGAACATAGACTCAAGGTGGTTATACTGTATTAGCAAGATCTCTCCTCAAAGCTGATGGGGACATAGTGGTCGGCCAAGGAAACTTGTGTAGCAAGTGCAGCAGATGAAAGACCCGTTATGCTCACTGCCCTTCGAAATCAGAAGACCTCTAACAGTCCCATCAGCTCAGAACTAGCAGAAACCAGTTACACCTGTCTGCTGTCTGGACAAGTCTGCCCAGAAGTGGTCTTCATGGGAGAATTTGGTCAAAAAGCTACACCTCTGACTTGTATATGAGGCTGAGGTACTCATTTATCCAAACCATTGGAACTTGGGTGGAGCAAAATGGCAGCACATGACTGATCTAGATCCAGACTGAAGAGTCAAAATTTGAAATCCTTTGCAGCAGCAGGAAGCATTTTGTTCGCCAAAGAGCTGGAGAGGGGTACAATAACGACTCTGTGGTCAACAGTGAAGCGCGGTGGAGGTCCCTGCAAGTTTGGAGCAGCGTTTATTTTAAATGGAGTTGGGCAGGGGTGGCCAAAGTTGGTCCTCGAGGGCCGGTGTCCTCCAGGTTTTAGATGTTTCCCTCCTTCTACACACCCTGATACAAATGGGGGTGTCCTTAACAGACATGTGCTGACCTTGATGACAAGATGGTGACGGCCATTAATTAGGATCAGGTGTGTTAAAGGAGGGAAACATGCAAAACCTGCAGGACACCGGCCCTCGAGGACCGACTGTGGCCACCCCTGGAGTTGGGGATTTGGTCAGGATTAATGGTGCACTCAGTGTTGAGAAATACAGGCAGACACTTGCACTACATTTTCAAATAATTAGATTCAAGTGTTCCAATCACTTCCATGGCCACAGGTGTACACAATCAAGTACGCAGGTATGCAAACTGCCTCTACAAACATTTGTGAAAGAATGGATTGCTTTCAGAAATTCAGTGAATTCCAGCGTGGTACTGGGGTAGGATGGCGCCTCTGTAATGAGGCCAGTCATGAACTTTCCTCTCTACTGAATATTCCACAGTCAACTAGGATTATAACAAAGTGGAAGCTATTGGGAACAACAGCAACTCAGCCATGAAGTGGTAGGTCACATAAATATCACAGAGCGGGGTCAGCAGATGCTGAGGTGCATGGCGCACAGAGGTCCCCAGCTATTGACAAGCGTCAGTAGCTGCAGACCTCCAAACTTCCCGTGGCCTTCAGATTAGCTCAAGAACATCATGGTTTAACAATTCCCACGTGCAATGCAAAGCGTCGGGTGCAGTGGTGCACTACTGGACTGTAGATCATTGGAGACATGATCTCTGTTGGTGGTTGCAAGGGGAACAGTACTTGTCTGATTGCATTGTGCCAAGTGCAAAGTGTGGTGCAAAGGCTGGGCCAACATCATATTAAGCCCTATGGATTAAGAATGGGATGACACTCAAGTTTACATGCATGCAAAGGCAGACAAGCGAGTACCTTTGGCAATATCTTGTATCATGCAGTACCATCAGGGTGGTGACTGAGTGGCCTCAAGCTAATTCTGCAGCAGGATAAGGCCCCAAAAATAAAACCAGTTTTGTTGGGTACAGTCTTCAGCATAAAAAAGAGCTAGGACTCCTAGAAGTGATGGTACGGCCCAAAGAGCCCTGATCTTAACATCACAGAGTCAGTCTGGGATTACATGAAGAGACGGAATGATTTGAGGCAGCCCTCATCCACATCAGATCTGTGATCAGGTCTCCAAAATGTTCTCCAAATGTCTGACAGCATCCTTTACACCTGCCTATGACTTTAATGCTGTGATGTATATTTATTTAACCACATTTAATGTGTCTAGATGATGAATCTCTGTTTCATCAATAGAACCACGTTTTTTCCATAAAGTGACCCTTATTTTTCAGAAGCTTTGTACTCACAAACGTTTAGATTTTTTCTCTTTTTTTGACAAACATGTACAATCATGTTCAAAAATCAGTATCCAGGCTTTATTAGGGATAAATGAAATCTTATTACAAGGTCTTAAAATTAGGTTAACACAACCTCAGATGAATGACGCCACGCTTTGCATTTTGCATTGTGTTATTTATTGAGCAAAAGCTAAGACAAACTGCAGGAACAAAGAGTGAAAAACTACAGTAAATAAACTCCATGACTCAACAACATTTAGAATTTAATGTCCTGATACATAAAACCCTTGAATTAAAAGAGGATATGAACTTTTGAACATGACTGCATATACTGGAGAGTCTTCACTTTCAAACAATTTTCTACAACTTAACTCTCTTCTTTGTATCTTCTTTTAAAGTTACGAGGTTACAACGAAATAGAAAAACGGGCCACAAGACCCAAATACTGAACTTTCCAGGCGTCACGATCCATCTCTGATCTGTCAGCCATGGACCATCATGTGTTGTTCAGTGGAAGAACATGTATAACTCTGAAGGAGGAAGACATAACAGTGAATTAACACAGAAACTTGCGACCCTCATTTCCGAGCTCATCCACCTGCTGCAGCGCGCAGGAAATCTCTGCGCGTGTCAGACCGGCGTTTACACGTCACCTATTTAGGTCGGCCAAGAAAGACTTTTGGTCATGAGTGTGGTTCACCTGGGTCAATGTGAACGTTCGTTTGTGGTGTGTGAGGTCCAAAACCTCAGGTCGACCCAACCAAAGAGGCTTCGGTAGCGCGCGTGGCTCCAGCGCCGCCATGGTTTCACTGCACAGCACCTTGATAAGCAGAACGGGTCACATAACCTAATCAATTAAATATTAAAATCTAATTTGGGTCCTGTGGCCAGTTTTTCCATTTCGTATTTTTAATCTGAGGCTAAAATTGAAAGTATGAAAAAAGAGCCTGTTTTTTTTTTTAAATCTGATTCATTGACAAAAAAACAAAAACAAATAAGTCACTTTTTTTATTGCATACTTGATTGATATGATTTTAAAATTTCAAATCAGAAAAGGTTTGGATGAAAAAAAAATGCAAAGGGAATTAAAAAACACTGGCATTGACTTTTATCTCTTTGTAAACAGTATCAAGCCAAGATATTTTGTGTTTTCCTCTTCCATTTTATTAAATTTTATTTATTTGTTAATATGTACCCACTTGTACATTCCAGTCAAGCTAATAAAAGCCTAAGTAATTGTGAAAATCCCTGTATTTTCCATATTGTCCCAACTTCTTCTGATTTGGTGTTGTGTAACATAACACTGAAAAGCAGAAGAGAGGATTAGATTACTGTGTTGCAAATAAAAATGGGTTAAAATAGGAAAACTAGATTCTTTATCTCCGCTCACTGCTTATTTACCTCATGAAGAACTTGGTGATGCAAAACAGTCTTATTAAGCTTCATCAACTGGCAATGTAATGCATTATATGTTTTGTTTGTTTGTTTTTTCTATAGCTTATGAAAGCCTCCAATCCCGACAGGAGACAAGAAACTCTGTCTGGCTGAAGGAGGGGTGGGATGTAAATGTGTATTATACAGGTAAGTAAGAAGTGCTCTACCCACACAAATACCCCCCCCCCATAAAAATCCCAAACTTACCAAAGGCTACTGTGTGCTTCATTACGTTTATTTTCACATGCAACTCTGCAGTTTGCAGGGCAGTACTTTCTGTGTTGGAGAAGGCAGAGTTTGTGATGCTCATGTTTACAAGTTTCTGGTTTCCAGTTTACCGGTTTCTGTAGGGGTGCACGATAATTATCGACCCGATAACTATCGGGCCGATAAAAGGAAATTATGACGTCATCCTGATAACTCCGATATCACGACGAATAGCCCCGATAACATATATATTTTTTTGTCAACACGGCAGTGCCTCGCTCCCTCTGAGCCTTGAATGACCGGCAGTGAATGTTATGTTCAAGTGACATCGGCATAATCAGAAAAACGATTTCTCAGTAAGGAAAATCAAGAATACCCCCTTATGCCAGAAAACAACTTCGTTAACTCTGTCATAATTTTCGTAGTTGCTGACTTTAATTGATATTCGCAGTATTTTCCCACAAGTTACACATACAAAAAAAGAAAAAATAGCTAAGGCAAAGAAAACGACGAGCAAACGAGGGACTGGAGGAATTTACGTTACACCTGGAATGCAGCATTGTGGCACAGTGCGCTGATTTAAAAAAAAACATGGCGGCGATTGTATGGAACTTTGTTAAAGTTTCAGAAGAAGATAGTTCGCTGGTTATTTGTGAAAAATGCTCCAAGCAAAGGAGGGAAAAATTACCACTAGCTTTAATACGTTAAACCCGATCAGCTACCTGAAACATAACCATCGCTTCCATGGAGATTTAAAATCGCGCTAATGTGAGCTAACGTGAGCTAACATGAGCTAACGTGAGCAAGCCAGCACCAAGTCCCCCCCCCCCCCCCCCCCCCCCCCCCCCAAAACAAAAACTACCGAACCTCATTTACTTTAATTAAAGGCATTCATTTGAATGGAACTACAAGCCAAAATCCTTTAAACATAATTTTTGTGTTACTATGGAGTTCACTTTTTCAGTTTATTCACACAGACAAGTCTAACTTGTGTCAGTACATTATGACCTGTGCATTATTTTTAACTGTCATTGAGGAATGCATTTTTTCAGTTTGTAATTCTGATGCGTGTATTTCCATCAGTTCAAGGAGCCTTTATTTTTTATATCAGTCAGTAATGAACCTTATTTAAGTTAATGTGAGATATTCAAATAGGTTTGTTTGATAGCTTTATGAAAATGTTTGAGAGGCTTGCCAATAGTTTTTTCATTGGAAAAAATAAATATCTGTTCATTTAAAGAGTCAAAACTGTTTTTGGTTTTGTTCATAGTATTGATGTAATGATCTTAGGTATATGTGTGTGTTATCGGTATCGGTTTTAAAAAACAGTTAATGTGCGTGCCTAATATTTAGTAACATGTCTTTGTGTCTGTCTCCAGTGCCTTTGATCAGAAGCATGGAGTCGAGAATCATGATTCCCACCAAGAGTTCACCGTTACAGTGAGAAGACTGAGGACTGGCGGTAACTCAGTCGTCAGACTTCCCTGCCATGTTTGGTCTTACTGAGCTGGTCTTTTTAAACTGATTTTTTTTTTCTAAATCTGCTGACTGACATGTGTTACATCAGTATTTCATCCTACATTTGCACTCCAGCCAGTCATGAAATGTCCTGAAATGACATTTGTGTGCATTTAATTTTGGACATTTTTTTTTAAATGCATACATTTCAAGATGTTTTAATCAAAATTGTGAAAAAATATAATGATGAACATACTAATGGAAATCCAGAATGTGAATACCATAAATGTAAAGAGTCATATCAACATCATGAATTGACAAGAGTTACGTTCTGCATGTGTCCCCCGGGTTTTTTTTTTCTTCTCATCATGAATTAGGATGTTGGACTGAATATTGTATTTTTGTTTAGTTTTTTATGTAAAGGATTATTCTCCACTCAGAGACTTTTATGTCTGGACATGAATAACACTGAAAGAGCTGTCTCATAAATTAAAAACATACCTTATTATTTCTACTCCAGAATTAATTGTCAGTAAGAGTCTGCCAGATAACAATCTGGAACTTCTGGGATGAAGCTGTGATTTTCAAAATAAAGAAGTATTGTAATTATTGCAGTACTTGGAATTAAAGGTATTAATTCAGAGGTTTTTGATCTGAGCTCGAGTAAACAAACAGTACAAACAACTTATTGCATAATGTGTTGACTTTTTACAAACTGTATTGACGTTTGATCGTAAGAAAAATGAATTCTGACCAGAAAACATGCTTTCTGTGCTCTGTTGGATCTATGAAACGATTCTGGAGATGAAAAGAAGAAGAGAAGGAGTTTATCCCAGCCCCTGATGAGGTTCAACTTATTTTTGACAGCAGTACAAAATAGGCTCTTACTCCACTTTCTCTATTTTTCTCCTCATTGAATGTGTTTATGCAGCAGGTTAGTACAGGAAGATTTATTGCTGAGGTTGCTATGAGGCCATGTTCACATCAGTTTAAAAAAGAACAAAAACCTAAGTGGAGGGTGTCATCACAAACTTTGTTTCTTATTTTTGATTGTTGCAAAACAAAAAATTTTGGTTGACCTTTTATTGTGTAATACAAGTAATTTTAGAAGAGTAAAAGAAATGATGCTTTTCCTAGCTGAAGTTCAGATCAAATCCCTCTAAATGGTAAAACTACACCCTCTGCTGATGTAAATCAGCACATGAATTTTCTCTTTGCTGTTTGGGAATAAAAACGTAGACGTTATGAAAAAAGGTTTGAGCTGTTTTAATGAGAAAATGACATTTATGTAGTAGCCTGCCAACTATGTATGTTGTTTTGCTGCTTTCAAGACATTTCACTGATATATTTTTATTTTTTTTTACAAGTCCTTCATTAGAAATATAGATCTAAGAATACATTTCATTTGTGCTTGGAAGTGGGAACTCTCAACTGGAATGCCCCAGGACACACAGATAATTATAAAAACTCTGTCTCGTTTTTTTTTCCCACATTAGCGTATCATACATATAAGATGATTTATAAAGTTGTCTGGTGATGGTGGTTGACAAAGCTGTTTACATTCTCCAGTCCAAGATAAACTTCTCAAAGTGGCACAAAGGAAACTCAGAGGGTCCCCTTTATAGGCATGATGGTTAAGTTGATTTTACGACACAGTGTAAGATTTTTTCTTGTCCATCCTTAAGTCTTTTTGTCACCTCTGCCAAGATGTCCCTAGTTGTTCTGTGTAAAGTGATGTGCAGTTGTCACAGGAGACCACCAAAGTAAGATTCACCAGGTTTTGATAATAGTTGGGAAGGAAGACTACAAGAGCGACACCACACTTTCTGAAATTAATCAAAGATTCCTTTAAACCGAATGAGCCACCAGAGTACCGCAAAATGATATGCTCTAGGTGGCAGAACCAGTCGAAACCGGTCATTACTGCTGCATCTGGAGATTTTGTAACATATGAAAACTTCCAGTTTTGAAAAAACAAAACAAAACAAAATTCCCACTGATTCAGAAGGCACGAATGTAGGGCAAAGACAAAACAGGGAAGAATGTTGTCATGCAGAACCTCACAAGAAACTCAAGGCCCCCCCATCACCAACACTTATAATCATTTTTTAAGCTTTTAAAAGAAGACAGTAGTTTTAAATAAACTTAGGAATTTACGATTATTTCGAAAATAAAAATCGGAAGTCATATTCGCATTATTTTGAAAACCAAAACCGGAAGACGTCTTACTGCCCGCCCCTTCGAACTTCACACGTCTCCAACACGTGCGAGATGCCGAACCCGCCGTGAAGCTGTCTCTTTAAGAGGGGGGCGTGTCTTCGTGGGGCCGGACTCGCTTTTGAATATACAGTAGTTCTGCGAGCCTGGTGTACGATTACGTCGGATGTTTTTCGCCTTGTCAGAGAAGTGCAGCGGAACGTGCGGGTTTTTCTCTCTCTTTGTTTTTTACAGTCTTCGGTAAAGCCCCTCACAGAGGCCTACATTTAACATTTGAATGTTAGCAGTCAGCTAGGAAGACGCTCCGACGTGAAGTGGAGAAACGCTGCTCGTTGCCCAGAACATGGACTTACACATATTAGACCACAGGCTGCGGGTCACCAGCATATCCAAGAATGGGCTCGTGCATTATACACATCCTCTGATAAAACTGATTTTTCTCCGGAACAGGACACGGTAAGAAGACTTGAAGCTTGAACCTTCAGCGCCTTTTCATTCACTGGCTGACAGAGACGCCGTCGGGCTGTTTGTCTGTGCTTGCTTTGCTCTACACCCTTTAATAAATAACTGCATTGTTTGTATCTGTGAAGAACTGCACTACTTGTTGATGATTTCACCTTTTCTCTTGTAAAGTGACTCGCTTTTGCACAAAAACTGCTGGTTTTGAGTTAGTTTGGTCATCACATTAATATGCTTTTATTTTGTAGTACTGTAACAGCTCCCCCTGAGCTGACAGATTTAAATAGTCTGCAGTAACCTTTAGTATTTTAATGGGACCTGCAAATCTGACCCATTCAAAACATACTTCCAGTTTCCAAGTGGTCCATATCTCATGTTGGCATTAGTGCCAGTTTTCAGTTAATCCCTGGACATCCTACCATTGTTATGTAATTCTTTATTCCCCTGGCTGGCCCACATATGCATGGACAGGAGAGGAGCTCCGCATCTGCCTCCGGCCCCACCATCATATAGGCCAGGGAGTGGCTCAACGCTCCGGAGAGCATGTAAGCAAACATCAGGGATGAGTGTCTTCCTCCCATCGCCTTGGTGATACCAGATGTCAAGATGACATGCCGCCCTTAGAGACGGTATCACCTCATGCCTGACATTTGCGTTGACTGCAGAGGAGTCCTCTCATAGATGCTTTTTTTCTAGTCAGCTGACACAGAAAATGAGATTTAGATCACAGACACATCCCTCTGTCATGCCCTTCTTACTGTGTCTGCTCCCTTTTATCCGGATTTATCGATCTTCGTTTGACTCACAGCGTTGAGCAATAGTGTGTCTTGATGGATTACACCATTCTATAAACTAGTCCGCTGCATTAATCATTCTCTGAATCATCAAAACATCTCTCCAGAAGCAGGCTTTTCATTTCAAATGAATGAGCCTGCTTTTTTTTTTTTTTTGAAACAGGCTCTGCGAGGCATTCAAGCAACCAGAAAAAGCCCACAGTCCGCACTTCCTCAGGTTTGCAGGCCTGTCTGCTTTATTAACGTGTTGCCCTTCATGGCCTGCAGTTGCGTCAACCCATTGTCCAGTGAATATGTTTTACTTTGTTTTTTCCCCCCTTCAGTCAAACTTTAATTGATTTCACGGAGGAGACTTGAGTTGGATGCAGCTTAAAAACAATCGGGGAGCAAAAACAAGTCTGATTGCCCGCTGCGTTTTGGGCCATTTCCCTCTCTCAGGCCTCTGCTATTCATTAAAGGAAAAAAAACCTCCCGTCACACAGCGATTTGACAGCAGCTCTGAGAGGAATTTTAACGAGCTGGTCCCTTACAGTAGCACTTGTTGCACACTATGAGACGGAAGGATTTTCCTTCAGCGTCCTCTTTCAGCTGCAGCTCTGGTGCAGACGGAGGATAAGAGTCGTCAAAGAGATGTTTTTGCCTCGTCTAAAAACATCCTTTCTGTGATGCAGTGCAGCACGGCTGCTGTCAGTGGTCTTTAAAGTTGTAATTAGGGGTGTGAAAAAAAATCAATTTGGCAATATATCGCCATAAAATCGATATAAATACCGCCCAATATGATATCGATTTTTCAGCTCCTTTTTCAAAAACTTTTTCAAATACACTAATAATAAACAATAAATAGGTTGTTTTGAAGCAAATAGTTTTGACTCAATTTGTCCTCTGAATGATCAATATCATCTGATGAACATTAGGGGTGTAACGGTACATGTATTTGTATTGAACCGTTTCGGTACAGGTAGGTCGGTTCGGGACGGGGGCGTACCGAACGAGTTTCCACACGGACATATTAAGTAGAGGACCGCACGTTGTGGAGCAGAGCGCTGCAGCCGCACATGCGCAGTTGTGCGCACATGGTCAGTGTTGCCAACTTAGCGACTTTGTCGCTATATATAGCGACTTTCCAGACCCCCCCTAGCAACTTAATTTGTAAAAAGCGACTAGCGACAAATCTAGCTACTTTTTCTGGTGATTTTGAGACTCACGCGCACTCAAACCGCTAGGTTTGAAGCATCACTTGGCTGCTGTCTGCCTCGCGAGCCGTGCTTCTCGCTCTCCCTCTGCCGGACTCAGTGCACAGCCAGCGCGAGTTTCTGTGTGCGGACTGGGCGCGTGTCACCACATACACAGGCGAGGCGACGCGCGTGCACACAAACACCCCAATCAGTGGTAGAGAACGCTGGCTTCAAACACATGATAAAGGTAATTGAGCCCGGATATCAATAACCTCGTCCACATTTTAGCCAGAAAATCATACCGGGACTTTATGAAAGAATAAAAAGATTAGTTTTTAAAGAAACACCCTGAGCCTTATTCATGTTACTTAATCTGACTAACAACTTGAAACTGTTCAGTGTTGCAACTGTTCAATTTTGCACATCAGATGGATTTTTTTTTTTTTTTTTTTTTTTAAAGATTTTTTTGGCTCTAGTGGCCTTTATTGAAAGTTGAGAGACAGGAAGGGGGGCAGAGAGAACGGGGAAGACACGCGGGAAAGAGTCACGAGCCGGGAATCGACCTCACGACCAGCCGCACGAGGACTGTAGCCTCTGTATATGGCCGCCTGCCCTAACCACTGCGCCACCGGGGCGGCCAGATGGATTATTTTTTTAAGCAAAAGTCTGAGCCAATGTTATTTTTATTTTGTTTTTCAAAATATCTACATTTCAGAATATTGTATTTATATTTTTGAGCAGAATTCTAGCTTTGTATAGGCTAATGTTCCTATTGTTAAAAAGCACAAAAGTGTGTTATAAACAACTAGCACATTTATATTTTGCATTTATGTTTCTTACTGTACCGAATATGAACCAAACCGTGACCTCAAAACCGAGGTACGTACCGAACCGAGAGTTTTGTGTACCATTACACCCCTAATGAACATATACAGCAACTTGATTTTTCATCTCTACTTTTAATTTTGATATTAACTGGGTAGAATATCGCAATATATCGTGATAATATCGCACCGTGACCCAAGTATCACGATACATATCGTATTACGAGGTCCTTGCCAATACTCACCCCTAGTTGTAATGTACAAGAACAGTCAAAGTTAGTGCTTCTAAACGTTAAGTTTGTAGTCTGACTTTGATCTTTTTTTTAGACTTCACAGTGATGGTAATCATCTACAGGTTTGCCTCTGTATCGTGAATGTCGCCTCACAGGCGCCACACAGGTCTTCTTTCTTCTCTCTGGCGGTTAATAACGACAGCATGGGTTGGAACAATGCCTCCGCTGAGCCCGAGACCCCAGTCGGGGGGGTGTTCCACTTGTCTGCCTCCGCTTGTTTACATGGGTCAGCTTGTTTACATGGGTCAGCTTGTTTACATGGGTCAGCTTGTTTACATGGGTCAGCTCGCCACCTGAAAAGCTTCATGGAGGCGGTGTCGCCCGAGGCTCATTCCTTGCGCTTTACACCAGCTCTCTCCGTTCTTATCATGTTTCCTCAGCTGGAACATCAGTTGAACCCCCCGCCGCCACCGCCGCCGGCGACCCTCGGCCCGTAACCGCCGCTTCCACCTGCTGTTTTGCACAGCTGGATCAAAGTTCAGAGTTTTTGTGTGCTTAGATATGATCTTCCCAGTTCGGCCTCACCCTCTCCACCTGTCGCTCCCTCGTCTCTTTCGCTTGTTTTTTCCTTCCTGCTCAAGAAGAAAGAGCTTGTTTTTTTGTTTTTTTTTCCAGCCCCTCCTCGCCACCAGTGATCACGCAGGTGCTGTTTTTCGACAGAGTGCTGCACTATCATCTGGGCTGACTCTTCATCACTTCATCATCAGTTTCACGGTGTGTTGTCACACCAGGGAGGTAGATGTGTGCCGGCAGTGCAAGTCACAAGCTTAGCAGGAAGAGAAGGAAACTACTTTTCCAAAGAAATATCAGTGGACGTAGCGTCCAGAACACCTCAGTATCTCAGCGCTGTCCAGTCAGACCAGTCATGTGACCCACTGTAGAATTATGTTGCAGTCCCGTATGCGATCTTTCCATTACGCATGCGTATGCCACTGCTGTGTTGAGCCTAACCCCAAGGCTATGAAGCATTTAAAATATGCCTTAGCAGGCTTTTCTTGACTCCTGGGGATGTTTCTCTTCTCATTTGAAAGGTTTCTTCAGTTCTAACTGGCTGGTTGGGAGTCCTTTTGCACGTATTGACAGTAGTGCAACATGGGTAATTTTATAGATAGAGGAATGCTTTTTTTATACACTAGCTGCACACTTACAAAGTTAAAATAACCTTCGTCTATCTGTAGGAACTCCATCCACACTATCAGCTGAGTGGAATAGGGATCAACCGATATGGAGTTTTTGGGGCCGATACCGATTTTTTTTTTTTTTTTTTTTTTCTTTCTCCATCACCCTTAGCCGATGACCGATTATGGACTGCTGATTTTCTTGGGCCAATGTATGTGGCCGATACTGCTTTTGCTCCCTCAATTTACATAAAAAAAATGACACAATGATAACAAAGATGCAAAAAAATGCAAATATATATCGGTCCGATGTATCGATCTATCCTTAAAGTGGAATGACAGTTTCGAGTCTTGTCAGAGGCTTAAATAGCAGTTTATTCAGACATGGGTCAAGTTACCGCAAGTATGAACATTAATTGCCATTTTGCTCCAAATACATAGTTTGTTCTCACTCAGAACTGTTCTGATTTGTGTTGTTTTGGTGCCCAGTGAATGTTTACACTCTTTACCATCAAATAATAGACAGAGGGTTGTCTTAACTCTTCTTTAACACATATGATTGGCAAGTTACTCTTAAGCATAATCCAACTTCCAGTAACTGGGAGACAGTTACTGGATTCTTGAACTTGCACACCGTATTTTCCGGACTAGAAGTCGCACTTTTTTTCAGAGGTTGGCCGTTCCTGCGACATATGCCCCTTTTCCATTAGTACCTACTCGGCGCGGCTCGACTCGACTTGGTCTCAGTGGTTTTCCACTGTAGTCCAGTACCACCTCGATGTGGGTAAAATCGCTGTTGAGTTTGTTGTTGCCGAGTTTTAAATATGGCGGGTGTGGAGGAGTCGCTTAAGGCTCATCCGTGACGTTGCTCTCTGGCCAATCAATGGCCCGCGGCGTGGTGACGTTGTATTCTCGGCCCGACTCAGCCCGGATAGAACCCCAGCCAAGTAGGTAAAAAAAAGGAGGGCCGAGCCGGTACTATGACCTAGTGGAAAACCTCCAAAGCGGAGCCGAGTCGAGTCGAGCCGCGCCAAGTAGGTACTAGTGGAAAAGGGCCATTATACTCCAGAGCGACTTTTGCATGGAAAAAAATAATAATTTCACAGTCACAAGAGGGCACTCTAGACTTACTCACCAATATCTTCTACTCTGTAACAATAAAAAATGTAAACAGTAAACGTTAGCTTACAAAGACAGCTGAGAACAACTAAACAACAAATGACCCCTAAAAGAAAATCATAGTCTGCAGACTATAAGCTGCAAGTTGTGAAATTTGCAGCTGAAAACAGTAATCGAGCAGCAGAGAGAAAGTTTGAAGTAAGTGAAAAACTTGTTAGGGACTGGCGTAAAGCGGAGGCTAGTCTTAGTGCGATGAAAAAAACAAAAAAGGCTAATCGCAGGCCCAAAGCTAGGTGGCCACAGCTAGGGGAACGAGTTCGCAGCAACCGGGAGGATGCGCTACGCAACTTTTCTCCAGGCTATGGAAGGGATTGACCAACCATGGTCTTCATTAACAACTGGGACCATCCTGTCTGGATTCAGAAAGACTGGAATAATTGGAACTGAAACTGGAATTGATTGATTGATTGATTGAGTGGGAAGACAGCCACACAAAAGAAGAAGCTCCGCTTCGGCTAACTCCGGACTTGGCGGAGTTATTCAGAAGTGACAACGAGGACGGAGAATTCAACAGATTTAGTGATGTGGAGTGAGATTGCTTGTTATTAATTACAGTAAAGGCACATTTGTTTTGTTCTTTAGGTTATAGTTAAGTAAAACTGTTTATGTTACATAAGCACTGGACACCTTTTCTGTTCATGTTTATTTTTCATGTAGCTGATTAATCTTCATTGTGTTAGCATATCTTAGACTTTTTCAGCCTGTTCTCTATTCTTTTATTGGTGTTTAAACTTGCCTTCCAAGATGACATAATGTCTGTTTTTGGTCAAGTAGTTTGTAAAATCAATTACCTGCAAAAATGCGACTTATACTCCAGTGTAACCTACAGTCCTGGAAAAAATTATTAGACCACCCTTGTTTTCTTCAGTTTCTTGTTCATTTTAATGCCTGGTACAACTAAAGGTACATTTGTTTGGACAAACATAACGATAACCACAAAGATTACTCATAAGAGTTTTATTTAAGAGCTGATATCTTACCATTTTCCATGGTTTTCTTGATTATAACCTAAATCACTTAAGTTTTTACATCAATAGCTATGGCGTTGTACTGCCAAAAACACTGCTTTTATGCATTCAGTGTTTTCTTTTCTGTCTGTTTTAGTCACATGATGACGTTTAGTGGTACCAGGTATTAAAATGAACAAGAAAGTGAAGAAAAAATGGTGGTCTAATAATTTTTTCCATGACTGTATGTATGTTTTTTCTCTCTAATTATACATTTTTAGCCCAGTGCGACTTATACTCCGGAGCGACTTATACTCCGGAAAATACGGTACTTGTCAAGCCTGAAAATAAATCTATTTCACTGAGCTTTTGCCACACAACAAAATCCTGTCATTGGAAAAAAAAAAGAATTTGTTCATAGATAAACATTTATATCACGTTTCTGCAACAGTAGACATCACAGTTTATCATCCTACGCACTTCATCTAAAGTTAAAAAATGCAGCGATTGTAGATAATTACAATCTTCCTGAGGGGGTTGGAGTGATGAAGACGACTGAAAGTTCAAAAGCAGTTTCTAGCGTCTGCTTTGTTGCTCTGTTCTGAGTATTCAGTGATGAACTGATGCTCCGAAGCGACCTCTTATCTGTTTTAACTGCAGTTAGCAAACAGGAAACCAAATATGTGCGGTCGCTTCGGGTCGGTTTCCCTCAGGTTACTTGACAGCACTCGACACGTTGCTGTCAGAGGTTTCACTGTCCTTTTAGAAAAAAAACAACAAAAAAAAAAAGTTTAAAAATAGTGCACATGGCCGCTCACATCTGCAGCACTGTTGCTGCACGTACAGTACCTGCAGGAAACTGCAAGCTGGGAAAGGTGAAGGTTCAACAGGAAACGGAGCACAATGGGCCGGCTGAGCTGGCCGGCACGACTGACAGTGCTGCTGCGTTTTCTCTCTTCCTTCGGTGGTGTGATCCTTCCAATTCATGACCGGGATTACTTTTTTGCTGAGTCAGGAGTTTCCGGTTTCACCGGGGCATCGGCCCGAATGGCCTGAGCTGGCTGATGGGCGGAAGAGGAGGAAGGTTACTAACCTCAATGAGAAGTTCTTGTTGTGGTTCTTTGGGTTTTTCGTTTTTGGTCTAAGGACTGTCACTGAAAGTACTGTATTTTCTATTAATTTACAAATCAAAAGTTTCACTAGTTCAGTAAGAAGGTCTGTTATTTAGTATTTGTAGTCACCTCCATCAAACAGCTGGTGGATCTCTTCAAGGTTAGTCCCATTGAGAAAAGGTCTCTGCTACAGGGAAGACGTGGGCCTCCAAGGGCCACAGGATCTGGACTTGGACTTGGCCGCTCCAGAATCTAAATTTAATCTTTAGCCATTCCAGTGTAGATTTGCTGGTTTACTTTGTTGTATGACCCAGTTTCCCAGCACGTTTGCCCCAATCCTGCAGCAGCAGAGCAACCGCCCGAATCATCACCCTTCCACCCCCGTGCCTGACGGTGAGCATGAGGCGTTTCTGCTGAAAGTACCTGTTTGATTTTCACAAAACAACTCGGCTTTGCTCTCATATTTCTATGAAATAAAAAAAATTCAGCATTCTTGAGGGTTTTTTTTCTTTCAAGTGTTTTTTTTTTTTTTTTTTTTTCAAATATCAGTGGTACTTCTATCTTCGTTTTAGCCAGAAGAGTCTTTCTCCTGGTGGTCCTTCCAGACAACACATACCTGTTCATACTTTTTTTTTTCTCATACACAGACAGGATCAAGGAAGCGTACAACATTTTAAATGTGACTGTATTTGGTTCATTTGTATTTTCAAAACAGAACAAATTACTTTTAAAATATTGGGGGGGGATTCACTTTCATGCCAGCTTTTGGATGATTCGTCTCCCCGAATCCTTCTTATTTTGATGCAAGTGTTTCCACCATGAGATTTTATTTATTCATTTATTTATTTATCCTCTCTCTCAAACCTGGAATTAGAAATTTTCTCACCTCAGTAATCGGAGACGGAGGCCTCCCTGGTGCTGCCAACATCCTCCCAACCCATCGATATGGGTTCGTGAGACAGCGGCGGTGTCCTGTGGTGTCTGGCACTGGCTTGATAGATCTTTAGTTTCCTCCTTTAGTTTGCAGGGGGGCCTCCTTCAGCCCCCCCGGAGATGCTTGATCAGCTTTGGAGGCAAGGTCAAAACCTCTGACCGTGTGCTGTGTTCCTCGAGTGGCTCTTGAGCGTATTTTAGCGTCGTCGGCACTGCTGGGGGAGGCCGTCACCGTTTAGCTGTGCTGATGTGGCTGATAAGTGAATCTGAGATGAGTATATTGACATTTTCAGATCCCCCGAGAGCTTCACGGCCACCTCGGCCTGAACTTTGACGGCTCCGTCTGTGTTTTGAAGGTTTAAAGTGAAAAGCTCAAGTCAGGAAATGGGGTTCGGGATAAACGGTGGCTCGTCTCGTCAAAGTTCCCATCGATGACCAAAGAGCAGGTTCAGCTCCTGAGTCACATGGATCACCTCATAATCCACTTCCCAGCCTACTAGGTTTTGGGGTTATGTTTGGAAGAACCTTCTTTTGGACACATCACATTAGGAATTTCTCCTGTTCACTTGGTTTTGAATGACTTGCTGACTGTATGTGATGAAAGCATATGTGTGAGCCGGTTTTCTTTGTGTAAACTGTACCAAATCCAATTGTCCTATTTTATTTTTTTTGTTCCCTCTGCTTCCCTCCTTCAGCCTGAATACTGGCCAAGCAACAGCCTTTGAAAGCATATGGATTTGGCCCCAAATCTAAAAAGAAATCTTTTTTTTCTCTCCCCCTCTCTATTCTTAGTACATTTTTCTTTTTCTTATTGGCCCGGACCAGCTGTTAAAACTTTGCCGTCCACTGACATTCAACAAAACTGTTTTCTTTGAACAAAGAGTGCAACAGAAGATCACATTTTGTCCACCGAGGTGTTTCCAGGGACATTACAGAGCCGTGAGCTCGACTTTCCCGCCTCATATGTGTGTGAACAGTGAGTCCAGGAGCCCGCGGGTCACCCCACCTGACACTGCGTCGTCCAGACTTTCCTTGAATGAGCAGAGAAAGCAGCGCCCCAGTTTCCCGTGGTTTTGCTGTAGACACAAAGAGTAATGCAGGAATAGTTGAGAACTTTGTGCATGTGCTAATTAATTCAGAGCTAGTTTTGCACCTCGTGTTCTGGACACTTCTGAGAGTAGAGATCTCTGGTAGTTGTTGTTATGAAAATATGCATTAAATAGCCCTTTTTGTGTGTGTATGTTGGTTTACCCTCTTTCCTCGCTACACCCTTCACGTTTCCATGCCTCTCTGAATTCTTCCTTCCTCTTCTGTTTTAGGTGCAAGTTTTTCAGCCTGACAGAAACGCCAGAGAACTACACGGTTGTCCTTGACGAGGAAGGATTCAAAGGTACAGCAGCGTCGCGGACGCACATTTTTCATCACTTTTATTAGGTCCTCCGTGTGCTGACATCTTTATTAGTGCTCTGGTTGTGTGTGAAAGTTAACGCTTCCTTTTTTGATGATGTTTTTCTGTGTGTGTGTACTGTAAATTATATTTCAAATTAAATCCTGGTGAATTTGTTTTAAAAGGGGCTTAATGATACTGTATTTGTCTTTAGACATTTGGTTTCAATTGAGGTTTGTCACATTTTGAACTAAAGAAGTTTGTTTGAAGCTTTCATTTCTGTGATAAAACCAGTTTAACGCAGTTATATTTTACCCCTCTTTAATAAGTAATGTGGGTCTCACATGTCCCCAGAGATAAAGATACAACCCAAAACCATATTCATATCGTTTTACACTGGCTGGCCAAAAAAAGTCACTCTTTTATTTTGTTGCATAGGGCTGTAGCAATACACTAACCTCACGATGCGATACGATACGCGATATTCGGCTCACGATACGATATATATCAATATTTATCTTACAATACATTTACATCATTTTCTGAAAGATTTTAAAGGGACAAAGTGATTTTGGTGACATCTTGTGAGTGTTCCAATGACTTTATTTGAATTAATTGAACTGGAAGCATCAATTCCACATTATATGGCTGACAGGCAGCTTGCAAATGCTGGACAAAATGAATAAAAGATTTGTTGAGAAAAATAGTTTCATTAATTTGAACAGTACATGTTGTTGCTTGCAAGCTTTTAAAGGTGGGACACGGGGGTTTTGAAAGAAGCTTAGAATATCAATACCCATGGCTGAAAAATCGATACTCGATAAAATATCAATATATATCACAGAATCGATAAAATCGCTCAGCTCTATTGTTGCATCACTTCTAGTTGTAACTACTGCGCCCGCATTTCTCATGGCGTTTTTTGACAAGCTTACGCGATGTCACAACGTCTATTTCTTTCTACAGCTGCATGAATTTTTCACTAGTACCTTGTATTGATGGCGGTATGGCCATAAAGTCTTCTCCAAGGACTTTTAATGGGGCTAAAGTCTGGACTCTTTGGCAGCCAAGACATGTGTGAGAATGAGGCCTCGTGCTCCCTGAACCGCAATCTGAGTCCTTGCATTTGTCACCTTGGCATGTACCTGTGTGATCGGGGAAAGAGAGGAATCTGTTAATGGTGCGACTGGTCATTGAGTATGTTCAGATCAACCGGCTGAACTGGGAACTGGGTCACAAGGTAGCACTCTGTTGTTTTACCGCTCCACCATTACTTCCTTCCTTCCCATTACCTCACATGCTAGATTGGGTGTAGGCCACACAGATGATGCAGCATGGGGAGGAAAAATGTTGTCAGGTTACATGAAGTATCAGGGCAGTGACTTTCACGTTCTCTCCTTTTAGGCCTGATGATGTAAAATCCACTCCTAGTTTCTTTGGATTAAAAGAGAGCATAATTACAGTAGAATTGGACTCCAAAAAGTGTCAGTAACTGCCTCTTTTCCAGATGTCACACTTACAGGCCCGTGAATACGTGACAGCCTCCTCGGCATGAAGGGGTTTGGAGGCAGAGCTGAAGCACAGCAGAGAGGGAGGGGACATTTCCTCGTGGAGTCATAAGCTGTTTTATTTTTGTTTTTTGAATAGAAAACAGAATGTTTTCTCTTTGTGTCACAGCTCCATCCGTTCTTGCTCTGCCTCCGTAGTGACCCCGTCCTCTCTCGCAGATGTAGACCTTAGATGTGTGTTTTGCCTCCGGGTGCTCTGTTACACTCGCTCTCCCCTTTTCCTCCTCCTGAGTGTCTATTTTAAGAGGTGAAAGCCGGTGTATAGAGAAGCCACGAGGGACTGTCTGTGCAAAATTATGCCAACCGGAGGAGAGGCCCTTTGAAGAGAGGAGGGGGTGAAAAAGAAAGAATAAAACAGAAGAGTATTCACTGCTGGAGATGGACTCCAGTTGATAATGTTTTTATGTATCTGAACGTTAATGAAACACTAATTGCTTTATTCCTTCTGACAGTTGCTGAAACTTCAAAAGCAAATGGATCACACGCAGTCAAAGAACGGTTTTCCCTCCTGAACGTTTGAAGTGTTTACAAAGGACATGTTTGTTTTTCCCCTAAATTAATATCAGGATCTCCTTTTTCTTATTTCTTAAACAAAACTTCTAACTTGCTCGATTGTCTTTTGATGTTGTCGACCTCACCAGTGCTTTCTTTCTTTAAGAACAAACCAAACTTCTGCTTTGGCCACATCAAAGGTTTCTGCTAAAGATGTATTAATTAATTTGAGCTAAATGATGGCCTCCTTCACTTGCATTAAGGTCTCCTTGGACTTCATGCTGGTAGCTCCGGTCAAACAGCTGCCACACACCAACTCATGACCTCCTATCAGCTCCAGATGTTTTATCTTTGTCAATTTTAAGCAACGAGGGAATAGACCAACCCTGGCCAGTCAGCTTCTTTTCAATCAGTTATCCAAAAGCTTTTGTCATATTTTTGTGAAGCGTCATAAATTACCGCCGAAAGTCTACACGCTGATCACGTCTAGATTTGTATATTCATTGTTCTGGTATGTAAAGGCGAAATCGTAACCCTGTCATCGTTCAAACACTTCTCGACCCGTCTGTGTTTGTTCTGTGGTTTCACCATGTTGTAACTTTGAGCTTTTGTTCCCGCCTACTCACGTCACCTGAACATCCAAGTGCACTGGTCTCGCTTTACAGCGAAGCATCGCGGTGCTGCTGGATTTAATGGATACGTGCGGTGTGTATGGGGTGTTTTTAAGGAAGAGACTGCAGGTGGAAGAGAGGAAGTGTGTGTACGTTATGAGCACCAGCAACAGGAAACGCTGTCTTAAAGCTGTCTCACACTTTCCCGCCTCAAGACGACATACATGACACAAATATCAGGAACGTAAAACCGCGATGAAGAGAGGATCTGCAACGGTATCTGACCTTTGGAGGGAATTTTCCACTCCAACTGTGGAACTGCTCGTCAGTCTCCATGTAACCCCTCTAATGCACAGCTTTGTCTACTATTTTACATCAAATGACATCATACCTCATAAGCTGAACTTCCTGCTCTGTTAAATTTGATGTTACAGCAGTAATATGGACCACAGACTCATTAAGACTTTTTTGATTAAGGTTGCAAATAAAGTGAGAGGTCGTTATCTTCCCACAGATGAGAGCAACACATCTGTGAGCCTTTGCACAATGGCCACCTCCCCTTTTTTTTTTTTTTTTGGTAAGAACATCCCATTCAACTAGAATGGTGGTAAAAACAACTTAGGTGGCCAGATCATAACTTTTACAGTACAGTGATCCCTTATTTTTTGCGGTTAATGGGGACCGGCGTGCCCCCCCGCAAAAATCAAAATCCACCAACTGGAGCCGGAGCCCCCCGAGCCTAATTAATGTGTTTAAAATATATTTAAAAACCGCAAAAAAGTAGCGAGGCACTGCAGCGAAACAAGACAAAGGCTCAACTGTGGTCTGTTACCTTCACAGCCTCTGGTCTCTGAACCGTAGTAAACAAACTGCTATTTTTGGCTCATAATTAGCGGCTAACACGCTAACAACAAAAGAAAAAGTCAGGTTTTCTCTGCATGGAACGAGCACTTTATTCTGGTACTGCAGGAACTTGTAACATCACACAGGTTGTATTGTTGGGCTCCTGTCGGTTAACAGAGAATGTAAATCTATACACGCTGGGCTGCTGTTGATGATCACTACACTTTTCATCCAACCTCGTTTTCTTCTGCAGTCCCATGACACACACACTCCATTACCCATAAGGCCACATCATTACCCATAAGGCTACCTTCTTAAAAGGGCCAGGCTGGCTCACGACATTTCCTCGCTGTGAGAGAACGCGCTCAACATCCTGTGATGTTTCCGTGATTTTTTTTCTTGATTTTTTTTTAATTATATAATATATTTCTGAAAAATCCATGAATAACTAAAACCGTGGAACTTAAAGTGCCAATTGGCGAGGGATCACTGTATAAGGATGGAAGAATGTCCAATTAGTCTTCCATTAAAATCCATCTCTCCATCTCTTTCCATCAAAATGGACCAATGGTATCCTCAACTGGCCAGACACGTCACATCCTTAAATATATATAATGACGTTACTGAGTCTCCACGTGATGTTTCTGACACCTGTCGACACTTTGAAAGTGAAAAAAGACACTTATTTATCTGTTCTTGTTCTCTGTCCGGTGTTCAGTTACTGTAAACTAATATCGGTTGCCGCCTGGCACCCTTCAAGTGCGCTTAATGACGAGCTTCTTTCCAGCTGAGAATTCAATTCGCATTTGACTTCTGGTAGGAAGTGAAGTCAGTTTCCCTTAATCGGGGCGGTTGCCGGATTGATTCCCAGCCAGAGTGTCCGGTGGCAGAACATTGATCCCCATGTTGCCCCAGCTGGTGTTGTCATTGTGCCTGTCCCAAGCCTGGATAAATGACGGAAGGTTGTGTCAGGACGAAAAAGAAAATAAACCTGAGCCAAATCAATATGTGGAGTCACGGTGGTCCGCTAAACATGCTAAATGTAATCCAGCAGCTTTAGGAATAATGCCGCTCCCATTTCTGACCCGCTGCCAGTAGCTGGACAGTGTTTTTCACCCAAACAGGAAGATGGTAATTCCACGGAGAGGGAAGCGTTGTAGATTTCTATAAAAGCTGGCTTCTTTTTGCAACAGCATAAGTCACCTTCTGCTGTCTTCGGTTTTGAGACGGTTGGGGGGGGGCTCTGTGATCAGAAGCGTCTGTATTTTAAAGTATTATTGGACCCTCTCGTATGGACTTTTGATCTGCGCTCAGATTCACTGACCAACTGTTCCCATGTCGGTGCCGCCCAGAGCTGCAGCCCTCGGAGCACATCCAGGTCGAGAGCTCCATCTGGTTGCCGCTCAACGTGGTCTCCAATGGCAACGTCTCCAGCAGCTCGCAGGCTGTCGGCGTGACCAAGATTGCCAAGTCGGTCATCGCCCCCCTCGCCCAGCAGCACGTCTCCGTTTTCATGCTCTCCACCTACCAGACAGACTTCATCCTGGTGAGCGCCGTCTACTTCAGCCTGTTCACTTTTTAACAGTGTCTAACTGCTGTCATTAAAAAAAAAACACACACACAAAGGAGGCACTGTTAATGGTTACCATTTAATTTAGACCTTTGGCAGCCATTTTTTAAACCCTTAACTGATGAACAACTCCAGACACATAATCTAGCGGCGCAGATGATTCACCTCCTGAGTTCTGCCAGACAAACAAAACCACCGGGCTTGTAATTTGTCCGCTTAGCAGTTTTGCAACTAAGGAATTAATTCCTGACAGAGCTGAAGGCACTTAAAAGTTAGTTGATGTATTACATGCAAAAAGGTAAAGTGGGCAAAATAAAAAACGGATACCAACCTGACAGACGCTTGTGTCAGCAAGTATATAAAAAAGCTGAACGCAGCCACAAAGCTACCACTGAGACGCACATGTCACGTTGCTCCGAAACAATGCGACGTTGACGCTCCACGTCTTTGTTGCGCAGGTGAGAGAGAAGGACCTGTCGGTGGTCGTCAGCACGCTGGAGGAGGAGTTCAACATTTACAAGGAGGTGGAGGGAGAGTCCGTCCCCGTTCGCGGTCAGGATGTCTCCAACGGCCTCCAGAAGAACGGCAAAGAAGGTGCAGCGCACAGGCCCGGTTCAAAGGTTTTGAGAATGACACAAATATTACATTTTCATAAAGTCTGCTGCTTCAGTTTCTATAATGGCAATTTGCATATACTCCAGAATGTTATGAGGAGTGATCAGCTCAACTGCATTTAATTGCAAAGTCTGTCTTTGCCTTGTTAATAAACTTTATCACCAAAAACACATTTCCACTGCATTTCAGCCCTGTCACAAAAGGACCAGCTAACGTGAATACAATGACACACAGGTGTCACACACATTAACACAGGTGTCACACACATGAACACAGGTGTCACACACATGAACACAGGTGTCACACACATGAACACAGGTGTCACACACATGAACACAGGTGTGGGTGATGATGAGGACAAAGCTGAAGATCAATCTATCATGATTGAGTGGCTGGACACTTTAAAAGGAAGATGGCGCATGACACCATTGTTCCTCATCTTCCAGCCATGGTTACCTGCAAGGAAACATGTGCAGCCATCATTGCATTGCACAAAAAGGGAAGTTTATAGCAGCGAGTAAGATTCACCTCAGTCAACCATCTTCGAATTATCAAGAACTTCAAGGAGAGAGGTTCAATTGTTGCCAAACAGGCTCCAGGGCGCCCAAGAAAGTCCAGCAAGCGACAGGACCGTCTCCTGAAGGTGTTTCAGCTGCAGGATCGGGCCGCCACCAGTGCAGAACTTGCTCAGGAATGGCAGCAGGCAGGTGTGAGGGCATCTGGACGGACAGTGAGGCGAAGACTTTTGGAGGAAGCCCTGGTGTCAAGGATGGCAGCAGAGAAGCAACTTCTCTCCAGTAAAACCATCAGGGACAGACTGGTATTCTGCAGAAGGTTCAGGGACTGGACTGCTCAGGACTGGGGTAAAGTCATTTTCTCTGATGGATCCCCTTTTCGATTGTTTGTGGCATCTGGTAGAAGGCTTGTTGGGAGAAGATGAGGTGAGCGCTACCATCAGTCCTGTCTTATGCCAACAGTGACGCATCCATTTATGTGTGTGGGTGATTTTCGGTCAAGGGAGGGGGATCCCTCACAATCTTGCCTAAAAGCACAGCCATGAATGAAGAATGGTACCAGAACGTCCTCCGAGAGCAACTTCTCCCGACCATCCAAGGGCAGTTTGGTGATGAAGAATGCCTTTTCCAGCATGATGGAGCATCTTGCCATAAAGCAAAAGTCATAACGAAATGGCTCAGGGAACAAAACGTTAAGATTTTGGGCCCTTGGCCAGGAAACTCCCCGGATCTTAATCCCATTGAGAACTTGTGGTCAATCCTCAAGAGGCAGGTGGACAATCAAAAACCCACAAATTCTGACAATCTCCAAGCATTGATTATGCTAGAATGGACTGGCATCAGTCAGGATTTGGTCCAGAAGTTGATTAACAGCATCCCAGGGAGAATTGCAGAGGTCTTGAAAAAGAAGGGTCAGCACTGCAAATATTGAGCTTTTGAAACTGATGAAATGCTTCTAATTGTGTTTCATTATAACAGAAACACCTGAAAAACATATAAAAACTCTGAAGCAGGAGACTTTGTGAAAATGTAATATTTGTGTCATTCTCAAAACTTTTGGCCATGACTAGTCTTCGTAGCTCACTGTGTTTGAGGACGGCATTAGAGTCCTCTAGCTCCACCTGCAGGATTTTTAAAGAAAAACTTTACACGATATGTGACCCTGAATTTGTGGTCATAGCAGCCTGTGAGTTAACCAGCCAGAACTAAATAAGTAGATTAATAAAGCTCAGATGGCTGATGGAAAACTACTCCAGTAAAGGTCCTTTTCACACATGCCAACCAAAGTAGACACAGGATCAACATCAGTTACAGAATAAAATATATAATACATATGTCATCATAGCTGGGAACCCTCCACCCTGTTATTTTGTTGCTCATAACACTAATCAGATTAAGTCATTCTTCATAACTAACCCTCCACATCTTGATTCTTAACATCCTCTCACTTATATTCTTGTGTAGAGCACATGACGTTACCTCAGGGGTCTCCTATCTCGCCCCTCGAGGGCCGGTGTCCTGCAGGTTTTGCATGTTTCCCTGCTTTAACACACCTGATCCTAATTAATGGCCACCATCATCTTGTCATCAAGGTCAGCACATGTCTGTTAATGACACAATCACTTGTATCAGGGTGTGTAGAAGGAGGGAAACACCTAAAACCTGCAGGACACCGGCCCTCCAGGACCGAGATTGGAGACCCCTGTGTTACCTAATTAATAAATATCAAGGAACAGTCAAACTGCACTTGAAAGTGTTTCTGTCCTTTTTAAATGAAGTTGTTTTTACATCCCCCTTAAGCACAAGAACAGTCTGTACAGTGAGGCCAGAACATGCTGAGAACGTGGCCCGTCTCTCACAGTGGCCAGCCTTGTGTTAAGATCTGATAATAATAAAGAGAGAGACGAAGAAATAGTAAGAATGTAAGGTTTTACATGTCAGGGCTTAATTAAAAATAAATAAATAATGTTACAAAATGTCCTAACCAAGTCTTGTGGCTGCAATAATAATAATAATAATAATAAGCCCAAACCATATCCACCCCCGTGTTTGACAGTCTGTAAAAGGTTTTGTCGAACGTCTCACCACTGTTCCTGTTCCTGTTCCTGTTCCCGTTCCTCCAGCCCTCCAGCCAACACTTCACCCGGTGCTCATCCCCCAGAACCACTTCTGTGTCATGTCCTTGGACCCGGACACGCTGCCGTCCATCGCCACCACGCTCATCGATGTCCTCTTTTATTCCAGCTGGTGAGAAGGTCGTTGGTTTGTTGCGCTGCAGTACCATTCATGAAGCACCAGATGGCAGCGCGTGATCATAAGTGAACGTCAGCCGATGAGGCTCTGCTGGTTTAATCTGGTTGTTTTAAGTTCTTTGTTATATTTAATAATGTTTGTATTCTGTTTGATTCTGCATCATTTAACGTCTGCATTTTATTTATTATTAATTTCTTATTTAGGTTAATTTAAACTATTTTGCTCAGTTTTATTTTTTCTGATTTTTTTTTTTTTTCCCTTTCCACTTTTAATAAATTTATTTATTTATGTATTTTCTTCCCCTGTTGCAGATAACAGACACTTTGTTTTTTTGTTTTTTTTTGTTTAAAATTAATGTTAATTAGTGAATCTGATTGATTGGCATATTATAAGCACACAATTTAAAAAAGAGGCATTTATTTTATTGATCCGAAAATGCATATCATGTTTTTATTCTTTTATGTAATGACAATAGAAATGGTACTTTTTTATTTATAGTTTTTGTCTGGTACTGAAAAAAAAAATTGGTTTAGTGTAACTAATTCTGCTGACTCACGTCGCTGCCATCATGCTGATTTCATCTCTCCGTCTTTAGTCCTAAAGACGACGGCCAGTCGTCTCCGAGCCAGGACTTAGACTGCATCAAGTTCTTCTCCTTCTCTCTCATCGATGGATACATATCGTTGGTGATGGACACTGAGGCTCAGAGACAGTAAGGTTCTATATTCTATATTTAATAATGGGTCGTTGAGGCGTGCTGAGCATCAAGTCAGAGTTTTCAGCGCCACAGAAGCTGTTTGTTTATAACTGTCACTGTAGTTTTATAGTTAGACTGGAAAAGCACTTGGAGAGCACAGACCTCCGCCAACGCAACAATTCTCCATATACCGCTTTACAGATTGTGATAAAATCCGCTTTCTGGATCCGATCCGGATCAGGCTTTGAAATTTGATAGAGGTTCCCATTTTCAATCTCTGAGTCAAATTGCATGAGTTTTGGGCAATATTTAACGGAGATATCAAGAAACTAAATTTTCGAGCCCATTGACCGCAATGCTATCGAAAATTTGAAAGTGATCCAGAATCCAGGATTTCTTCCAGATCACACCCAAAATGAAATCAGTTCTTCCTTTTCACATTTCTGACAACTCCTGAAAATTTCATCAAAAATCCATCTATAACTTTTTGACTTATCTTAAACACGGACAGACGGACAAACGCTGTCAAAAACAACTTCCTTGGTGGAGGTAATAAAACTTTATTGTAGACTCAAGGTCCAAAAAACACACAAAAAGAAGACAAAAACACACCAGACATTAATTTAAAAGACAACTGTCATTGAGTTCAGACTGTTAGCATTTAGCACCAAACTTAATATTTGATAACAGCAAGATTATTTCATTTTTAGAGTCAATAAGAAATATAGTTATAATTGAGTTGAAATTATCTGTGAAATGCCTTATCCTTTCACAGATGATTTCCCTGGTGATTAAATTATAATGTTAATTTTTTTTATTGAAAAAATACATATATATATATATTAATTACCCAGTTGTAATGGCCAAGAACAGACAGGGAATCAGTAATGCAGCCAACATGGTAAAAGTCAGTGTACCATTTTTAGTGTTGATCAAATGTTCATTTTAAAATAAAATCAGAAACCAATTCTCCAGGTAGGATTATGTTCTGCATCCAAACCAAATTCTCGACTTTGCATCATGTTTTCATGGAAACCATGCATCAGCTTGATGATGCATATTGGCCTTCATATATTTTTAACCCATCCATCCTTCCCTCCATTAATTTCCACTCATCTGAGTTTGGGTGACGGGAGCAACACCTTGAGCAAAGAAGCCCACCAAGCCAGCCCAGGGGCATAATCTGCCATGGGGCCTCTGCCCAGTTGGACATGCCTGAAACATCTCCTTTTGGGAGTTATCCCAACCAGATGCCCAAACCACTTCCACTTGCTCCTCTCCATGTGGAGGAGCAGCAGCTCTACTCTGAGTTTCTCCCAGACTGAACTTTTCACCCCATCTCCAAGGGAGAGTCCAGCCACCTCACACAGGAAATTCACTTCAGCCACTTGTATCTGCAATCTCATTCATTCAATCATTTTTAAATGACATTTACTTGATCTGATAAGACTTGGTTAACCGTTGTGTTTCATGAGACGGCGTCTCCAACAAATTGCAGCCGGCACTCCTTTACCTTTCTTCACACACTTTCTTTAGTTCTTAATTATTTTCACATTCCTCACAAGTGTCCTTTTGTACTAACTTATCAGTCTTCTGAGTCGATGTATTTTGCGTAGAAGTGCCACATCTCAAGTAAAATCCCCCGTTTTAGGTGAGCATGCAAAGAGCCTGAAGATAAAAGTCAGAAGAGGAAATCCTAAACCAACTTGCACCACAGCTCTCCACCACTGCTACATTCGAGTTATCTGCTCGTTGCTACAAGATGGCATTCCCCTCTTCACTCTAGGCATGGTTTGATATTTGCATTTGGTTGAAATCGATGCTCAATCTCTTGGCTCTAGGTTTCCTGCTGATCTTCTGTTCACCAGCTCCTCTGGGGAACTGTGGAGGATGGTCCGTATAGGGGGACAGCCACTGGGATTTGGTAAGACCACCTGCTTTTCATTACCATTTTTTTTTTTTCTTCTTTTGTAAAGAGAAAGTAGAGTCCTCGCTTGCTCAACTGGTAGACCGCGACTGTCGTATACAGAGGCTGAAGTCCCCGTTCTGTGCGGCTCGGATTTGAGTCTTATCTGTGGTCATTTTAGTCAGCTGTTGCCATCAAGTAAAAGCCGCAAAGCTCTGCAACATCAGACATGCTCTGAAGGGAATTATTCAGTACCTGACTTTGTTTCTCAGAAATATCAAAAGGAATAGCTTTAATATGTTTGTCCTACTTTGATATATTTGATGCTTCCTTTGCTCTTTGTATGGTCTAATAGCAGAACACAGTGACCTTAAGAAGGTGATGGATGTGGCTATAAAATTTGAATAGGAATAACTTAAAAGTCTTCCTCCCTCTCTGCTGTGCTTCAGCTCTGTCACTGAAGCCCCTACCTGCTCGTAGCCATGGCAGTAGGTCGCTGTATTTCTGTTCAGTTATCATAAAAAATGAGAAGTAAACGTCTAGAATTTCACACCGTCCAAAACATTTCAGTTAACGTCCATGAAGGAAACAATTTAGGCCAGTTAGTGTCATTAGAAGGTGGTAGGTGGCACTTGGAAAGGCTTTTATTAGAAAAAGAGGTGGTTTTGAAGCAGTAACAAGACCTCAAAAAGGGGAACACAAAGAAAATAGTTTCTTGAACAATATAGAGATGACTTCAGAAATAGTTTGTCTCAGATACATTTTAATGGTTCTTTAGTGTCACAGTAACTATTGGACGGATTCACTTTTGAGACGAGTAACAGAACATGAGTAAACTACCTTTGCAATTATGCCGTTTCTATCAACCCTTTTTAAATACCCTATACCAAAATGTGCATTAAAAAAATGTAATGAAACCTCGCCGCGTCACAGAAGTTTAACTGTTCACCCTGTTAACCGTTTGATTACAGTCAAACACGGTGGATCGTGGCTCACAGCCGCAGAGTTGTTGCTGCGGCGACATGCTTACATGGCGGCTGCAGGAATCTTGTAGTTGTTGTTTAGCTCGCAGCCCTCCTGCTCTGAATCTTCACTTAGATGACCTTTGAATCAAGTCGAATTTAGTTCATCGCTTCCGTTGCATTTTTTTTCTTCTCTTTTGCGCAGTCACCACTTTTTCTTTTTGAAGTGGAAATGATTCATCATTTGAAAACCAAATTAAACTGATGAACCTGACAACATCTACCCAATCAGCAGCTTAATTTTTTTTTTTAACGTCTCCTACGCATCAGCGTCAGGGTTGAAGATGGTTTTGACGGTGCAGGCCCTGTGCAGACGGCGCGTGGGACTCCAGCCTGGGCTTCCTTGTGCATCAGTCCAACCTCGTTTACGTATCACATTAAAAGTGCTCAGAGGAGTCAGAAGAACCAGATTTTGATTGAATACGTTTTAAAGCAGCACAAATGAGCCGGTGCCATTTTTAGCTCAGGAGGTCACCGTAGCAGTGGTGTCGGCTTGCTCGGCCACTCTTGTTTTCTCTTCCATCGTTACTTTCTCGAGTCTCTTCTGTCACCTCTGCTGTGATGTCCGCCGTACATACCCCTGCAAGCTAGTCTCAAGCTTTGCTGACGTGTGACGTCATCCCTTGAGGCAAGGCAAGTTTATTTGTATAGCACATTTTATGTACGAGACAATTCAAGGTACTTTACATCAAACATTAGAAGCATTAAAGAGTACATTAAAAACAGGAAGGAAATAAAATAAATGAAATCAAATAAAATGGATAAAATGAATTATTGCTAGAGCTAAGCGATTTTATCGGTTCTGTGATATATATCGATTTTTTATTAAGTATCGAGTATCGATTTTTCAGCCGTGGGTATCGATATTCTAAGCTTCTTTCAAAACCCCCGTGTCCCACCTTTAAAAGCTTGCAAGTAACAATTTGCACTGTTTAAATAAATGAAACTATTTTTCTGAACAAATCTTTTATTCATTTTGTCCAGCATTTGCAAGCTGCCTGTCAGTCATATAATGTGGAATTGATGCTTTCAGTTCAATTAAATCAAACGAAGTCATTGGAACACTCACAAGATGTCACCAAAATCACTTTGTCCCTTTAAAATCTTTTGGAAAATGATGTAAATGTATTGTAAGATGAACATTGATATATATCATATCATGAGCCGAATATCGTGTATCGTATCGCGAGATTAGTGTATCACTACAGCCCTAATTGAAACCCTCAAAGAAGATAGGATAGCATGTGAAAAGTTAATCAACAGTTGTTTTTATTTTTTTTTTTAAAGAAATTAAAAATGAAGGGCAGTAAATAAAAGTGAATTATCAGTTGTTTTGATAAAAGACGCCAAACAGAAAAGTTTTTAACTTTGATTTAAAACTGGTGCCATTTTTAGCTCAGGAGGGTCCTGAGGGATCTGGTGGGTTCATAACAAACCAGATTATCCTGAATGTATTTTGGCCCTTAAACCAGTGGTTCTCAAACTTTTAATGCTGCGTACCACCTGAGAAACTATTGAGCTCTCCGAGTACCACCATGATGACCAATTTTAAAATATAGTCATATCTGCCTTCTCAATTAGCTTTAAACACACAGGAGAGATGTTTATTCCTTATTGTGGTTATTTATTGTTACCTGAATTTCATTTGAAATGTTGTATTTATAATGCATTGTCATGCATTGACAAGTCATGACGTTCCCCCGCGTACCACCAGTGGCACGCGTACCACAGTTTGAGCACCACTGCCCTAAACCATTCAGTTCTTTGTAAACTAACAGCAGGATTTTGAAGTCAATTCTTTGACAAACAGGAAGTCGGTGTAAAGATCTGTGGACTGGAGTTAAATGATCCAGTTTCCTGGTGTTAGTGAGGACTGGAGCAGCAGCGTTCTGGACTAACTGCAGCTGTCTGATGGTCTTTTTTTTTTTTTTTAGGGAGACCTGTCAGGACAGTGTTACAGTAGTCCAGTCTACTGAAGATAAATACATGGAAAGTTTTTCTAGATCCTGCAGAGACATTAGTCTTTTAACCCTGGATATGTTCTTTAAGTGATAATAAGCTGACTTCACGACTGTCTTAATGTGACTACTGAAGTTCAGGTCTGAGTCCATGACTACACCCAGATTTGTTTTGTTGTTGGTAAATCAGTACGCGGCCGTCACAGAAGATGACCAGGACGAAAGCCCAAAGTTACCGGAAATCTCGTTCCAGCTAGTTTTTAGGGAACAGCGGACTATGGTGACACTTCAAAAAAGAAATCAGATAATCTTTCAAATAAAACTGAAAGTAATGTCTGTGATGCTTCAAACGTGATTTTTGAGGAACTTTGATAAAATAAAATATATTCTTGTACTTAAGTGGTCATTTTGATAAAAGTGCTTGTTGTTATGCAATGTGTGAATTTTTGTGCTGTCATCTGGCCGTCGCATTTTCTTGACATGCATCATCTCTGCTGTTTTGCCGTTGTCACTGTGAGATTGTGACCTTTTCCCTGCTGTTTTCCAGATGAATGCGGTATCGTCGCCCAGATCTCCCAGCCTCTGGCCGACAGCGACATCTCTGCCTATTACATCAGCACCTTCAGCTTCGACCATGCTCTGGTGAGTGAGCGCAGCCGCGTTGCGTCACGAGCTACGCGGCCACACCTGCTGCTGACGGACGCTCGCGAGTCGCATTTTTTACGCCTAGATCAGATGTTCAAAGACATCGGGTCTGACCGCATCCTGATGCTGAAACGGAGGGCAGATTTAAAACCCACGTGTCTGTCACATTAAATCGCATTCTCTCACAGTTTAATCACTCTGCTGACTGTTGATAGCAAATTATTTTGGGGGATGTTTTTTTTTTTTTTTCTGATTGCAATCCTGTCCACTAAGTTAAAAAAAAAAATCCTTGATTAAACCTGACAACTAAACTTTTTTTTTTTTTTTTTTTTATCTTTAGTTAATTTTTTGCATTTTTGCAAAAATGAATTATAGACTGATAAATCCTGATGTCTGGGCGCCATGAAGGCGCATGCTGTACATTTCCTGCGTATGTGATAATGAAGTCTACATTTGTGGTTGATTAGCTGACGCAGTGAGTAATAACGAGACCAGGAAACCAGAGCAGTGGTGTGTCTGCTGAAAATCTATTGGCGTACCAATAGACTGGGCACCTTCTGCCATTTGTGGTATCTGGAAATTTACCAAGAAATGTTATCAGTTATTTTTGTGTCATTGGCTGTCCCTAGCTGTAAAACAATTCTCAGAATTGAGTCACTAAGTGAACCTGAGCAGGGTTACAGCGGGCATAAAAAATGTAGGGCAATGGAAAATTAATGTATATATTCTAATATAGGAACTTACTTTCTATTCTGTATTATTTTGTTTCTTAATTTACTTATTGAATATATGTCTAGAGGACACACCTTTGTTAGATTGGGGCAAGGTGTTAATGGTTGGCATAGCCGACACTTTATCTGTTTATCCGACATTTCTTTGGTTCATATCACATGGCTGAGTGGGTCTGGATGATTGTTGAGTTTTTCCTCACCCGAGAATTTCCATCTTCTTCGTTTCCTTTCGGCTTTTCTCTTCAGACGTCGCCACCGCGAATCATCCGCCTCCATCTAACTTGATCCTGCATCATCTTCTCTCACACCAACTAACTTCATGTCCTCTTTCACTCCATCAGTAAATCTCCTCTTTGGTCCTCCTTTACTTTCCCTCCTCTCTACATGTCCAGACCATCTCGGTCTGGCCTCTCTGACCTTCTCTCTATCTAACGTGTTGTTCCCATGTGTTGTCACTCATTCCTGATCTAATCCTACCCTCATCATTCCCAAAGAGAACCTCAACATTTAAACCCTTCTACCTCCAACTCTGCGGTCTCTAAACTGTACAACATTGGACCATGGTTACATGATGTTTTTTTAATTTGGAATTAATTATTCCGAATTAAATAATTCTGAATTAAACTATTTTCCTTCGAGTTTAGATGGAAATAGTAATTCCGAATTGAGGTTTACATGGAAAACACGTTTGATCTGCTTTATCCAATTCCGCTTAAGGTCTGGGGGTTGGGAAGGGTTCTGATTGGATGGGGGGGCGGACGTCTTTACGTATTTACGTCTACCGGAAGAAAACAAACTTACTCGATTAGCAACAACATGGAGGTCTACATTATTAGCATCCTTTTTGGATTTGTTTTGATTTTATTTTTGAAGCAGCAGCACGACAACATCATGTCGATGATTTTCAACAAGCCCTGCGCAGAATATTAACGTCATCGCGACAGACGGGCAAGGGAACAAGCATGCTGAGAAAGACCGGAATTAATTTAAAGCGGAATGAGTGTATACATGACCGCAGAATTATTCTATTCAGATTTAAAATCGGAATAAACCAGCCACTTACTTCGGAATTAAGTTTAATTCGGAATGGACATTTTCATTCGGAATTAGGTGTTTACATGGTCATTTTTTTATCATTTTAAATTGGATTTAATTTAAATTCTGAATTAAAGAGGAATTAAACTTCCCATGTAAACGCACTGATTGCATGTCTCACCACCATCTTGTCCACCTTTCCTTTCATTCTTGCTGATACTCTTATTGCTCATCACACCTGACCCTTTTCTCCACCTGTTCCAACCTGCTCGCACATGCTTCTTCACCTCTTTTCCACATCACCGTTGCTCTGGACCGTTGACCCCAAGCACTTAAAATCCTCCACCTTCTTCGTCTCTGCTCCCTGTAGCCTCACCGTTTCATTTGGGTTCCTCTCATTCACACACATTCTGTCTTGCTGCAGCTAACCTTCATTCCTCTTTATTCCAGGTCATACCTCCACCTCTCTTGCTTTTCCTCCACCTGCTCCCTGCTCTCATTACAGTTCACAATGTCAGCTGGAAACATCACAGTCCATGGAGATTCCTGTCTAACCTCATCTGTCAGTCTGTCCATCGCCATAGCAACAAGAAGAGGCCCAGAGCAGATCCTTGATGCAGTCCCACCTCCACCTTGAACTCCCCTGTCACACCTATGGGCTCCTATACACTGCACGATTTCTGGTCTGGAGTTGTAAAAGATCATAACATCTCACGCTGCGATTTGCATTTGCTTAAACTTGTCCAGAATTGTACGTTGGACGACTGGACGTTGATGAGCCCTCTAGAATTGTAGTCTTCTACTGACGTAGTTCTCTGCTACTCCAGACTTTCTCATCAGTACCACAGCTCCTCTCTCTGCACCCCATCATCTGCTTACTCAAGGTCTACAAAGACACAATGCAGCTCCCTCTGACCTTCTCTGTACTTCTCAGCATCCTCAAATCAAATATTGCATCTCTTGTAATTTGATTTCTGGCTCTGGCTTAGATCCACTTTAAATCCCATTAGTTGGACCGTCCAACTAATACGGTGCTGCCGATACAGTTCTTCAAGGGCCTCTGCCCTACATGCTCCAAGACACCTGATACAAGTAAATGGACCATCTTCAGCTTGTGATCAAGTTCTACACAAGTCTTTTAATAACTCATTTATTCAAATCAGGTGTGTTGAAGCATGGAAACATCTACAACAAGCAGGCCAGCAGCCTTTGAAGACCCACATTGAGGAACACTGATCTCATAGATTCAGTGCTGAAAAGAATGAATCCAAATCACATTCTGCTTCAATTTGAAACATAAATAGTGTGTAAATTAAAAGGCTGTGAGTGACTTTGAAGATGACTGGATTATTTAATTTCTTCTAACCATTTAGTAATCCAACCTCTATTCAACATTGATCAAGCACCTTTAGTGCCAGACATCGACATTCAGGGGAACTATTACAGACAAACTAAGTTAAAATACTAACCTAAAGTCAACAATTCAGTGATGAAGGACAAAGAAAGGAGAGGCACAAATACACAGCATCACAGAGGGCAAAATATGATAAACTAAGAATTAAATGCACTTGTATAGTGACTGCTGTATTGTTACGTAGTTAACGTACTACAGAAAAGGGTATATCGACAGGTGTAGGCAGCAACACTGAGATGGATGCAGGATGCAGGTCAGCATGTAAGATGACGTCCTACAGAGACAGCTATATGGATAGGTGCTGGCAGTAAACGCTCTGGAAGCTCTGGCCTGCAAACATATACAAGAAGAAGGAGGCAGAGCAGTGTAAAAAAAAACTACAAGAATAATGGAGCCCATTGTTACGTTCACAAGGTGCTCATCATTAATAACTATGGGTTGAACTGAAGGAAGAAGAGAGAAGAAAGGAGGGGAGAAAAGAACGAATCCTGAGATGAGAAACTCTCCTTTCAGATCAGGGGTTCGTTCTGAGTACGTTGAACCTGAGCGAAGTGACGAAGACATCATCAGCTTCTGTGGATCACCATAGCAACCTCAAATAAACAGAATAGATCCTCCTACTTTTAATTATTATTAGAGCTTTTATCGCAGTCGCATAGTAAATTTGAGCACATCTTTCTGTGGAAAAGTGACACAGCTGCAGCGGTGAAGGAAAGACTGTTGGTGTAGGAGAAATAGTAGAGCAGGTGAGTGCGTCATTTCAGTATTTACTGACTGTCACTCGTGACATTTTAACAAGTAGTAGAATGTAGGTGTATTTCACCGAAAATTCACTTTCCATCCAGGTTCAGTTCTATCTTTAAAAAAGCATTTGATGATGAAATATATAAAAACATGATTCAGAAAAAAAATCATTTTTGAGAAATCCTAAAGTCAAATGACTTTACTCACAGAGTTGGAGCAGGACTATCGAAATCCTGTGAAATTGTACTTGAATGGCTTGTACGGGTTTGTGGTCAGGAAATAGCAAGTAGGCTACAAAAAAGGAGAGGAAAAAAACAAACGTAACTGCTTGACAGTGTAATATTAAAACTGCATTTTGGGGCCTTAATTGCTGTGTCATGAGTCCATGACTTCTGGTTTTGACACGTAGGCGTCTAGACAGTGTATGTCAAGGTCCCCATGTCTTCCGGGTGATGCTTAAGATAAACTGTTTCCTACTGCCAACTTGTAATTTATGATCATCCTTCGTTCAGTGATGCGAGTTGAATGACCTCTGAATTGTATACGACTTGGAGAATAAATCCGCTTTGCACCTCCGTCGTTGTCCAGCGCTTTGTTTAACAGCCGATTGACTGCCTCATCAGTGCACAATTAAAACATATACTTGTAAATAAGATGTACCCAAATTTGCAAACAACAACAGCCAACCAGGCCCAGCTCTGAGTGACCTTCTCTTTCTAATAGGCTTTTATGATTTTTGTGATGTGTTAAATGGTAAATGGACTGCACTTCTAATACCGCTTTATCTACAAACTTATCCACGATCCCTGGTGTGTGATAAATAGACCCGTCACCAGAGTATGAGAAACATCCCCATATCATGATGCTTGCTCCACCGTGCTTCACTGTCTTTAGCATCCTCCAGCTTGAATTCAGTGTTTGGGGGATAAACTGTCTGCGGCTGCTCGAGTCAAAGAGAACAATCTTGTTTCCATCAGTCCACAAAATGTTGCTCCATTTCTCTTCAGGCCAGTCAGTGTGTTCTTTGATCAACTGTAACCACTTCAGCACATGTTTGTTTTTTTCTTCACACAGTGGGACTTGGTGAGGGCTTCTGCTGATATTTTGGCTTCACATAGTTAGATAGTAGAAATCGACTGATTTGTTTTTTTTTTTTCTATTATTATGGCCGATACTGATACTATGAATCAAGTAGGCAGATAACTGATATTTGGAGCTGATATTCATTTGCAGTAAAAGTGAACATATTTGTGTCAAAGTTTAGTATACAAACTCCAACACTTAACCTTGTTTTAATGCCTGACGTGTATTATTATTTAAAAAATAAGTAGATTTTTTAAAAAAAGCAAATAAATAGCTCCAGGAAGAACAGGGAGTTAGAGGTTTAGAAGCATCTCTTATAAGGTTTTTTAAAAAACAGTTTTCTGAAAATTTACCACAGTAAATGAGGTAAAAATTCAGCATATTCCTAAACGCGTCTCTCCGCCTGTGGGCGCGTCTCTCCGCCTGTGTAGGCGCGTCTCTCCACCCGTGGGCGCGTCCCTCCGCCCGTGGGCGCGTCTCTCCGCCTGTGTAGGCGTCTCTCCGCCTGTGTAGGCGCGTCCCTCCGCCCGTGGGCGCGTCCCTCCGCCCGTGGGCGCGTCTCTCCGCCTGTGTAGGCGTCTCTCCGCCTGTGTAGGCGCGTCCCTCCGCCCGTGGGCGCGTCCCTCCGCCCGTGGGCGCGTCTCTCCGCCCGTGTAGGCGTCTCTCCGCCTGTGTAGGCGCGTCCCTCCGCCCGTGGGCGCGTCCCTCCGCCCGTGGGCGCGTCTCTCCGCCCGTGTAGGCGTCTCTCCGCCTGTGTAGGCGCGTCCCTCCGCCCGTGGGCGCGTCCCTCCGCCTGTGTAGGCGCGTCCCTCCGCCTGTGTAGGCGCGTCCCTCCGCCTGTGTAGGCGCGTCCCTCAGCCCGTGGGCGCGTCCCTCCGCCGTGTAGGCGCGTCCCTCCGCCGTGGGCGCGTCCCTCCGCCGTGTAGGCGCGTCCCTCCGCCCGTGCGCGTCCCTCCGCCCGTGGGCGCGTCTCTCCGCCTGTGTAGGCGCGTCCCTCCCCCTGTGGGCGCGACCCTCCGCCCGTGGGCGCGTCTCTCCGCCTGTGTAGGCGCGTCCCTCCCCCTGTGGGCGCATCCCTCCGCCTGTGTAGGCGTCTCTCCGCCTGTGTAGGCGCGTCCCTCCGCCCGTGGGTGCGTCCCTCCGCCCGTGGGTGCGTCCCTCCGCCCGTGGGCGCGTCTCTCCGCCCGTGTAGGCGTCTCTCCGCCTGTGTAGGCGCGTCCCTCCGCCCGTGGGCGCGTCCCTCCGCCCGTGGGCGCGTCTCTCCGCCTGTGTAGGCGCGTCCCTCCGCCTGTGTAGGCGCGTCCCTCCCCTGTGTAGGCGCGTCCCTCCGCCTGTGTAGGCGCGTCCCTCAGCCCGTGGGCGCGTCCCTCCGCCCGTGGGCGCGTCCCTCCGCCCGTGTAGGCGCGTCCCTCCGCCCGTGGGCGCGTCCCTCCGCCCGTGGGCGCGTCTCTCCGCCTGTGTAGGCGCGTCCCTCCCCCTGTGGGCGCGTCCCTCCGCCTGTGGGTGCGTCCCTCCCCCTGTGGGCGCGTCCCTCCGCCCGTGTAGGCGCGTCCCTCCGCCCGTGGGCGCGTCCCTCCGCCCGTGGGCGCGTCTCTCCGCCTGTGTAGGGCGCGTCCCTCCCCTGTGGGCGCGTCCCTCCGCCTGTGTAGGCGTCTCTCCGCCTGTGTAGGCGCGTCCCTCCGCCCGTGGGCGCGTCCCTCCGCCCGTGGGCGCGTCTCTCCGCCCGTGTAGGCGTCTCTCCGCCTGTGTGTAGGCGCGTCCCTCCGCCCGTGGGCGCGTCCCTCCGCCCGTGGGCGCGTCTCTCCGCCTGTGTAGGCGCGTCCCTCCGCCTGTGTAGGCGCGTCCCTCAGCCCGTGGGCGTGTCCCTCCGCCCGTGTAGGCGCGTCCCTCCGCCCGTGTAGGCGCGTCCCCCGTGGGCGCGTCCCTCCCCCGTGGGCGCGTCCCTCCGCCCGTGGGCGCGTCTCTCCGCCTGTGTAGGCGCGTCCCTCCCCCTGTGGGCGCGTCCCTCCGCCTGTGGGTGCGTCCCTCCCCCTGTGGGCGCGTCCCTCCGCCCGTGTAGGCGCGTCCCTCCCCCTGTGGGCGCGTCCCTCCGCCCGTGGGCACGTCTCTCCGCCTGTGTATGTGCGTCCCTCCCCCTGTGGGCGCGTCCCTCCGCCCGTGGGCGCGTCCCTCCGCCTGTGTAGGCGTCTCTCCGCCTGTGTAGGCGCGTCCCTCCCCCTGTGGGCGCGTCCCTCCGCCTGTGTAGGCGTCTCTCCGCCTGTGTAGGCGCGTCCCTCCGCCCGTGGGCGCGTCCCTCCGCCCGTGGGCGCGTCTCTCCGCCCGTGTAGGCGTCTCTCCGCCTGTGTAGGCGCGTCCCTCCGCCCGTGGGCGCGTCCCTCCGCCCGTGGGCGCGTCTCTCCGCCTGTGTAGGCGCGTCCCTCCGCCTGTGTAGGCGCGTCCCTCAGCCCGTGGGCGCGTCCCTCCGCCCGTGTAGGCGCGTCCCTCCGCCCGTGTAGGCGCGTCCCTCCGCCCGTGGGCGCGTCCCTCCGCCCGTGGGCGCGTCTCTCCGCCTGTGTAGGCGCGTCCCTCCCCCTGTGGGCGCGTCCCTCCGCCTGTGGGTGCGTCCCTCCCCCTGTGGGCGCGTCCCTCCGCCCGTGTAGGCGCGTCCCTCCCCCTGTGGGCGCGTCCCTCCGCCCGTGGGCGCGTCCCTCCGCCCGTGGGCGCGTCTCTCCGCCTGTGTAGGTGCGTCCCTCCTCCTGTGGGCGCGTCCCTCCGCCCGTGGGCGCGTCTCTCCGCCCGTGGGCGCGTCTCTCCGCCCGTGGGTGCGTCCCTCCGCCCGTGGACGCGTCTCTCCGCCTGTGTAGGTGCGTCCCTCCGCCTGTGGGTGCGTCCCTCCGCCTGTGGGCGCGTCCCTCCGCCTGTGGGCGGGTCCCTCCAGCTCTGTCCATCTTTCAGTCAGAGTTTCCTCTGCTTTTCTTCGGTCCCTGACAAGTTTCTCATCACACCAAACTTTCTGCTGCTCCGTTACTGTTTTCAACTGCAGATTTTATAATCTTCAGTTTAAATTCTGCAGTAGAGCTTTTTCTTTCTGGTGGCATACTTGTGTTCTCTCAGTCTTTATGGTTTCCTCTTGTAATTTTTTTCAGTATCAGTGTTCAGTTGTCGCGAGTGTAGACGAGGTCCTGTTGTTGTCATGGATGACATGGAGGATATTTTTAATATATAAGCCACTTCGAAATATAAGTCGCCTTCTAAAAAATAAAGTGGGACTAATAGTCCGGAAAATAGGGTAGTTGTGACATGCAGAGGACTGGGATGTTTATTACAATTTCAGGAGAGATTTCTGTGTTAACGTACCTTTGACACATCCGTACATCTCCGGAGTTTCTCCCCGCCTTGTATTTCAGAACCCTGCAAACAGTTTCAGCTTCTGATTGGCTCTGCCTCTTACCCGCGCAAGGTTTTTGTAACTAATCAGATGGCACCGTGGTTGGGACAATGCTGGAGACGGAGAGGCACGGCTGCGTCTGAGCCAAAATGGGCCTGTTGGATTTTAAAAAAGGCAGATGCAAATATACATTGAAACACCAAATATCGGCGCCGATAATTGGTCCATCCCGATTATATAGTTCTAATAGTTAGAGCACTCAAAGGTAACTTTAGAGCTTCATTGATCATCCTGGAGCTGGAATGTCCAGTGTTCCCAATGCATGTGTGTGTTTGGAAATAAAACGTATAAAAATGAATTTGAGCTTTAAATACTTTTTAAAACACATCGCTATTTATCTTGACGACAACTCTGTTAATGCTATTTTAAGCACGATTTGAGCTAAGATTATTGTCATGAAAATAATCTGTGAAGAATTTTACCAGCAATCTGACCCGAATCTCAGAACAAACTGCTCTGGATCAGTTTCCCACAGCGATCTAAAGATGCAAAAATCCTGTTTTTAGACCCGACAGAACTCAGTAGCCCACTTATCTGGATAAGTGGAACGAGCCCCTGATAAGAACCAAGTCATGACATAAATGTTGCACAATATTTCATCCCAGAATTAAATCATTCAAGGCTGAGGTTAATTCATATGTTTCTCATTGACACATAAGTGCGCTTACCGATCACCACATTCACCTTTCACTTTTTCTCTTTTTTTTTTTTTTTTTTATATTGGACTCTTATGTTAAATCTTGGGATATTTCTTGTGCATACATTGTTGCTTTTATTTATCTGCCTCCTGAGTGATTAAGAAATGAACTTGCTACTCCCTTTCATTGCCTCTTCGTGGTTGAACTCTGACACACTGACAAACGTAAAGTTAGTCCTTAAAAGGCTCTGGCGGTACACACTGTGAATGTGAATGTCACAGTGTTCACAACTGTCAACCACCAAACCACGATCGGCTCTTAAAGAAGAAAAAAAAAAAGAACTAATTTCACTGTGTTGAGCGAGGAAAAAAAAACTAGATGTGACGATATAGTAGCTTTTACTTTTACATTTCTAAGAAGCTCTTGCTGACTTGTTGATAAAGGTAATCAGAGAAGATGATAAAATAAAATGAGGGTTGGTTTGTAGGGATCCTTGAAAATGCTTAAATTTCAACGCTGTGTTTTCAAGGTTTGAAAAGGGCTTGAATTTTGGATAATTTTGGATTTGCTTATTAAATAGGAAAATAGACTTAAATAGCAAATTGCTCCACCCGGGCTGCGTGCTTCTCTGCATGATCTGACAGAGCGTCTTAGTTTTAATGTGTAAGCGGTTAAAAAAAAGATCACAGCCCCCGGCTGGAGCTGACGGTCTGCTCTCTCTGCAGGCGTGAAACATTACTGTAACATCGAGTTTCTGCTCAACACTGGCTCGAGAATTCTCAGGCAAAATAATTGCATTTAATTTTGTATTAGTCAAAGCCTGAGGGTTTGACTAACAGAAGTGTCATGCCAAAAGTAGTTATCAGGAAGTGAGACTTCAGCTGCAGGGATCAGCAGACATGATTCACTACAAAGTGTTCAATTCGTCCAACTAGACAGGAAAAGAAATGCACATCTTTGCTCACTGGGTGGATGAGTGCTTTGTCGGTGTAATTTAGAAAAGCAACTTGTGGGTCATGACAAAATGTGTATAATCACAGTGATTAAGCAGTGCTTTTGAGCTACCAGGCCGGACATACAGTGCCACAAATATAACCTCCCACCCGTCTTTCTAAATATGATAAACAGTGAAAATGCTTAAATTTGACCTGAGAAAATAATATACAAACCCTGCAGGAGGCAAACTTGGAAAAGACATCTTTTAAATTTGAACATAATTTGTTGCTTTTATTGTAAATTGCGTCACCTTTGCTGTAAAATCACGAGGCAAATTTCTGTCAAGAGAGAAAATGAAAAGGAAGAAAACAGCTTATTCCTGTAATGGAAATGATGGAGCACGTTCACAAATATATGAGCAAACAACACGGCCGCGTCACTGCAACCATGTGAAAAGACATGTGCCGACGGGATGATGGGAGGCCGGGAATTAATCAGAACGGTTTTCCCTTTTAAGGAGAAGCTGGGGAAACTCCAGGTAACACAATCAAAAAAGTTGGTTTTGTTTTTACTCATGAAATTTCAGAGTGATTTGATAGAAATTTTCATTTGTAGTTTTCTGTTACTGTCGGTCCAAAAGGTAAACGTTCAGGGCTGTGCAATCGACTCACCTTTAATTATTCATAAAAATAGTTCTAAATGAAACACCCCGAAAAACTGAAAAAGACAGACGCTGATGTGAGTCTCAGGGCTCGTAGATCCCCATCCATGTGAGAACAGAAAATTACGTAAACCTGCATTTTCTTCTTTGCTGTTTTCACCTGATCCATGATTTTCTCATTTTGAGCACATCGCCTCATTGACCTTTTGACATTTCAGCTCATTGTTTAATTTGAACTTCCATCTTTCCTGCACTGCTGACTCTCAACATCCTCTCGATAGTTATTTCCATCTGCAGTCAACCTTTTTTCTCGTTGGGGAGGGAGTCGCCGCAGTCGTTGCCCAGATACAAGTTAGAAGGTGGCGGACCAAATTACAGCGAAGAGACGATTGAGGACTGGTTCCTTATTAAACAGTAGGGCCGAGATTTCAAATAAAGTGTACTGTACTGTACTGGAATAAAGTGTAATTGCACATATACTCCAGTAGGAGTATCCACAAAGTGGTTTTATATCTCTTTTCAGGTTGATGTGCCGCAACAGTCGCTTCTCTAAGACTATTGTTTATGTCTTTCCATCTTGGCATTGTCTTAAAACTCACCTGAATGCTCCGGACCAGCAAACTATCAGAATGTCTGCTTTTACTGGGGTGATGCTTCGCAGCATCTGCCCCCCCTTAAATCCTGTAGAAGCAGTAACAGGGTACTTTGTAATGTGAACATGATTGGCTTCGTCTTTGTTTATATAAATATAAATAATGGCACAGGCAAAAGGTAATGTGTTATCTCAAAGTTGGGTTGAATTTATCTTATGCTGAGACATGGTATTGTATTTATTGCCCAAAGCAAACATGGGATACTAACTTCTGCATTTGAGTATAATAATCTAATATTAATGACTCAACTTCTCATTTCCAGGTCCCTGAGGAGGACATAGTGAGTGTGACGGAAATGCTCCAGCACCAGAGGAAAGAACCGACCACCAGCTGAAGCGGCTACTAAGCTGGATAATGGGGGGGGGGCGCTCGGCGTTACCTCTCTTGCTCCAGTTTCCAGGAGGACTGGTCTACAGACCAGCAGGAAAGGAGGCTAACTCTGTGCCTAGATTTGCACTGCAACACCAGCGATATTAATGACAAACACGTTGCCATGAACACCAGAAGCGCTTTTCTGTGGTGTGCACCCAGGCGCTCTGCAAGGGCCCCTGTCAAACCTTTTACAGCGCAGGATCACAGAGTTCCAGGAAGCCCAAAATTACTCCTAAATGCGCACACATCCACGCGCACAAACATGCTCATCCATTCAAATGAACAGACGGGAAGTCAGGCGTGAACGTGTACGGTAGGAGTTAAGATTTGTCTCTGTGTGGTCTCAAGTTGGATTGTTTGTAACGTTTTGCTGCTTACGTCAGGAGACCCTCGCATACTAGTTACCAGTAGTGTAAAAACACTCTGTTAGTCTTCCTGTGGTGTTGATATCTGAAAATGTGGCCACAAAAAGTAGAAAATATTGCTGTAATTTCATTTTAATAGAGAAAACGGAACATTTTGACTTCTTTCTACGTAAGTGTGCAAGTAAACACATATCATTTGGTGAGCCCCGCCCTCTTCCACCACATGATTTAGAAACCATCCAAATATATTTCTTTTCACTAAAATCAAGTGTGCAATCAAGGGGAACCTTTCCGAATCCATTCAGGGATGAAGAAGGGAGCAGCTCTGCTTACAAACCTTATGCGCTGGTTTAGATTTACAGAGGAAGGAATATAAGTTTTCTTTATTAAATTCCCCTTAAAATTGTATTTGGTGTTTATTATGTGTAATGTGTCTTGTGATGCATATTTTCCATCGGCACGTACTTGAACTTTGTAGTAATTACTAATGATATTCTAGTCATTTTCTGGAGAATTGTTCTTCAAAATTCGGGGTTGACTCAAGTATTTAGGGGCGTGTACAAACTGTTTCTCAGATCTGTTTGGAAAAGCCCCGTTGCACCTGTTCAGGCGACCATTCAGAGCACTTTTTTTTTTTCATAAGAAGCCTGGAAATATTAAGTTACATCTCTTAACATGGATCTTTAAAGGACAGTTTCATTTCCTTTTTTTTTTTTCTTATCTACCAGAGTTGTGAAATGAAAGTATGCAGTTTCAAATCGAAGTTAGCTGTGAGAGATTTTTCTTTTTTTTTATTGTTACTATTAACAAAAGAGCTCACTCACTCTTGTTGGTTTGAATGTGTAGATTATTGTGGATTTAAAAACCTTTTTTTTCTTTTTTTAATAAGAGGTCAGCTTTTTTTTTTTTTTAATAACCATAATTACCAGTCAGTAACACTATGTCTTAGTTTTTATTATTCAGAAAATATCACTTAGAATTTTTTCTTTGGTACAACTACATTTTATATAGTTGAAGTATTCTGTAAACATTTCTATTCTTTGTGCTGCTTCATTTAATATAAAAAAAAAAAAAAAAAAAAAAAAAATGGCTACTTTTGTTTTCTTTAACCGGCAAGTTACTACGAATAACAACCGCCTTATCCCTGACCCGATGCTGTCACTCTTCCACCATGATTCAACTGGATTACTGTCATCACTGATTTTCAAAAAAGGGAACAAATGCTGTGATTAAAGAGCTATCAATGCCTTAAAAATAACTTCCCTGTTACACTCCACTCGCCCCTGCTTTAAAGGGAAGTCCATGAGCTGCTCACGCCTCAAGAATGTCAGAAGAATTGTTTTGAGCCTAAGATGAGACATTAAAGAAAAAAAAAATGGTTTGAAAATGTACAGGGGCTGGGATTTGATGATATTTGTGTTTTTATATTGTAAAAGAGACAAGGTAAAAAAAAAAAAAAAAAAACTTTTCTGATTGAAAACTTTATCAAACAGTTTTGAAGTACTTGCTGCAGAAGGACACTTTAAAATGAAATAATTTAAAAAAAAATAACAGGAGTATAGCTGCATGAATATTCTTGAAATCAAAGTGAATGTGTGGAAGTAAAATGCATCTAACCGCTGGCTGTCTGGATGGGAGCATGTCGGAGGAGAATCCAGTGTAGATCTCTGGGATGCAACATCTGGAAAACTGCTGTCAGGAAGGTAAGATGGAGTCTGTTCCAGGTTTGAATCCAGTTGTTGTGTAGTTGATTAATGATGAGACTCATTAAGGATGATAAAGAGGTTGATCCTCCCCACTGGTGCTGCAGACTCGTTAAGGTAGGGGATCGAATTCAGGATTAGCTGGAATCTTTTTTTTTTTTTTCTTAAGTACATATCCCAGCTAAGGAATTTGTCTATTCGACCCAGCTACACAAACCTGATTAAAAGAATATCTATATATATGTTCTTGTGTGCATCTATGGTGTATGTGTAAACCGATTGAATCAGACTTTGCCCCTATGGACTTCATTAAATGCTAATGCAAATGCTTTTTAATGTTAAAGGTGGGGTGGGTGTTGTTTTTTTGCAACACTTTTTACAATATTGCCTGAAAACCTTTTCACATTTCCATTGCACCCACTGAAATAAAATGTTTGCAAAAAAACTAAACATTTTGGTCCAGTCTAGAAGGTATAATCAGAGAAAAACTCTGACCAATCAAAAAAGTGATCATCACTACTTTGATTGGCTGCCTAATACGTCCATCAAATATCACCCCTCCCTCCCTCCCTCCCTATGGTTCATGCAGTCGTGAATCATGTGAAGGCGTGGTTTCGAGGGGTGAGCTGAAGAGGAGGAGGCGGAGCCTTTGGGAGGAGGGAGGGAGTGTATATTTTCAAAATCTCACTTGAGTTGGATTGCTGGAACCGTTTTTCAAACAACACCTACTCCACCTTTAAGTGTTGTGAGATGACCTTTGGTGTAAATTGGCACAAATGAATTACATGTATTTCCAGTCTTGGGGTACAACAGTGATAGTTGAGAACTGTTCCCTGGTTTGAGCCTTCCTGTGCAGAGATTGAAGTTTTCTCCAGGTGCTGACCTGCAGTTCCCTCCTCTGTCCATCCCAGCGTTTACCTCCACCTGTGTGTGTAGATGTGTTCAGGGTGACGGTTGCCGTGGTGACCGGTGATCTAGTCCTCTGACCATCTCACCTCAGTGCTGCTACCTGCATCTGTTTATGGTTATGTCGTCATTTCATTCAGTCATTTGTGTGCTCTCCTCTCTCTGTCCTCCATCTTCTCTCTGTCCTGTCTCTCCTCTCTTTTTTTTTTTTTCCAACTGGTCTTCATCAGGAAGGTCCCCCCATATGATCCAGGTCCTGCTCAAGGTTTCCTCCTCTTAAAGTGGAGTTTTTTCTTGCCATTGTTTGGCTTAAAGGGTTTTTTTCTCCCGCTGTGGGAGTTTTTTACTTGTCATTATCTTGATTAGGATTTAATAATATAATTTTAGTTAATGATATTTGCTCGGGGGTCATGCTCTGGGTCTCTGTAAAGCGCCTAGAGACAATTGACATTGTAACAGACGCTATACAAATAAAATTGAATCAAATTGAATTGAATTGCTCCGGTTCGCCCCCCGCAGTCCAAAAACATGCATGTGATGTTGACCAGTCGCTCTAAATTGTCCTTGATTGTGGTGGTTTGACTGGATGTCCCCCTTCAATGGACTGGTGACCTGTCCAGGGTGTACCCCTGCCCTCTCCTGAATAGAGCTGTGGTGGGCACCAGCGGGCCTCCGTCACTCTGAACAGGAAGACCTGAGTCTAGATAACTGATAACAACTGATAAGGGACTGTCAACATTTTCCATCAGAAGTGGAAATTGAAGCGGTCACAGCTGTCAGTCGGGGTAAATTCTGAGTAGGAATGATCTTGTAAATGACGGGGCTTATCTTTTCTCCAACAGTAAACAGGAAATTGGTACAAATTAGCATACAGATGACTAGGTGGTGTAGGACTTGCTGATAAGCCGTACACTACCTGTGATCTACAGAAGTGCTTCAATGTAAACGTAATCCTAACTTCAAATTACTCTTGATAACCCCCGATGCCCCGACGGTGTTAGAAATTGAACTCTCCAGGTTGATGAAACACCAGGTTTCATGTGGGAAGGCTGAGGAAATGTAACAGCCAGTCCACTGGTCCATTCCTCCGTGTTTACCTTCTGAGTTTTTGCTTTCAGGCAGCATTTTTGTAACGACTGTTACCCTACTGACGGTGGCTGCAATAAGTGGGATCATAGGCAGAATTTCTATCTTCAGATTGGGAGGGGCGGGGGCGGGGGCAAAATAAAAAGATTTCTTAGTCAAGATATAAAACGTCTGAGGAAGTACTGACAGTGCATTAACGTCTAATTTCCTTCTTCTGCTGTATTTTGTGTGAACTACATAGCTGCAGATAAGAATTTGCTGCTAATAGCAAAAGCCAAAAATCTGAAGATCAGTGGGTTGATCTTGTGAGGCTCGACTTTTCTACTCTGAGCTGCGCATGATCTTTAATGTACCGATCCTTCGGCAAATATTTAGTGCACACAGTCACTGAAAATCCAAATAAACAAAACAAAACAAAAAAAAAATTCTATTTAGGATAGTGAATGATAATGCAACAAAATTATCTTTGGAATATCTGAGTGTTTCCTCACACCTCATAATGTCATCATGGAATTGTGTCATTCATTTGTTGTGTGTGCTGGAAGGTTGTGGGTGTCACAATGGGTGGGTGTAGATGATGGTGCACTTCAAACGGTGTATATATAAAGGCCACTGCTCAGTACAAAGTTACACCTTCTGATTCTCAAAAAAAAATCACTTCTTGCTGTTATTATGGACCATCAAGTCAAGGGATGTCTAACGCAGCGCGGTAAGTGCTTCAGATTATATTTGACAATGTACTGGGCTGCTCTTTATCTAATACCACTTTATACTGTTTATTAATAGATTCCTACATTTTCCTGAACGGGAACCAAATTGGACAAACACTGGAAGTTTTATTTCAGTTTTATGAGTCGTGTCACGAGCTTCAGAGCTAGCTCTATGACACACTGGAGTCTTTCTTGTAAAAGCATTAGGGTATATTGGAAATTTAAAAATACTAGACTACGTCTGACAGTCCTGCATACCAGTGACAGGATATCACACCTCGTAAAACGTTACATTTTGGAGTCGTTCATCTCGTTTTTGTGCTGTTTACAGTCACTTTTGCATCTCTTTGTGCACGTTCTGCACCACGTTCTGCTAGTTCTGGATATGTTTTAGGTTAATCTGGTTCTCTGTGTGGATTTGTGTCTATGCTTTGGTTCTTTTGTCTCCTTTTGCACCTCTTTCTCGTGACCTTGTGACTGAAAGCATTAGTTCAGACGTCATCCTCATCAGTAGTTGTTTCGCTGGCAATGATGGTGGCGGATTTCTATATTTAGTTAGTATTAAAATGAAACAAAAATTACTGTATTAACATTTGTTCAATCTCTTAAGTAACATTTGACTTTCTTGCTCGTTACATGGTTTACATGAAACTTCATTTTTTTTTTTTTTTCCTTCTCAGTTCTTGTCGTCATCCTCCTGGCGGTTCAGTGGAGACCTGTGTGGTCTGCGCCAGTTCACACCTGTGACACAGACTTGGAGACGGCGAAGAACATCGCAACACTACTGCAACACGAAGCAGTTTTAACACTGAATGAATATGTAAGTATATCACCTGGTAACCGCTGGTGCCAGATGTTTGGCAGCATCTGGGATTACCTGCAGATGATGTGAGGGTTGTCAGGTTGTCATTCAGGATGTGCTCACTCTGGGCGGTCCTGCAGGTTATTTTCTGAACTGAGCTGTTCTCTGTGACGCATCCGTTCCATTACTCGTCCTAAAATAAAAAACTGGTGCACTTCTTTAAAAAAAAAATACTTCAAAGAACCACTGCTGCACAAAACATTATCTATAAGAGAAGCAGTCACTGTATTGGAATATAAAATGGGCTTTTTTTGTGTGTGTTACAGATCAAGGCTCACGGCATCTCGGGTAACCCAATTCCCGACGCCGACGTCAACGCTGCAGTCGCTGGCACCGACATTTCAGAGAAGCTGCAGGACATCTACACCAAAAATCTGCTTTTTCAGTCGCATATTATACAAATAGAAAAATACGGACTAGACACGGAAAATATTCGGACTCACCTGGAACATGTCAAAACCTGGCTCAGCCGTCATTTACTTCTCATCAAGAAAATTCTTAATGACTCACAAATAGCTGTGCCACCAACACCAGGCCCAGTGCCGGAGAAACCCGATGACGCTTATGTCAGGAAAGTCTATGGATGGAGCGTTCTCGCAGGACTCAGGGACTGGCCGACAGAAGTCCTGCACGTACTACAGGAGGCAAGCACGGAGTGTTAAAAAAAAAAAAAAAAAAAAGCTGGATCTGAACTCCTTTCATAGGTTAAATAACAGAAAATAGATTGTTGTGCTAATGATCATGATTAGCATGTCCATGTAGGCTCCATCTGAGTTAAAAGGGGACTATTTGGGTTCACAGTGGGCTCAAACAAATGATAGGACTTGCTCTAAAGGTGCTTTTCAGTATAATGGGCCCCAAACGGGAAGCATATGTGAGTTAAGTGTATGGGGCCTACCGGTCGCGTGGTTCCTCCATTTAACATCAGATCTGCTCCATGTTCACCCCATTCTTACCGGTTACTTTGGTGCGGCTCCATCTAGCGGCGCAGATGTGCAACTACAACAGAAAAGTCTAGACCTCGATTATAAAACGACCCCCATTTTTCTAGAATGCTAGAATAAAATATCGTCCTATATTCGGGGCAACGCGATAATTGGGGTCTGTGAGGGATACAAGTTGGGTAAAGAGGCTTAAAAGGAGGGAAATCGAGGCTCAATTTAAAAACCGTATAGTTCCCACTGAGACTACTTATTTCCATTTACAGGCAGGACCCAAACCCACTCGGGACCCACATTCACAGCTCACTTTTAACTCATATGGATCCAACATGTAAATGCAGGAGTAAAAATGTTTTCTGAGGTGCTTGAGCAAGCTTGCCTTAGTCTTACAAAAATGTCCCTTTAACCAGTGACCCGACGCGGTCAAAGCTTTCAAAGCCTCGGCAGAGTCGGTCTACGCATCTTCATCTCCGTGAAGAGAGAAACCGTCCCACAAAATCAAACGTGGGAAAGATTCAGGGTTTTTTTTTCTTTAATTTATTTATTTATTTGTCACTTTTCTACTGAATTCTTATTTATTTTTACTTCATGTAATGTTTTTAAATGTATAAATGAATGTAATGGGCGGCAGACTGTGAACTAAGTTAAATTAAGACTATTTATATATTTATTAAACATGTATTTATTTTCTAAAAAAGAAACTTTTAAATAAATTTTACCACTGTCATACTAAAGTGCAGGAATGCTTGTTAAAATAAAGTTTATTGTATATTTCTATTGTCTGAGTAATTATTTCTTAATAAAATGCAGAAAACTGAGCGTGCCTGAGTGAATGTTGCTGGTTGGAGGAGTTTCCTCCCGTCACTGGTGCACAGCGTTTGCTCAATCAGTGATGAGTGAAACCAGGTTTGCATCATCAGGTTAGCGACAGTGAAGAACTGCGTCCTGTTTCCATGTGGGAGGGTGTATGATGGAGCTGTTGGCCTTTAGGATGTGTATTTCTACACAGAACTGTTTGCAGGATGCCAGCAAGAACTTTTTTTTTCCCTTCCTGTCACATGTGTGGCTTGATGTCTCAAATGTCCTTAGACCCCCTGATGCTCAGGTGAGTAGCTGCTACATTCACTCACTTGGGTAGGAAGCTTTATCTACACTCCTCTTTTCCCCTCATCTTAAACTTCTCCTTTTGTTTTTTTATTTATTAATTAAATCTCAGCGTCTGACATGGATCTGTTGTCCTTCATAAGGGAAGCAGGTCAGACGACGCAGACTGTCGGCCTTTTACGTTGATTGTAAAAAGAAAACAGTTATTGCCACGTCTGGCTTTCTGCTAACTTCTGGTGAATTAGACGAGTGATGCAGAGCTGAAACGGTTTCGTATGAAAGGATACTGATGTGGTTTAGTTATGTCGACACAGGAAGTCTTGAAATGAGAGGGATCTGAGAGGGAATGCGTTGATCAGAAGTAAATATGTCGTCACAAAAGTACCTGATAGACAACTTGCATATTATGAAACCTTAATAAACTCTGCATCTATTTTTTTTTTGTTTCCTGCCTTGAAAACTAATTTGGAGTTCAGGTTCATCACCGTGATGTCAAATGCATATCACCTTCATCAGTAGTTGGCTTTGAAGTGACATAAAAGCACAAGGTGCTGACCTGATGAAGAAACCCTGCGCTGATTGGTTTAGCACTTTTTCTTCATCAAAGGATGTAGTTGAGGTGGAGCCTCCTTTCACTGATGTATGATATAAATATGAGACTGAGACATCGCTATAGGGCTTTGTCATCCTTTAAACTTTGAGCAGAATCACAATGAAATACCACTGCAGGTACAGTATGGAGAACGCTCACTTTCAGAAGCAGGATTTTCATCGGCCTCTTGCACTGTTGAGTCACAGTGAAATGCTGAGACGTTGCACTCTGATTTGCAGGTTTTCTGACGCTGGCATGCGCCTGGATGGTGATTCTGATTCAAGGTCTGCCTGTGGGATCCGCACAGAAGAGGCATGGCCCCCCGCCGTGCGGGGCATCGTGCGACCTGAAGAGCCTGGCGGCCCTCACCGCAGCTCGGGTCAATGACAGCTTGGCAGACTTTGTGAGTAACGCAATGCTACTTCCTCAAGTGGCACGAGTGACGGTAATCTTTTATCTCAGTGGGGTTTCTTCATCATCACTGAATATGTTTGGCTTCAATAATATAAATGGAGAGGAACATGCGTGCCCTGAGAGATGTAAACTAAACTAGACCTATTAAAGCTGCATCTTCAGCTTGAAGTTTCTGAGGAGCATTTTAAAGTTCCAGCTTGTAAAGACAAAGGGGTTTAATCAACATTATGGGTGTTTTCACATATTGACCAAAAAGTGAACCAACAGAAAAGGAACTTGCCTCAGTCCTCTTTCTGTCCACACTAATGAACACTGTGTGTACATCAAGACTTAATACTAGAATACAACTGGCAAAAAATGAAGTCAAGATCTTCTCTGGAGCGTTCACATGTCCGCAAAACCTGGTCTGCTTGGACGGCTGAGAAGGACCAAACGTGAAATCATCCCATGTCTCATGGACCTGAAGTTTTCTTGCAGATGAACTGCATCATGTAAAAGCTTTTATCTTCCAAAAAAGAGAGAGAAATTATTTGGGGGAGGCACTATGAACGGTCATTTGTGACTAGGGCTGTAACGATACACTAAGCTTGCGATACGATACACGATATTCGGCTCACGATACAATATATATCGATATTCCTCTTACAATACATATACATCATTTTCTGAAAGATTTTAAAGGGACAGAGTGATTTTGGTGACATCTTGTGAGTGTTCCAATGACTTTGTTTGAATTAATTGAACTGAAAGCATCAATTACTAGGGATGTCCGATATTGGCTTTTTTGCCGATATCCGATATGCCGATATTGTCGAACTGTCAATTTCCGATACCGATATTATACCAATATATGCGGGCTATTTTTCCTCAAAACTAATTTTAGGTAACATCACATATCTCCTGTCGTGGAATTAACACATTGTCTGTGCAAAAAAAGATACCGATATTACATTTTTATGCCAATATCGGGCCGATATTATCGGACATCCCTATCAATTACACATTACATGGCTGACAGGCAGCTTGCAAATGCTGGACAAAATGAATAAAAGATTTGTTGAAAAATATAGTTTCATTTATTTAAACAGTGCAAATTGTTGCTTGCAAGCTTTTAATGGTGGGACACGGGGGTTTTGAAAGAAGCTTAGAATATCGATACCCATGGCTGAAAAACCAATCAATAAAATCGCTCAGCTCTATTTGTGACTGGTGCATTATGGTTCTGTATCTCTTCTCAAATTTATAGATGCCTTTCTTGAGTGGGTGTGGTGCAAATCCATGCTTGGACAGTTGGTGAGATAAAAATTAATCTTGTTACTACTGTTGCTCCTCTCTTCCAGGACAAAGCTAACGGGATGCACCTCGGCACCTGGCCCCCTGGCTTTCCCGAGCTGAACGTCTCCCAGAATTCCACCCCACATGGGCCCAAAGTCCAGTGCAGCCTCCATTTCATGGCCCAAAGCCTGAAGATGATCCTGGTGGACCAGGAAACCAACTTGAATCCCACAGATGTTTCACTTGCACAAGAAGCTCCAGGACACGGTCTCATTTGTGCAGATGCTAACGGTGTGCGCGAAGAGCGTTCTCCGAGGAGACTGCGCCCACAAACCGTCCCGGCCCGCGATGCCTGAGCACGTATTTCAGAGGAAACAGTGGAGTCACACTCTGTTAACGTCGGCTAGGGATTATCTGGACTGGCTGAGCCGTAGGGTCGTCCTCCACGTTCCCAAGGTCAAAGATGCTAACGATGTGATACATGCAACTAAAAGGGCGGGGCTTCAGGGAGCACATGGCAACTGTCATTTAAAACAGCTCGAACCCAGTTTGTAATGCAGCTGTGGTTAGAACGCTTCTAATCTGGGAGAAAACCAAATTCAAGATGCGAAGCTTCTCATGCATACAGCAGACAATTACCGTATCTTTTTACTTTGGATTATAAATAAGTTGATACAAGTGTGCCTAAAGTAGGCTAGATAAAATAGTCCAGTTAAATAACTTTTTTTAAAGCGAACAATAAGGTTTTTAAACGTGTAGTTTTTGACATTTCCACAAAATGCTGATCACTGTTTTGCCAGCGTTAGCCTTGATGCCACTCGTATTTTTATCTAGCCTACTGTGGATTACCAGACTCATGTAGCAATTGTGAATTCACCTCCAAACTACATCTTGAACAGAAGCTTTAATAAGTCCATTAAAGGTGCCTTTTACAGTATTCCTAACGAACTATCTGCTAATTCTCCTCGTTAGCTTCACTGGTGTCATTAGCATTGATAAGATCACCCACGTGTGGTCATTTCTGAAAAGACGAAGAAAAAAAAACAAAAGAGGCACTGTTATATGAAAGCAATATCAGAAACTGCTTTGTTTTATTAAACTTGACAACTCTCCAGCAATTTAGACATCCCCATGTGACGGTAATTAATCAACTTGCCAAGGAAAGGAGAAGGGGCTCTAATACATTTCCTAATTACGACGGTTCGTTTTCTCAGCCCTTCAAGGTGATTAATTGGTTTCTCTCTGGCCATCTTTCCCTCGTGAGCAGGGCCGCGTTGCCCGAGGTACGAGGAGAAGCTGGTGAGGATCGCCACGTGAGAGTCGTAGGTTTGGGCTCCAGTCAGTGAAATCTGGGTGCCAGATGGACAGTTCACCGCAGGACAGATGAGTCTGTCAGACTTCCCATCAAAGAAACGCAAGAAAACAGCACTATAAAAACAAGATTGATGTTGGGCAATGAATTCATAATATTCCTTTCCATTTATTATTGTGACCTTCAAATAAATGAGTTTTCAATATCTTAATTCTCAAATGCCTGCTCATTTCAATATAGCCTTTTTTTAAAAAAAAAAAAAAACAAAACCTCAAACGCAGACTTCTCATCTGTTAAACTTCTCACTGATCCATTTTCAGATCAATCCATTTAGTTTTTTTTTTTGTTTCCTTTTTTTATTGTAATAAATTTTATTTAAAAATTACTTTTTTGTTTTGTCACTTATTTTCATTGCAAGTGTACTGAAGTTACCAAATGGTTATTTGCCCATTAAACAGCATGAAACTCTTGATTTGGGTTAATCCAGTGGTTCTCAAACTTTTAATACTAGGTCCCACCTGAGAAACTGTTCAGCTGAGCACCACCATGGTGACCAATTTTAAAACATAGCCATATATACCTTCTCAGTTAGCTTTAAATTCACAGGAGAGATGTTCATTCCTTATTGTAGTTGTTACCTAAATTTTGTTTGAAACGTATTTATAATGCATTGTATGTTTCTGATTTAATAAAAAGTGAAATGTGGAGTGTCCTGACGCTTCCCCGCGTACCACAGTTTGCGCACCACTGGGTTAAACAAACTGCTCTAAAGCACTTAAATACTTCACTGAAAACCTTTTGTTTCACAGTAATTTTATTAGGTATGCGTTTCATATGCATGCACTATACACAGAAGTAATGACACATTCTTTACTGCTTTAAATTCTTCAACAAAAACTCTTAACGAAGCCTGTTTTTTCTGACATGACCTTGTTGGATGCAACAATCCCGATGGATGAGCTGCCTGTGCTGTCGACCTGATGATCATCACGGATGAATTCATGAAGCGTTTCTATGCACTTATGAAGTGTAAATAATAAAATCGCAAAACGGTGTCTCCCCTTTTTGAGACTGGAGGTTTCAAAACGTCTTCATCTTTTTTTTTTTTCCATAATGCAAAATAGTCCAAAGCAAAAATGTCACTTGCACCCCGTTCAGCGTCCAAACAGGGACGTTTCAGCGACTCCTCTTGTTCCTCCTCCCCCACAGATGTCTGTGTCTCTCATACAGGAAGGAGCTCTGGAGGACTCTCACCATAGCAGTACTTTGCCTGGGGGTTTCGGTAAGTGTTTTCATGCTGGACACTCTGCAAGGGAGGGGGTAAATGGTTAATGCACCTTTTTTTTTTTTTCTAAATTATCAACTAAATTGCACAACTGAATCATGCAACTCTGCAAACTGCCTCAGCTACAATTTTTTTTGGCTGGCATTGAATGACGAGTATTAGATTATAGATGTGGTTTTATATTGACGAAAACCACTTTCAGAAGTGAATGCTTTATTTCAAAGCTACGTCTGTGTGTGTGGTTGCCATGCTGACCTTTTCAAATTCACTTTTTTTTTTAAAGATTCAACCCATAATATACCTGCGATGAGGTCCTACACTTGGCCAGGCACAACTCAAAATGATCCTCCACGGCAGTGAAGAGATTCTGAAAACCTTCAGCTGCACGATTCAGGAAACGCTCAAGGAGAGGTTGCTGAAGAAGAGCGCACAGATAAGACAAAGATCACATATAAAGCACAAATGTGCAGATTCTAATCTGTTCCCTTCCCGAACGGTCACTGCTCAACTTTGAGATGAATCGACAGAAATTTTTTGCATTTCACCAACATCTCTTGATGTGCAAAAACAAACAGCATTCAGGCGGTCGTGTCATTTAAAACTAGAGCTTTTATAGACCCTCGACGCGTCAGGTTACCTTATCAGGCTGCAGGCAGCAGGACACGCAGTACTCGTAGATGCTGCAGCAGCCGTTGGCCAGGCAGCTTTTACAAATGTACTGTCTGGAGCTGGGAGCGTTGACGTTGCAGCAGCCGTTGACCAGCAGGTCTTTTCTCTCGCAGACGTAACCTGTGAAGCATCGACGCAGATTAGCACAAGCGCTGATCAGACGGCACAGCGATGATGATGAGGGACGGCTGCGCCACTAACCGAGTTCGTCCGTGAGCAGAGTCTTGCCCTGGATGGAGTTTCTGCACTGGGTGATCTGGCGGCTGCTGTTGCCCAGGTTGAATCGGACTTTCCAGGGGATGCGGTGGTCTGAGTCTCTAACTTCTAAGAGGGTGCGGTCTCGTATGGTCCGCTCCTCCTGCACAGTTCACAGTGGAAAAAGGTCACAAAATGTCATTAATGTTGATGTAATAGATTTAGTTGACACAACTAAATCTACGTATGACGTCTCACTTTGAGATGCCAAATGATTTAAGTTTAAAACTTGTTTCACTGAAGAAGGGAGAACAACTGTTGCCATTCATGAGTCTTTTAACTCCATTTTAACTTTAGTTTTAGATTAATGGTATTAAAACCTTCGACTGCTCCAGTTTTGCTTCAAATCAAACAAGTACTTCATGAAAGTTACTGGTTGAAGATGAGCTCGAGATAAACCTCTTTACCATCAAACCAGAGTTGCACAAGATCCTTTAAGCAGCTGGAAATACTTAAAATAGTTTCAGTCAGCTTCTTTTAAACAGAAGAGTCTCTGTTTGATTGCAGCAATAAAGGAATCATTTTAGACTTTTGAATTTTTGACAGCAAAAAAATGAAGGCTTTAAAAAAAAGAAACCCCAAACATTTTTACGATATATGGACTGTGTAGAGCAGGTTTCCCTCCTCATGTTGAAGTCTGCTGGTGTTCAACTGAAGACTAAACTGGTTGTGATGCGTGTGGACTACAAATTATGATTCAGTGTGTAAATGGGCGAACGATGTAACGTAACACCACATGGTGTTAATATGTTTCTGCTTTGTTGCTAATATAGACTCCAAACTGCGTTAAGCCTGATTGGATACTGAAAAAAATTATTTGTATTATTACCTCTGCCAAGGAGGTCATGTTTTTAAGGTTATAACTCAAAAAGTTATGGATGGATTTTGATGACATTTTCAGGAGTTGTCAGAAATGTGAAAAGGAAGAACTGATTTCATTTTGGGTGTGATCCAGAAGAAATCCTGGATTCTGGATCACTTTCAGATTTTCCATAACATTGTGGTCAATGGAGCCGAAAATTTTGTTTCTCAATATCTCCGTTAATTATTGCCCAAAACTCATGAAATTTGACTCAGGGATTGACAATGGGAACCTCTATCAAATTTCAAAGGCTGATCCGGATCTGATCCAGAACGCGGATTTTATCGCAATCTGTAAATCTCTATATGGGGGAATTGTTGTGCTTGGCGCAGATCTGCGCTCTCCGAGTGCTTTTCTAGTTCGTACTGCAGCATCATCACTTTATTTTTTTTTTCAAATGGAAACAGTTGCAATAATAGCGATGAATCAAAGTTGTTGCATGGAAATAGTCTTTTGATCATTTTAGAGCAAAATCTTTGTTACCTTAAAACATCTTCTGTAGTATTGAGGGGAAATTGAGAAAAGACCAATTAGGAAGAAATTAATTGAAAAATGTGATGGGTTAAATATATTATTGACATACAGGGCATGATTACATGGCACTTATAATGACACGATTCTGGTATTGAGCATCTTAATGTTGCGATAATGTTGCATTTTTTGATATAATGTGCAGGCCTGTCTTGGTTTTATACATTTAAATTACCATTTTTGTTTTTCAATCTGTTAAAATACGAGCAGAAAAAACATCATATTCAAGGTATACTGGTCGGCTGATTAACCAGTTGGTCAAACTACTGGCCATCTTATAAGAAAGGGGTATCAGCCATTTAAAAACCCATGCTGGTCGACCTCTGGATGACATGTACCAAAAATATAAGGACACGATGTTCACGCCAGAGTGACTAGCAGAAAAAGTCAGGTGCGATCTTCCTCAGGAACGAGCACAGATTTACAGCAGCCTCAGTGGCGTGTGGAGGAACCAAACACAGTCTGGCACCTCCTCCTCATTCTGGTCACGCTGCTGTGGGATGGCATCTTATTCTTCAACCAGCATTTGGTGCCGGTCAGCCAAGTCATGGTTGGGTTGGTCGCTCTGGCCCAAGATGATGCCCCAGTATTCGATGGTGTTGAGGTCAGGACCGCTGGCAGGTCGGTCCATCTCTCCACTCAGATTCTGGAGGTCGTCCCTGACAAACCCAGCTCCGTAGGGGCGAACGTTGTCATCTTGGAGGAGAGCATTTGGTCCAACATTTTGGAGATATGAGATTGGCAATAAGTGCAGAATGTCACCTCTATCTTTCTGCATTGAGATTGCCTTCCAACAATGACGAGCATCGTTTTTCCAGCGAGGGAGTTGCCACCACACACCATCAAACTGCATTCACCAAAACAATGCTTCTCTGTCGGCGCAGCAATCATCAAAGCGTTCTCCATGTCTTCTCCACACTTTGACCCTCTGATCCAAGTGGCGTAGGCCGAATCTGGACTCAACGTTGAACATGATATTCCTCCACATGTTCAGGTTCTGGTGCACGTGCTGTCAACACCAGCGTAAACGAGCATGAAGGGCAGTCATGTCAGGCCTCCTGGGAACGCTACGAGACCAGAGACGGGCTGCATGCAGGCTGTTTGGGATTCCTGCAAATCTGTGGACTGCTGATGGTTCCTAAGTGCTGACTAGATGAGGAAACGGTCCTTATGGATGCCCTGTTTAGATGCCCGTCTCTGACATCCCCTTTTATGTGGAGCCTTCTGAGTAAAATTCACTTTTTACAACAAAAATTGTGGGAAAAAAAGTAGAATTTGCAATTTAACAAACAAAAAATACTGATTCGGGGACAGAAAGTTGCAATCATAAGGAATTTGCAATTTACAATATAAAGTTTGTAATTTTATGTCAAAACTTAGCAATTTTGTGAATTCAATATTTTATGACAAAAATTTGTAATATTTGAGTGAAAAAGTCACAATTTAAAAAAATTTGCGATTTTACAAAAAAATGTCTCAACTGTACGACATAAAGTTGCAGTTACATAAAATTTGCAATTTTGCGACAGTCATAAATTTTTTTTACAAATAGTCACAATTTTGCAAATTTTGAGATTTTATGAGAAAAATTTCACTTTTCCCAACAAAAAGTTGTAAAACAAACAAAAAAAGAGCTGCAATCATGAGAAACTCAAGATTTTACGACATTAAGTCATAATTATGTCAACTTGTCAAGCTTTTACCAACGTTGACATTTATGACAAAAAGTGGCAATATAAAGTTATTTTGCTAAATTTGTGATTTCAGGAGAAAAATGTCCCGATTATAGTAAAAAAAAAGCCTCAGTTTGGCAACAACAGATCTGGCAAAATTAGAAATTTTATGACAAAATGTTGCTTTTTTGCAAAATAAAAGTCGTAATTTCTTCGATAATATCTTTACGACCATAGAAGTAAATCAGTGTGTACCTGAAACAAGTAGTACTTTAGATACTTTATATTCTACTATAAATAAATGTCATTCAGCTTGGTGGGCCCTTGTCTCTGGCTTCAGCGCCCGCCCCTAAATATCTGTGCACGTCCCTGGTCCACAGTGAGTTTCTGTACCTGTTTGAGTGTGCTGGTGAGAAAGTAGATGAGAGACAGCCCGAAGACCACCCCCAGCACCCAGCGCTTCCTCAGCAATCTGCGTAGCACCATCATAATAGCATGGCTCTCTTGGAAAAATGCAAGACACGGTCCAAACCATCAAACCTCTTCGAATACCAGTTCCCCGACGCGTCTGAAACTAGCCTTTGCACGAAGACGGCCTGATGATGAAGATTAACTACAAAACGTAAAAAAAATAAAAATGTTTAACCTAAGATGCCTTACGATCTGACGTCAGCTCGATCTGTCAGAATCCATATGATGAGCGCTCACGAGCAAATGTAGAAACTGACTAACCCATGCTGCGCCTTTAAGTCGTAAACGACTAGTTTAAACTGTCGATATCCCCACGAGGAGCTGGAAGCAATAATTCTGTTTTAACTCGGCTCGGTTGGGAGGCGGACATGTGAGCCAGCTAACGGTGCCTCAACATAAAAGCAGCTTTGTTAGCCCGCTAGTTAGCTCCCGTTAGCATTAGCTTTGTTTCACACTGACGATGAAATAAAAACGCTATACTATGAAGCAGTTTCGACTCCGCCAATAAAAGAGATTCGATCAAATCCAACATAACGCATAACAAGCAGCAACCGTGGACATTTTTTGATTTTTTTTCCCCTCCCGGAGACATCCGACATCCAACGTAAACAACAACACGGATGTGGTTTGTTGGCAGCGAGGACGCTGATTGGTCGACGGACCCCATCACTGACGTCACACGGGAAGTGTTTTTGCCGAGGACGGAGCGTTACAGCAGGGTTCTCGTTAACTATGACAACAGCAGAAGGGTAATTTACAGAGAGACCTCAGGTAAAGTCTTTGCATTTCTGTGTAATTGACTTCTTAAGGAATGAAAGAACATGCAGCTGCGGAGCTGCAGATTAGATCTGTGAGTCACACTGATGACGCTTGACTTGCATCTGCCTTTGCAGGGTTGGACCATGTGCTGATGCCATGCAGAGGAGACACAGCAGCAACACGGATGGCATGCCCTCTGAAAGGTGGGTGAGGATGTCCCAGAAAGCTATTTTCTTTTGTTTTTTTTCTTTTAATTCATTAAACAGTCAAATGCACGTAGACCACCTGCATATTCCGCATAGTTTGAGGCTTGGTGTCTTAGTTTCTGTTGAATATTATCAGTTCTGTACCACTGCAATGATATCAGTGTTAATTTGAAGTTGCATTGGTTCAATCCCATCTCAGCACTCTTCGTAGTTCGATCCACTGACTTTAAAGGCACACAATGTAACTGTACCATTTCAGACAAATGGGGCAGAATTTGACAGGACAGTTCATGCGCCCACCCTTTGATTAAGGGACAACGAAGTGCACATTAATCACCCTTAACCTTTCCTCTTCGCTACCTCTTCACTACTCGCTTGTCACATTTTCTTGGGACCTGCAGGACAAATTTATAATCTCTCACGAATCCAGCTGAGCAGTTGGTGCTTCCTGGTAAACCGATGCAAGACTGAGCCACTGGGCCACATTCTGTGGGACTTTAGGCTTTAGGCTTTAAAAGTGTTGGCTGACAGCTTGAAATAGTGATAGCTTGATGAGGCATATTCCTTTTTCACATCAGCGGATGGAGAAATCCAAGAAAGAGATGCTGAGGTGCAATAACCAGCATTATAACTTTAGTGCAGATATTCACATGCCTTTGCAGCAATAGTTTAGTGACATACCAGTATAGAAGAAACGCTGCCCGTTCTGCACCAGATTTCATGTCTTTATCTACTAATGGCAGCTATACATTGCAGGATTTGGGGCTGTAGCACCACCACTGTCGTGAAAGAATTGTGGGGATATCTTTTGTCCAAATGTATTTATTTTCATTTATGGTTTATTTGACATGGACAGTGCACATTAATAAACAAAGAATAAAGTAGAGTAAATGTGCCAGAATTAGCCAAAATGGCTATTTTACATCTGTTGTCCATGGACCGATGTTAACAGGTCAGATGCATGCTAAAAGAAACAAAATCATAAAATACACAAACATCATGTTAAAACTTAATGATAAAAGAACACGTAAGACATATAAAAAGAGGATGGTTAATATAGGAAAAACAGGGAAAGAGAAAAAAGGAGGTTAAAATAAATTAAAAAAAAGGTAAAGATATAAGACAATGTACAACTAATAACAAGTAGAGTTGCTGACAGTGTGATGTTTAGTGTTGACATAACTGGTGGCTAACTAACCACTTTTTTAGGTTGTATTTGAATGTATGGTATGTACTTATAACTCTAATGTGGGATGGTATTATGTTCAACTCAGGTGCAGCTCTAATGGTAAATGCAGATTGGCCAAAACTGCTTTTTCTCATCTGGATTATACAGTCACCTCTAGTTGTGCTTCTTGTGGATATGTTTGCAGATGAACCTGTTTTTATGAATTGTTTTAACACAGAAGGGGCGTGTCCATTTATAATCTTGTAGGTTAGACATAAGTTAGTGTATTTCACCAGGTATTCCCAACTCAGGAGTTTATGTTTAGTTAAAATGAAACAGTGGTGATGATATCTAGGTTTTTTATCCAGAACCTTGAGGGTTTGTTTATAAAGGGACTGAATGGGCATAAGAGATGTTGCACTGGCCTGAGACCAAGTTGTTAAACAGTATGTCATGTGGGAAAAGATCATTGAATGGATATACATAATTGCAGCTTCTGTGGACATACAGTTCTGTATATATCTAAAATTTGCTAAATTTAATTTAACTCGCTGACAGACCTTTTTAATTTGGGCTTTAAATGACAGATTACTATCAATCATGACACCAAGATATTTAAACACTGAGACTACCTTCTATATAAATATCTGGCTCAGTGAAGTGTTTGATTTTCTAAAGAACATGCATACTGTTTTAGACACATTCAGTTGTAAGCAGTTCTGTTTTAACCAAGTTGCAACATTTTTTATTGACTTTAACTGACCTGCAACTTGTGCTGCATTGCTGCCATCGGCTGTGCTACAATGTGAGCAGTTTGACAGCAGCCGTCACACTGGTCCTGTGACCAAAGACTACCTAATTTTCCTATGAAATCTTCAGACTCTGTCTACTTACTGGTAATGAATGTGATCTAGCTCTATTCCAAAGAAAAATAAAAAATAAAAAGAATCCCAGTTTGGCCCCTTCTCTCCAACCATGACCAGAACCACAGTACTCTCTGTCGCTGCTTTTTTTTTCTTTTTTTTTTTTAAAAAACATTTCCATCAAACACAAAAAGCTACAACAGAGCGGTTCATTTTCACGTGCCGCTTACTTTCAGCGCACACTGATGAAGTAATTCCAAAGGCTTGACCCAAGGCAACTGGATTTTGAATCAAGCCCGTGAGTGGTGCAAGCTGTTTGTGTGATGATTCATTCTGAACACAGACAAAAACGAAAAGATTAAGAACACGGGTAAAGGAAAGACAGTCAAGTACGCCCTCAGCCAGCATATCTTTCTCTGCTTTTTTTGAATGTACAAGGGTAGCAGAACCCTTCACTGATTTGTATCACTCCTAGTGGAACAAAGTGATATTACAAGGCTTGCTGGTCCGTCCCCTGTGTGTTTAACACAGTATCACATCGGCTGGTTTTTGGATATATTTACATTAATTTGTTTGATTCTTTTTTTTTATTTTTTTTATTGAGACCAATAGCAAAAGTTACATGTTACATCTTTATAACCATAATAAAAAAAAATCACTAGATTCAATGACCGTAGAGTACCAAGTAGCACTAAAGGACAATTACAAGTCACAGAAATATTCCCCTGTTTTTTTTAACCCCTCCAACACAGGAATGCAAAAAGAAAATAAAAATAAATAGATACATAATTTGGTTGATTCTTAAACATATCTTACATATAGTAGCTTTAACTTTTTTTTCTCTTCAGATACAGCAAAAGTTTAATACTTACACTCTCTGGTTCAATTAATGCCCTAACTGCAACACAAAAGGCAATATATCCCAGTAAATAACAAAGAGAATAAATTGACATCCTGTAAAAAAAAAATCTCACTTGTATATGGTGTATATATGATTGTAAAATCTAAAGGGAAATGTCTTAGTATTGGATCAGCATTGATGCTACAACTCAATACTGTATTTCTCAAATATATTCTCTCATTTGGTGTTTTGATGAATAAGGGGCAGTGGGCCGTTAAAACATTTGAAATATGGTGAATGTAAAGACCACAGCAAATGATGCACATTATTTTGACACTCGTCAATCCTTTCAGTGACCCCTGGGGGCCACAGTTTACAGTGACTTTTCTATTGTGTGACTAAATTAAAGCGGGGGTTGCCACAGCACAGAACTGTGTACTAAGCAGTTTTCCTGACTGTGAACTGGTGGATGTCTGGACTCTTTGAGATGATGTTGAAACCCGTTCCGACATTACGTGCATGTGGGTCACTGACCAACTGGATGATTCCAGGTGGGGCTACAGAGTATTTAAATTCACGGTGCAAAATGCACTTTAATCAGAGAAATGCAGTCGGTTCCAAACAACATTTACTATTGCAAATAACTAAAATTCGGTATTGCATGAATGTAAAAATAGAAAACAATATATACAATAGAGGATGAACTCAAAAGTAAAGAGATTACCTCTATATAATTCTTGAAAAATAAAGCATAACAGTATTACAGGATGTTTTTTTTTTTCCTCCTGTTCAGGAGCCGAAGCCAAACTCTGGGATCTGAGAGCAGCCTTGATGAAGGTGGCGTGTTTGACTGCCTGAAGTCCGACCCATCCACGTCACCGCAGCAGATCTTCTCGGGCCTGGTGGGCGTCCCCTCCAGCTCCGTCTCCACGGCCCAGTTCCAGGCAGCGGGCTTAGTCCTGGGCTCTCCTCCTGAAGTTTTCATCCAGATGACGGCGTCATCCAGAGAAGAAGGGGGCTCTCATCGCCCGGAGGGCGGCCCCTTCCTCCCCCGGCCACCGCAGCACCACCACCACCACCACCACCACTTCCACCACCAGCCCCTGCAGCACCGGACCTCCTCTCTGCTGCAGCAGGCCAGCACGGCCGCCGGCTCGGAGAGACACGGCTCCAGGGAGGAGGCCCAGGACGAGCAGTCCACCCCGGCGCCAGCCCTGTCTGAGCTGAAGGCAGTGGTCACCTGGCTGCAGAGAGGCTTTCCCTTCATCCTCATCCTGCTGGCTAAAGTCTGCTTTCAGCATAAACTAGGTATTCACGGTTGTGGAGTAACAGTTCTGTTTCTGAAACTACAGTATTTCCAGCAGAGCAGAATTATCAGTGATCGGTCAGTGATGATGTCGCACCTCTTCCCTGCAGGTATCGCTGTGTGCGTGGGGATGGCCAGCACGTTTGCCTATGCCAATTCCACTTTTAGGCACCAAGTGTCATTGCGGGTAAAAGCAACAAAGCAACAGTAACGGCGAACACAGCATTACCTTCAAAGGCTTAGGCTAAAATCTAGAACACACATCTGTGATAAAGGATGAGACAAATGTCACAGTTTTCTTCCTGTCAGAGCCTGACTGAAACCAGCAGGTCGCTCAGGCTCTGCTGTTTCAAACTTCCTTATTCTCTCTGTGACGTACTGCATTGACTCAGTAATATCCTGAATTTACCACATTTTTTTTCTACGAATATTACTTAGTTGGAGTAACCTGTGAATTTTTAAAGAGGCTGTTGTCAGTTGGAAGTATTTTTATTAGGGCTGGGCAACGATTAAAATTTTTAATCGTGATTAATCACATTATTTCCCTGATTAATCACGATTAATAGCAATTGTTTACGCAAAATCAAATAATGAATTCAAAAGTGGTGTAAAATGCACTTTTCATTTAAATGTTCTGCTGCCATATGAACTAAAGTGCCATAACATTTGTTGTTCAAACACTTTTAACATCAGGACTTGTCAGTACACATATTTAGTGTAAATCTCATCTTAAAAAAATGTAAAATAAAATAAAGCTTATTGCCACTGCCAGGGCATTAATGTCATCCTGTTTTTATAAAAAAATAAAAAAAAGTCTACAAACAACATCCAACAAAATTATTGTGGCTCAGCACAATCATAACATTAAAACAGGTAATTTCTGAGGTAACAGCAGAAACTTTTAACGGGGAGTTTAACTCGTCAGTTGTTACAAATAACCTTGTTTCTGTTGAATCCTCCGTCTGGGAGAACTTTAAAATGAAAATGTCCATGTTAAAGTTCAGTAACTTTACCAATCTGTGAATCATTCATTCTTTCCATTTTCAATTGTCAATCAAAAACAAAAAAATTAAAAAGTGACATTTTATTACGTTTTGTTTTTTAATTTAACACAAAAAAATGAAAAAAATGCCTGATTTTTTTTATATTTCAATTTTAGACTTGGATCAAAAATACTAAATAAATCTTAGTGGCACAGATGTGTAATGACAACAGAAAGTCCAGCCCTGAATTTGTTTTATAATGGAGGACTGGACTTTCTGTTGTCATTACACATCTGTGCCACTAGATGGAGCCGCACTGCAGTAACCAGCTAGAGAACAGCAGGACAGTGAACACATGGAGCAGATCTGATTGAACATGGAGGAATGATGCGAAAGTTTTGTTGCAGTCTAGAATTTTTTTTTTTAGACAGAATTGTTAATATTGCTACCTGAGTTGCTACCTGAACTGTAAAGTTCACAGATTTTTACCGTTCTACATGTCTGTTTTAGCTTTTCCTTGTTTACCTGCCAATTGTCTTCCGGTTCCGCAGCAGCCAGTAGCAGACTTTTCAAAACAAAAGCATGTGAGCAACATGCGTTAACGCGCGATAAAATAAATGTTGGTGTTAATAAATTAATGAGTTAATGCGATAATAACGCGTTAACTTGCCCAGCTCTAATTTATATATTTGTTGAATTGATTGAAATCTCACTGAGCATAATCGTGCGCAACAGTAAAGACACAAAGACTAAGTCCTGTCAGGTCTCAGGAAGGTGAACTTTTTGATTGTGACCACAAATACATAATTATTTGAGGCGTTATTGCTTCAGCACTGAGTTGCGGTTCTAAATGTAAACCAGTGCATCACAGCGTTTCTTGTTAAGTACACTTATTTCCACTTTTTCTCTGTGCTTTCTCAGGAGGATCGTTCGGTGTTCGTTGCTCTGTGGATCATCTTGTTCCTCGGAGGGAACGTGGTGTATATCTACTACGCTTTTAGCCAGGAGGAGTTGCATAGCAGGTAGTTGTTAAGGCGGTCTATTTTCTGTCGAAGCAGTGCGTCTTTGCCCACCATCTTGTGTTTTCGATTTTGTTTTGGTTCTTTGGTTTAATTCCATTCACTTTGTCTCGTGCTAGCCCTTCATTTTATTTTGACTTCCATTTCCTTTAGGGAGTGTTGCAGTTCTTGTCTGGTCATGTTCTGTGAGTATTGTATTCATTTATTTGGTTTTCTTTCTTTTTTTTTTTTTTGCATTATTCCTAGACAGTTTCCATGTTGTTGCTTTATTTTCCACCGTCATAAATGAAAACACCAGACCTCCCAGTCGTAAGCCATTGAGATTAGTGTCACTTTCTGTTCTTCTAGCCTCATATTTGCGAAGCCCAACCTCAACAGCTTTGACTTCTTTGATTTGATCTGGGCGGTGGGAATCAACGACTTCGTACTAAAGTACGTCACCATCGGCCTGAAGTGCTTCGTCCTGTTCCTGCCCAAGATTCTCCTGGCCTTCAAATCCAGGGTAAGAAATCCAAAGTGTTTGTCTTGACGTCTAAGTCCATCCAGAGCCAATGAGACATCCTCATGCAGGGAGGCTCCAGTCCTCCTGCAGTCCTCCCCGTGGCCCCTCGCTGTGCGTCATCCCCCCTCCGTCTGCACCCACATCCTGTCGCGTCACTTCCAAGGCTTCTAGGACCACACAAAAATATCTTTAAAAAGAAAAAGTAACAATAGCATTATGCTCTGAAGCTCAAAATGATTAACACTCAACCAAAATGTAATTTTTCATTTCTTCTTGAGCAACACTTGTCACGTCTTTATACTTTTTTATATTCTTTCCAAAAAAAAAGTCTTGTATTTAAAAATGATTAATTCCTCCTCTTTGTAATATGGAATTTCCTACCTTCACACATAGGATGCAAATAACAAATAACTTTTTTTTTCTATGTGACCCATATTTCTGTTTTTCCATGTTTGTTTTTGAACATTTCAGACAGTTGGAGAAGCATTTAACGTTTCTGAAAGGACCCTTCAGTGTCTGCAGTTTTAACTTTTGTTGTGCACGTACTAGTGCTGGGCGGTATGACCAAAAACTTATATCAGAGTATTTTATAAAATTATATCGGTTTCACAGTATTTTTTTTTTTGAAGGCACAACTGGGTGTTAACCACATTTTCTAATCATTTAGATGAATTGCTGCAGTAAATTGTTTGAGAATGACCTATTTTACTGTCACAAGGAGTAAATATTGTAGAAAAACATTTATATCTACACTAGTATTAATACAGGTTTGCATGGCCTCACAAAATGATGCTATTTACAAAGAGGTGGCACTCGTGATTCTGATTGAAGTGAAGGAATCAGAATGATGATAGTTGCAGTTAAAATACAGAACCCTTTTATTTTTCTAAACTTTGCAAACAACTTGAAAAAACATATTTTGTAAAAAATCAACATCAACTACACAATGTTAACAACATTCTAAAGTTGTAGCCGCGTGAGGCAACACCAGCCTGGTGTTGCCTCACGCGGCTACAACTTTAGCTCGGCAACATTTGCAGATTATTGTAGTTTGTTGGACGTCGTCTTTTTTAAATCCAAAGAACTTCCACGCGACAGACACGGCTCCTCGTTTAGGAAGAAGTTCCTCAATCTCATGTTGCCGTTCTGGAGCTTCCACTTCGGGACTTTCGCTGTCCCGAACTAGTAGCGTGTTGTGCCTCCAGTGCAACTGCAAAAACAGTCCCCTGTCAAACAATGTTCTGCGGCACTTACGTTCCGCCGCGTGGCGTTCCCAACGTTGTGTACACTACAGTACATATTCACCGGTATTACGGTATATGAAAAATTCATATCATAAGAAAAATAAACACCAGTATTCAGTATGAACCGGTATACCGCCCAGCACTAGCACATACGTGCAGGTGAAGGGCCGCTCTTCCCTGAGTTTGCAGACATGCACAACTGAGAGGCAGAATCAGTCTCCTACTTGATCTTTTCACATGTAGCTGGGGGAGGGGGGTGGGGGGTTGTTTGTCTCCTGCAACGATCGCTTCCATATTGAACTGTTTGTATCCTGCTTCGGTCTATTCTTTCTCTTCTACGTGTTACTGTGATGATGATAATCATGCTGACAGGCATCGGGTGCACGTCCGTGTCGCCACAGAGAGCTCTAGTTCACATAAAAGTCGGCTGCAAGACACTCGTAGTTATGAACGTGCACCGTCAGATCTGGTTTTTAGCTAATTAGAATTGTATCGGTGGTGGACAGTGTGGCCTGTAGTGGGAACATTAGTCCACTGGGATTTTGGACTTATTCATTTCTGCAGCAGCTGCAGGTGTTTGAGGCTGGAAGGCTTCGCTGCTGTCGGTCTGGTCTGGACACAGCTGTTTGCTGATATTCATCACTTTTAATTATTTATTGACCAAAACGTTGACCGACGTTTTCTGCAGGCTGCCCGATGCTGTCCTACAGAACCTTCATCCACTGTTTTCCAGTGTTCATCACCACGCCAGTTGAGATACACGGGTACATTTAGGTCGGACAGATCTAGGTGCTATCTGGGGAACGGGGGGGTCCCTCAGTGGTAACATGCCCTCATGAGGTTTTTCTCTGGTTATATTTGCACTGAAGAGAAAAAACATTTAAGAACAATTGTCTATATTGTCAATGTTCAACTGCAAGCTGTTTAAATTAAGGGTGGGTTCCTGCGCCCTCAACCAATCACTTCTAGATGAATCATCATGCACATCTGCATAACAGCAGGCGCTGCACCAGTCCGCCTGTCCATCTCCCACTCCCTCCTTCCCTCATTAATGAGTAGGGGTGAGTATTGGCAAGGACCTCGCGATACGATACTTGGGTCACGATATTATCACGATATATTGTGATATTCTACCCTGTTAATATCACAATTAAAAGTAGAGATGAAAAATCAAGTTGCTGTCTATGTTCATCAGATGATATTGATCATTCAGAGGACAAATTGAGTCAAAACTATTTGCTTCAAAACAACCTATTTATTGTTTATTATTAGTGTTTTTGCACATTTCAATTTTAAACAATTTAAAAAAAAATCAATATTAGGAGCTGAAAAATCGATATTATATTGGGCGGTCGAAAATCGCGATATATTGCCAAATCGATTTTTTTTTTTCACACCCCTATTAATGAGAAAGATCCCGATATACTTCAGCTCCTCCACCTGCGGCAGCACCTCACCCCTAGAATCAGAGACGGCTCTCCACCCTTTTCCTCTTGAGTATTGTGGTCTGGTACTTGAAAATTAAAGTTTAACTCGATGTCCGCATCAGTCTGTCATGCAGTCACACAAATCGGAGACAAGACTTTATACTCTGTGAGATTAAATGATGATTTTCTACCTTTTTATGTGTATTTCTGAAATGACAAACTTCTGATTTTAATTTTTTTTTTCTAATTAAAAAAATGCATCCTTAATGATTTGCATTTAATTTGAAAAGACTGCCAAACAAGCCTGGAGCCTTTTTTTTTTTTTTTACACCTAATCTTAGACAAGCCTTTAACTTTAGTAAAGCCTCAATTATAAACACTGTAACTCTATAACATTTTCTTCACCACCTTCCCAACACCTTAAAAGCATGTAATTATGGGTTTGAACTTGAAATGTATTTGTCCTTACCCGTAACACGGTATAAACCAGGCTCTGTAGAGAAACACAGTGTATGATTTGGAGACATTTATGATGATAAACTCTGTGCTGAGTGCAGATAGTGCTGAAGGGTCACAGTGTGAAACTGCTTTGTATTCATAAGATTTTAAATGGTGCTCCTTAGGTGAGCCGTGTGCATGTAGGTGTCTGCTTTTGGGATTTTTTTCTGCCCTGAGGCAACAGAATATGACTGCAAACACACACACATGTACACACACACGGGCTCTGATCTCCATACAGGTGCAGCTCATAGTTCGGGGGTGTTTGTGTGTGAAATGGAAGCGGGTTTCTCAATCATTCGGATTAAATTTTTCCACTGATAAACAAACCCAGAGGCCTCTCAGAACCACAACAGCAAGCAACTGAGCTCATTTCCCCTCGGGGGAGTCGAACAGGTGAGGTCATCCCCCCACGGAGCTGGACCATTATCTGCATCCTACATTCAGCAGCACACATGCGCACGCTTTGACAGCTTTGACGTTGAGTTTCGGGGAATCGTAGAGCTGAGCATCATCTCTTATCCAGTCCTAGATGGCCGGGGAGTCGTGTCCATTTTAAACCTCATGAAGTCACCTAGTCAGCCTTTAAAGTTCATTACCGCCTCTAGTCAGGGATGCACTAATGATCCGACTTGATGATTACAGTCAGCATGAGCCTGCTGAAGTCATGGCACATCTGCATTCAGAAGCTCCATGATGTCATTTTAAACAGCTTCGACTCCGCTGCTTATTTTTGGATCTCAGTGTTTTGGGGGTTTTTTTGTAGTTGTTATTGTTGTTTGTTTTTTTTTTTTTAAAATCAGCATATAGTATTTTTATTGTTGTACAAAATGTTTTTCACTTTATCCAGAAGTACCTAAACTGGGTCTTGATGATGTTCACTTTAAAGAAAAGCCTTTGTGTGTGCGGGGAAACTACAGGTGCATAAGTCCAGTAGTGATGCAAGTGATCATCATTCCAACAACTTCGTTATAACGGAGACATATTAACCCATTTTTCACAAGGTGACACAATTTGCCAAGGTCTTAATGAAAGTATGACACACTTGGATGAAAGCGCCACAGAGATCCAGAATAATGCTTCTGCTTTTGATAACGTCTTTAAAGGCACTGTATGTAGTAACGTAAAATACAAGAGCAAAACTGTTTCAGCTTCCCACCTCAAGAGTTTGATTTGAAGTTGTGGAAAGATTAAGATGGATAACTGTCCTCAGCTCGGTTTGTGATGTCACAGCACCCTGAGATCTGAATCAGATGTTTGAAACTGAAATAGGCCAAAAAAAATAGCGGCGGTCTTGTTTTATGGTGGAAGTTTTGAGACTTCAGACACCCTAATAAATGCTGTCAAATATTTTTCCATTAATCGTCTCCGTTTAAACATCTCTGAACTGGCTGTTTGGTTGTTTTCTGCGCAAAAAGTAAGACCTTTCTTATTTTATTTGGCCTAAACTCCAGAACTCAAATGCATTAGACTTACAGATTTCTAAATGGGAGAAAACAGAAAGTAATTTGGTGATAATACCAAGATGTCAAGTCACTGGCTCTGACACCGCTCCCCAACAGAAGACTTATTATTATTTAAAATAATTAGGAGGTGCACCTCTATAAGGGTGAATTAAAAAGTAGAAATAAATTCACGTGCTACACGGTATAATCGTGCTAACACGGGCAAAGAAGAGAGAGACAAATGCCCAGTGAGACGAAAAGATAAAAAAGACCAAATGCAGATATCACTTTTAAGTTTAACTGAGTAACAAAATGCAAGTGGAGGATGTTCACAGGTTTTAAATAATACTAATAATTAGAAAGAACCCAGATGTAATTGTGTTGGCCTTGCAGTTTGGTTGATTGATGAAGCGCACAAACCTGCACACGTGCGCTTATGTCTTTAAAATGCATAAATAAAACAAGCAGGAAAGCGTTTTGAGCAGAGCCTGCGGCGGAGCTTACGCCAACCAACTGGCTGGCGTCCAAACTTTAAATTTGACAGTTTCTGCGTGGGCGTGATGGGCACAGTGGGATGCGAAGGAAAGGGAACAATGAGGAAGATGAATTAGCAGTTAGCGGAGGTCCGTCTCCCCGGCCGACCCGCTTGTTTGCGCCTCTCTGCCCACAGTCATCAATCTCTGTCCGCCGCCGTCCGTGAAGTCGCCGCACGAGCCGCGGATGCCACGGGGGCCACGGGGGACTCCAGTTTGCCTTCATTTTCTTCGCCTCTGTTTTCAACTGTCCCCAATTCACTTAACAATTTGCAGCCGCGGGGACGGAGAAAACTTACTTCTCTGTGATTACGGGAGGGAGGGCCTTTCAAAGACAGCCGCCGAGCGCCCGCAGGGCCGGGTTTAACGCGGGCTCTGGGTAGCAGGTGGAAAGGGCCGCTGCCAGCTTCTGCTTGCGGTGTGGGGAAATTGCCTGCGCCGCTGTGAAGCCGCTGCGATCTGGACGGCAGCCATGTTTGGGCTGGAGGCATGCCGTTTTTAAGCTTTTAATACCACACTGCTCTTGACTAGATAGTAGAGTGTCCCGGAGCTGCTGAGCTCGCTCAAAGCACGTCAGAGGAAGAATGCAGAATTGCCCGACCCATTCAAACTCATTCAAAAACACTGGCGTTCAGACTTTAATACAGTAAATAAAGCCTCAGTGATATTCAGTTGCACATTCGGTAGAAGGTGTCTCAGATAACTTAGCAGTTGCCCTGTTTCGTCCGTTTGTTCAGGGTAAATTCTACCTGCTGATCGAGGAGCTGAGCCAGCTGTTTCGAGCCCTGGTGCCCATCCAGCTGTGGTATAAGTACATCATGGGAGAGGACCCATCGAATGGATACTTCCTGGGAGCCTCTCTCATCATCATCTACAGCCTCTGCAAGGTATTCAGGGTCTGGGATCATAAAATGAAGCAAAGGTCACATACAGCTCACCATTTTATCTCAATGTATCATGTTAGTAGATGTTTTTGTTGGTCTGGTTCGCCAGCTTTTGTGAAATTAAAAGGAAATTATGTTCAGTTATTTGTTGTTGCTGTTTCTCGGTCAGTTGACACATTTGATGCTCGAGATAAAGAGAAAAGCACATGTTGAGTCGACCTCCATTAAACTGATAGATCCATCCAGACTTCCTCCAGTAATGTTGTATACTTGTTTGTTGTTTGTCTCTCTCAAAATCTGGGATCTTAATATCTGGCAAACACATCCACAAGATGACCAACGCAACACTTGGTTGTCCCTTAGTTGCAGCCAGTTACTGTCAATCATCCACCTGCTGATGATGAAATGATCATCAGCAGGTGGATGAACCTTTACACAAGTAAGTCTGTGGATATTCTCATTTATCCAGGTAAATTCCATTCTCACAACAATTGAATCATAGGCAAATCTAAGTCCAGTGGCCTATGATTCAATTGTTGCAAGAACTTTACAAAAGTAGAGGTTTTGGCAGTCGGCTGATCTCAAGCATTCAGGTGTGTGTTACAGCGCCAAAAAGGGAAAGACATAAGCACTTGTTTCAGTTGTTGTGGCAAATTTTATCACCTCTGTTTTAAAAGCCAATTTCACATTACATCAGTCAAGCAGTTGTTGCTGCACATTAATCTGGAAAGAGCGTTAAAACTATTCCCAAACAATTCGGAGTTCAGTGTTACACGGCCAGAAAGATCATTCATGAGTGGAAAGCATTCAGGACAGTTAACAATTTTGCCAGCTGTGGACGTCCTGTTACATTGTGAAATACAAAAAAAAAAAAAAAAAAAAGAGCCATCTGGGACCCTTCATTGATGAATATATGTTGAACGTTAACGTCCATGACAGCACAGTCAGAAGGAAGACTGATTAAACCGGATGTGTCTGAAAGGGTTGCCAGGAGAAACCCTCTTCTGTCTACAAAGAATATGTCTACAAAGATCCAGTTAGTGATCAGAAATGGGACCAAAGTGGAGCTGCTGAGCGCAGCGTAAGTGTTCGGCACGCAGCATCTCAGTGGGAGCAGTCCGTTGCCACTGTCAAGCACGGCGGTGGAGGGTTGATGATTTGGTGGGGTTTTGCAGCCACAAGACCTAAGAACCTTGCAGTTACTGAGCCAGCGATGAACTGTGCATACCAGAGTATTGGAAAAGCAAAGCCCCCCCCCCCCCCCCCCCCCCCCCCCCCCCCCCCCCCCCCCAAGAAGAGCTGGGGGGAGGTGACCGGGCAGAGGGAGGTCTGGGCCTCTTTGCTTCCTCAAAGCAGAATGAATAAGCAGAATTTCTGTTGAAAGCTCACGCAGGAGAAGAACAAACACTAAGAGGTCTCCATGCTGTCGCTCCACATGGAGGAACTAATAAAGCCGTGAGTCACTTTTGTGCTGTCACACCATCGTTTGGGAAAATGAAATAACGAAGCTATGAATGAGTCCCTGGATGATGCAGGGACTATCTTCCTCTGTGAGTGTATTATTGTCATGGAATGTGTAAAAAACCTTTTTTGCTCAGGATCTTCTGATACGCAGGTGACTCAGCGGTTGTCAATGTTTGACGGCAGGTTTCTTCATGTGACGCATGTGGACAGTTTCCTGTGCGCGCTGAGGTGCAGCGGTGGTGTTTTCCAGGATCAGGCCATAGCTAGCGGCTCGAGTATTCTGATGCACATCTGTCGTTGAGTCACTGTCATCGTCCCCGTTGCCATGCAGTGAAACTGACAACATTTCTGTAACATTAGTAAACATTTACATTTTGATTTCAGCTGCTTTTTCACATCCTGAAAATACTCCGGGGCTGTGCAGTGCAGGTCGCTCGCTTCGGGTTTATGGCGAGAATGGCAGCTCAGACTCCTCACTCGTTCACAATCACAGCTTTAGGTTCGGGTCACGGTGACGTGCATTCAGAGGAAGAAATGGAAAGAAGCCGCACAGCCGGTAGAAATTAGCGTGATGCAGCAACCCTGATCTGAACGTGTTCTGACTTTCCATGAATTCCCTGGAGGAGTGATTCCCAAAATGTGGGCCGCGGCCCCCTGGTGGCCCATCGCGGTACTGCAGGTGGACCGTGAGAGGTCATCAGAATTAAACAAATATGTTTTAAATCCTCCATTTTTTTTTTTCCTCCGCCAAGGAGGTTATATTTTTGCTGGCGTTTATCTGTCTGTCTGTGTTCAGATAACTCCAAAAGTTATGGATGGATTTTGATGAAATTTTCAGGAGTTGTCAGAAATGTGAAAAGGAAGAACTGATTTCATTTTGGGTGTGATCCTGAAGAAATCCTGGATTCTGGATCACTTTCAAATTTTTGATAACATTGCGGTCAATGGGGCCTCTCTGTTAATTATTGCCCAAAACTCATGAAATGTGACTCAGGGATTGACAATGGGAAGCCTCTGTCAAATTTCATTTCAATATATTGACTTTGGAAACAAATATTGCATGATATCTTTATAGCATTATTATTTATTTTTGTTTGCATCACAAAATAAAGGAAGATATGGTACATTTTTAGCGGTCCCATATTGTCAGTGCTATATGTACGACTAATATTTATGGTGTAAATCGCTATGTGGGGGAATTGTTTGCGCTTGGCGGAGGTCTGCGCTCTCCAAGTGCTTTTCTAGTTTAAATATGTTTTTAATTTCTGTAAAATATTCATAACATTATCTTTAAAAAAAACATTAAGAAGTAATAAAACAAACCAGTTTTGTGTTATTCTACTGTAATCTTAACTTAATATGACAAGTGTCACCTTATTTGTTGACCCCTTACATTAATATCGGATCATAGCTTCCAGTCCTGTATGTTGATCACAGCTGTGATTAAAGGTTTTGGTGGACATGGAGATTTTTCACATTTCAAATTGCACCGTGGTATCCTGAAGTTTGGGAATTGGCTGCGTTCATACAGAATTACATTTTTGGTGAACTCGGCAGACAGATGGTGCATCTGATGCTGACATTTGCGTTGTGAAAAAAAGCCACTAAAATTGCATTTAAATGTGACATTAGTTTTTCTTTTTTTTTTTTTTTCTTAACTGATGCATAAGAATTAAAGTAATTTAGTTATCGTCACGGTTATCGTGACTGTAAAACTGAACGCTCTGCGCTCTCTTTGATTTGCAGTCCTTCGACATCTGCGGACGAATATCTGCGATACGCAAAGCCTTGGTCATGCTCTGCAGCTCCCAGGTCAGATTCTCACGGATTGCATTTGTTCATTGATTCCACTGAGACTTCAGTTTGAAACCAGCTCACCGGGGGTTTATTCCCCTCAAACTGGTTGTGTGTTTTCCAGAGCTACGGGGTGAGGGCCGGCAGCCAGCAGTGCAGCGAGGCGGGTGACGTCTGTGCGATCTGTCAGGCCTGACTTCAGAGACCCCATAGCCCTCCTCTGTCAGGTGAGGATGTTCAAATGTGAGACGTTTATGGGGGCCTAAAGGGCCCTGCAGACAAACGGAGCTAAACATCAGTGATGTGCTGCCCCCTGTTGTTTAAAGCTCCTAAAGCACCACAGCTGTGATCTGAGGAGCAGCGATGGTCAGGAAGCACCTCTGAGATCCTGCAGTTTAACTGAGGTTAACAGTTTAACTTTGAGTGACAGAGAGACATCGCTAATATCATTTTTCTAGTTAAAGCAACTACAGATGAGAAATTAACTAGATCTCTATTAACCTAAAAATGTAAAAGAATACAATCCTCATGTTCAACTGAACTGAAAGGTAACTTCTTGACTCAGGGGCTGTCCACTTAGACTTTGACATGACTTTAATGAAGTGCTGCGTTCAGATGTTTACATGTTTAGAACAGACTGAGATTTATGAGTAGAGAATGAGTAGCTTTATGTTGTTAAATAGTGTAACATAAATTCTAGGGCTGTCAGTCGATTTAAAATTTTCAATTGCGATTAATCGAAAGATTTCCATAGTTAACTCGCGATTAATCGCACAAATAATTTTTTTAATGTTCTGTTTATCCATCCATCCATCCATCCATCCATCCATCCATCCATCCATCCATCATCTATACCCATTTTGTCCTATACAGCAGTGGTGCGCAAACTGTGGTACGCGTACCACTGGTGGTATGCGGGGGAACGTCAGGACTTTCCACATTTTCACTTTTTGTTTTTTTTCTTTATTAAATCGGAAATATACAAAGCATTATAAATACGTTTCAAACAAAATTCAGGTAACAATAAATAACTACAATAAGGAATAAACATTCTCCTGTGAATTTATAGCTATTAGAGAAGGGATATATGGCTATATTTTAAAACTGGTCATCATGGTGGTACTCAGAGAGCTGAATAGTATACAGGATCACGGGGATCTGCGTTTCTTTTTTTTTTTATTTTTATTTTTTTATGCCTTTAGTTTGAAAACCGGAATTCCACCGATGCTGCCGTACTTTTTGGAGCTTAATTCATCAGCTTCTTTGTATACTTTGTCGGGGCTGCTGCTTGACCGCAGTAATTTGCTGACGGTCCCTAAACTCCACGGCAGCAGGAGGTACTCAGAAGGACATTCAGCGCTGTTCCTTAGAGTTTTAGCCACGCCCACTGAGCTTGGAGGGTTGATGACACTTGTGATACATACTGATATCTACAAAATGATACCAACTTGGATGAAATCGGTGCCATTTTCACGACGCTATTAAAGTTTAAAGAGAAAAAAAAACAAGCGAATGTCAGAAGTGAAACTAACTTTACTGTCCTGCGGTGGAAACTCAATTCACAGCGACAATAAATACAAATAACCTTTTTCTTCTCAACAGACCCATCTGGCAGCACCTTGAAGCTAAACTTGCCGTTCATAAGACCCTTTTCTGTCCCACACGTTGACTATAAATACACTTATTGGCCGAGGGTCATATTTACAGAAACGTGTATGCGTTAATCTCGTGTTAAAAAAAATAGTGACTTAAACAGAATTTCCGTTAACTTTAACAGCCCTAATAAATTAATTATAATATATTCTGTGACCACAATGCATCAACATAATTAAATCTCCTTATATTAAAACTTCCAAGACAAAAATTAAACGAATAAATAAACTGGAATAACTTCATTGAAAGTCCTTGTATTTAATTAGACTTTAAAACTTACAGTATTTCCTTTCTCTGTGAAGCACCCTGAGAGGACTTTATTATTATTTTTTTTTTTAATTTTTTACTGGCACAGTATAAATAAAATGTACTGAATTGAGTTAGTGAATTTATGTCTGAATTTAGATTTTACAAAAAGAACTTAAAATCAGCTTGCAGTTTGTCGTGTAATAACGATTGGACTTACAAAGTCGACGGCGCGCTACAAGATAATCAAATATCATTCTGGGAAAATAAAAATATGATGAAGGCAATAAGGTTATTCATAAAACAAATTTTTATTGTAAAATTACTATAGAAAAAACTCTAGATAACATTCTGCTGTATTGTTAAACATTTTAATGATTTCATCTTTTTTAAGAAGTATGGTACCATGTTTGCGTGTCAGATTTACATGTTATTTAAGATCAAGGTAAAGTACTATTTTAGAAAAATGTGTTCTCTTCAAATCTGAGAGTATGACTCTGAATAAGCTACAATGATGTAGTTCAATAACTGCATAACTATTGAAGTCGAGTTTTATTCAAGAACAATATAAATAATTTAGTCTGTAAAAAAACTCCTTCTGGACTCCAACAAAACTTTCAAAGCCCTTTGCTCGAGTTGGCTGCGTGGTTCCTCCGTTCTTACTGGTTACCCAGGAGCAGGCTCCATCTAGTGGCGCAGATGTGTAATTACAATAGAAAAGTCTAGTCCTCAATTATAAGATGACCCCCATTTTTGAGAATATGATTCCTAGAATAAAATATCGTCCTATATTCGGGCCAATATGGTAGTCAGGTCTCTCTGGGGCTGACTTTGATTTCTAGGGGACAGACCCAAAAGAAACTGCTCCCAGAATGCCACTGGGCAGGCATCCAACCAATCAGAGAGGAGCAGCGCATGTGAGATGGGTACCGGTTGATGCAGTCGAGAAATCTCTAAAAAGAATAGCATCTCTTTCTCCAAAAGATGCCGAGGCACACCACAGCGAGTTAAATATGTCCCGCTCAGACATCAGAGGTCACAGAAATCAGAAATCACCTGTCAGTAACGCTCTGGGATGTAAAAAAGTAGCTTTAAACTTTCAGGTGGCAGAAGTTATTTCTCACCATTTCCAGAGAGGAACTGTCAATCAGCTGCTAAGCTTCTGACAGTGAACCTCTGTTCCTCCACAGCACGTGTTCTGCGAGGAGTGTCTGTGCCTGTGGTTCGACCGCGAGAGGACGTGTCCGCTGTGCCGCTCCACCGTGGTGGAGACGCTGCGGTGCTGGAAGGACGGCACCACTTCTGCTCACTTCCAGATCTACTGAGCTCCGGCAGCGCACCCGCAGACGCAAGACGTGCCGCTCAGACGATAGCGGGGCGACTACTCAACACCAGATGAGCTTCACTGTAGTACGACACAACACTGAGGTGGTTTTGTAACTGGCGTTGTTCAAGTGGTGTCACTTAAAGCATTAAAAAAATGTTTAATTTTCTGTTTTTAATTTTACACATGATAAAAAACTGTCTTTGATTTTACTGTGTTGGTGAGCAGCACTCACTGTTCATTGGTCATAAATCAGGCTAATTTTTGTATTCTTTATGATTTTGTCACACTTGTCTGTATATACTGCATCGTACGGTTAACATTTTAATTCACCTTTGAACAATTGTGAGCAGAAAAATGAGCTCGAGCATCGGAAGTCTTGGAGACATTTGTACTGTCAGCATGTAGGGAAAAAAGTTAGTAAAAAGTATTTAATAATGAATGTCAGGTGTTGAGCTTTAATATGACTTTTTTCACTGATCTCTTATTTAGAGTCAAAACTAAAATAAATCATTTGGGTAATACCAAGTACCCTCATGATTCAGCAGCTTGTAGATCCAACACGCTTCACAAAAGTTCTTCTGGTCATTGATGATTTGAGGCCCTGGTTTACGCGCAGTTCTCTTACGGTTCTGCCAGGTCGTCTCAGGTTCTGATTCTTTTATATTTCAGCCGTTCAGGTGTAGATTTTCTCCAGATGGTTGAGTCAACGGGGCTCATTCATGAGATTTTTATAAATCTGTGAGTAGATTTGCCCATAAATCACCTCCCAACTAAAAACCTATACTGGATTTGTTCGTAAGAGCGTGTAGAGAATAACCTTTCAGAGGGGATGATCGAGGTCATTTTCACAACAAAACGTCACTGCAACCAACGGACGACATCCCCACTGTGTCTGTAGCTGGAGAGACGTCTTTATTTGGAGTCAAACCGGATGTAGACGGTGACGGTCCTCCACAGAAGAAAACTGTAACCCTGAAGGTATGCTTATACTCCATATATTATCTGTTAAATCACTCTGCAATGCTGTATTGCTTTTAACACACATTATAAGAAACATAATCTGAAGCTTAAACATGTGAAATGTCTCCTAATTAAGGTAAATGTGTGGTATTTCTAATTTATTATGTTTAAAGTGTGCTTAAAAGGTATCTGCATGTTGTGAAAATATCATGGCGATCAGTATTTATGTTAGCTCCCGATTTACACAAACTCGACAGGCGGTCGGAGACAGGAGTAGATTGTGTTTGCACCTATGAAAAGTTTGGGACGATTAAGACGATTAACGTTTTCATGAATGCCAAAACATCTTAATTTTGCACCGCAAGCAACCCTAAGCTATTAGATGTGTATCTTCTGTGTACTGTATTTTCCGGACCGGAAGTTCACCGGAGTATTAGTCGCATCTGTCAATACGTCATGAAGAGGAAAAAAACATCTGTAAGTGTCATGGGTGAATAAGGGCAGGTGATAGTAGCACCGTTGATGAGCCCCTTCTAGCAAAAGCTGTTCAAGGACCCATCTGTGGACTCGTTCCTCCAGCTGTGGACCCGTTCCTCCGTCTGTGGACCCGTTCCTCCGTCCGTTGACTCGTTCCTCCGTCTGTGGACCCGTTCCTCCGTCTGTGGACCCGTTCCTCCGTCTGTGGACCCGTTCCTCCGTCTGTGGACACCGTTCCTCCGTCTGTGGACTCGTTCCTCCGTCTGTGGACTCGTTCCTCCGTCTGTGGACTCGTTCCTCCAGCTGTGGGCTCGTTCCTCCCTCTGTGGACCCGTTCCTCAGTCTGTGGACTCGTTCCTCCGTCTGTGGACCCGTTCCTCCGTCCGTTGACTCGTTCCTCCGTCTGTGGACCCGTTCCTCCGTCTGTGGACCCGTTCCTCCGTCTGTGGACTCGTTCCTCCGTCTGTGGACTCGTTCCTCCGTCTGTGGACTCGTTCCTCCCTTTGTGGACCCGTTCCTCCGTCTGTGGACCCGTTCCTCCGTCTGTGGACCCGTTCCTCCGTCTGTGGACCCGTTCCTCCCTCTGTGGGCCCGTTCCTCCGTCTGTGGGCTCGTTCCTCCCTCTGTGGGCTCGTTCCTCCCTCTGTGGACCTGTTCCTCTGTCTGTGGGCTCGTTCCTCCCTTTGTGGACCCGTTCCTCAGTCTGTGGACCCGTTCCTCCGTCTGTGGGCTCGTTCCTCCGTCTGTGGGCTCGTTCCTCCCTTTGTGGACCCGTTCCTCCATCTGTGGACTCGTTCCTCTGTCTGTGGGCTTGTTCCTCTGTCTGTGGACTCGTTCCTCCGTCTGTGGGCTTGTTCCTCTCTCTGTGGACCCGTTCCTCCGTCTGTGGGCTCGTTCCTCCCTCTGTGGACCCGTTCCTCCGTCTGTGGGCTCGTTCCTCCCTCTGTGGACTCGTTCCTCCCTCTGTGGACCCGTTCCTCCGTCTGTGGACTCGTTCCTCCGTCTGTGGGCTCGTTCCTCCCTCTGTGGACCTGTTCCTCCGTCTGTGGGCTTGTTCCTCCCTCTGTGGACCCGTTCCTCCGTCTGTGGACCCGTTTCCTCCGTCTGTGGACTCGTTCCCTCCAGCTGTGGACTCGTTCCTCCGTCTGTGGACCCGTTCTCCGTCTGTGGGCCCGTTCCTCCGTCTGTGGACTCGTTCCTCCGTCTGTGGGCTTGTTCCTCCCTCTGTGGACCCGTTCCTCCGTCTGTGGGCTCGTTCCTCCCTCTGTGGACCCGTTCCTCCGTCTGTGGACCCGTTCCTCTGTCTGTGGGCTCGTTCCTCCCTCTGTGGACCTGTTCCTTCCTCTGTGGACCCGTTCCTCCGTCTGTGGGCTCGTTCCTCCCTCTGTGGACCCGTTCCTCCGTCTGTGGACTCGTTCCTCCGTCTGTGGACTCGTTCCTCCAGCTGTGGACTCGTTCCTCCGTCTGTGGACTCGTTCCTCCGTCTGTGGGCTTGTTCCTCCCTCTGTGGACCCGTTCCTCCGTCTGTGGGCTCGTTCCTCCCTCTGTGGACCCGTTCCTCAGTCTGTGGACCCGTTCCTCCGTCTGTGGACTCGTTCCTCCATCTGTGGACCCGTTCCTCAGTCTGTGGACCCGTTCCTCAGTCTGTGGACTCGTTCCTCCGTCTGTGGGCTCGTTCCTCCGTCTGTGGACTCGTTCCTCCAGCTGTGGACTTGTTCCTCCGTCTGTGGACTAGTTCCTCCATCTGTGGGCTCTTTCCTCCCTCTGTGGACTCGTTCCTCCGTCTGTGGACTCGTTCCTCCGTCTGTGGACTCGTTCCTCCGTCTGTGGACTCGTTCCTCTCAGCTGTGGACTTGTTCTCTGTCTGTGGACTAGTTCCTCCGTCTGTGGCTCTTTCCTCCCTCTGTGGACTCGTTTCTCCATCTGTGAGCTCGTTTCTCCATCTGTGGACCCGTTCCTCCATCTGTGGACCCGTTCCTCCGTCTTGGACCCGTCCGTCCTCCGTCTGACCCGTTCCTGTGGACCCGTTTCCCTTCCGTCGTCCTGTGGACCCGTCCTCCAGCTGTGGACCCGTTCCTCCAGCTGTGGACCCGTTCTCTCCCTGTCCTCCGTCTGTGGACCTGTTCCTCCAGCTGTGGACCCGTTCCTCCAGCTGTGGACCCGTTCCTCCAGCTGTGGACCCTGTTTCCTCCTCTGTGACCTGTTCCTCCAGCTGTGGACCTGTTCCTCCAGCTGTGGACTCGTTCGCCAGCTGTGGACTCGTTCCTCCATCTGTGGACTTGTTCCTTCAGCTGTGGACTTGTTCCTTCAGCTGTGGACCCGTTCCTCCGTCTGTGGACCTGTTCCTCCAGCTGTGGACCTGTTCCTCCAGCTGTGGACCTGTTCCTCCAGCTGTGGACTCGTTCGCCAGCTGTGGACTCGTTCCTCCATCTGTGGACTTGTTCGCCAGCTGTGGACTCGTTCTCCATCTGTGGACTTGTTCCTTCAGCTGTGGACTCGTTCGCCAGCTGTGGACTCGTTCCTCCATCTGTGGACTAGTTCGCCAGCTGTGGACTCGTTCTCCATCTGTGGACTTGTTCCTTCAGCTGTGGACCCGTTCCTCCGTCTGTGGACCTGTTCCTCCAGCTGTGGACCCGTTCCTCCAGCTGTGGACCCGTTCCTCCAGCTGTGGACCCGTTCCTCCGTCTGTGGACCTGTTCCTCCAGCTGTGGACCTGTTCCTCCAGCTGTGGACCTGTTCCTCCAGCTGTGGACTCGTTCGCCAGCTGTGGACTCGTTCCTCCATCTGTGGACTAGTTCGCCAGCTGTTGACTCGTTCCTCCATCTGTGGACTTGTTCCTTCAGCTGTGGACCCGTTCCTCAGTCTGTGGACCCGTTCCTCCGTCTGTGGACCCGTTCCTCAGTCTGTGGACCCGTTCCTCTGTGGACTCGTTCCTCCGTCTGTGGGCTCGTTCCTCCCTCTGTGGGCCTGTTCCTCCGTCTGTGGGCTCGTTCCTCCAGCTGTGGACTTGTTCCTCCGTCTGTGGACCCGTTCCTCCGTCTGTGGGCTCGTTCCTCCCTCTGTGGACCCGTTCCTCAGTCTGTGGACCCGTTCCTCAGTCTGTGGACTCGTTCCTCCGTCTGTGGGCTCGTTCCTCCCTCTGTGGACCCGTTCCTCCGTCTGTGGACTTGTTCCTCCAGCTGTGGACTTGTTCCTCCCTCTGTGGACTCGTTCCTCCGTCTGTGGACTCGTTCCTCCAGCTGTGGACTTGTTCCTCTGTCTGTGGACTAGTTCCTCCGTCTGTGGGCTCTTTCCTCCCTCTGTGGACTCGTTCCTCCATCTGTGGGCTCATTCCTCCATCTGTGGACCCGTTCCTCTCTCTGTGGACTCGTTTCTCCATCTGTGAGCTCGTTTCTCCATCTGTGGACCCGTTCCTCCATCTGTGGACTTGTTCCTCCGTCTGTGAGCTCGTTTCTCCATCTGTGGACCCGTTCCTCCGTCTGTGGACCCGTTCCTCCGTCTGTGGACCCGTTCCTCCGTCTGTGGGCTCGTTCCTCCCTCTGTGGGCCTGTTCCTCCGTCTGTGGACCCGTTCCTCCATCTGTGGACCCGTTCCTCTGTCTGTGGACTCGTTCCTCCGTCTGTGGGCTTGTTCCTCCCTTTGTGGACCCGTTCCTCTGTCTGTGGACTCGTTCCTCCGTCTGTGGGCTTGTTCCTCCCTTTGTGGACCCGTTCCTCCGTCTGTGGACCCGTTCCTCAGTCTGTGGACCCGTTCCTCAGTCTGTGGACCCGTCCTGTGGACTCGTTCCTCCGTCTGTGGCTCGTTCCTCCTCTGTGGGCCGTTCCTCCTCCGTCTGTGGGCTTGTTTCCTCCTCTGTGGGTTCCGTTCTCCGTCTGTGGACCCGTTCCTCCGTCTGTCCGTCCGTCTGTGGGCTTGTTCCTCCCTCTGTGGACCTGTTCCTCCGTCTGTGGGCTCGTTCCTCCCTTTGTGGACCCGTTCCTCAGTCTGTGGACCCGTTCCTCAGTCTGTGGACCCGTTCCTCCGTCTGTGGACTCGTTCCTCCGTCTGTGGGCTCGTTCCTCCCTCTGTGGGCCTGTTCCTCCGTCTGTGGGCTCGTTCCTCCCTTTGTGGACCCGTTCCTCCATCTGTGGACCCGTTCCTCTGTCTGTGGACTCGTTCCTCCGTCTGTGGGCTTGTTCCTCTCTCTGTGGACCCGTTCCTCCGTCTGTGGGCTTGTTCCTCTCTCTGTGGACCCGTTCCTCCGTCTGTGGGCTTGTTCCTCTCTCTGTGGACCCGTTCCTCCGTCTGTGGACTCGTTCCTCCGTCTGTGGACCCGTTCCTCTGTCTGTGGACTCGTTCCTCCGTCTGTGGGCTCGTTCCTCCGTCTGTGGACTCGTTCCTCTGTCATTGAACTCGTTCCTCCGTCTGTGGACTCGTTCCTCTGTCATTGAACTCGTTCCTCCATCTGTGGACTCGTTCCTCCGTCTGTGGACCCTTCCTGCGTCTGTGGACCTGTTCCTCCGTCTGTGGACTCGTTCCTCCGTCTGTGGACCCTTCCTCCTTCTGTGGACCCGTTCCTCGTCTGTGGACTCGTTCCTCCGTCTGTGGACCCGTTCCTCCGTCTGTGGACTCGTTCCTCCGTCTGTGGACCCTTCCTCCGTCTGTGGACCCATTCCTCCATCTGTGGACACGTTCCTCCGTCTGTGGACTCGTTCCTCCGTCTGTGGACCCTTCCTCCGTCTGTGGACCCGTTCCTCCGTCTGTGGCCCGTTCCTCCGTTCCTCTGTGGACCCGTTCCTCCGTCTGTGGACCCTTCCTCCGTCTGTGGACCCTTCCTCCATCTGTGGACTCGTTCCTCCGTCTGTGGACCCGTTCCTCCGTCTGTGGACCCTTCCTCCGTCTGTGGACTCGTTCCTCCGTCTGTGGACCCTTCCTCCGTCTGTGGACCCGTTCCTCCGTCTGTGGACCCGTTCCTCCGTCTGTGGACTCGTTCCTCCGTCTGTGGACCCTTCCTTCGTCTGTGGACCCTTCCTCCATCTGTGGACCCATTCCTCCATCTGTGGACCCTTCCTCCATCTGTGGACCCGTTCCTCCGTCTGTGGACTCGTTCCTCTGTCATTGAACTCGTTCCTCCGTCTGTGGACTCGTTCCTCCAGTTCTGTCCATCTTTCAGCCCGCAGTTAGCTTTTTTAAAATTGTTTCATAGCTGTCAGAGGTTTCTCTGCTTTTCTTCAGTCCCTGACAAGTATCTCATCACTCCAAACTTTCTGCTGCTCCATTACTGTTTTCAGCTGCAGATTTTATAATCTTCAGTTTAAATTCTGCCGTATAGTTTATACTTTTTGGTGGCATATTTGTGTTCTCTCAGTCTTTAAGGTTTACTCTTGTAAATTTTTCAGTAGCAGTGTTCAGTTGTAGTGAATATAGACGATGTCCTGTTGTTGTCAAGGATTAGAACAACACTGAGTCAACCCTTGAAAATATAAGTCGCAGCAGTCAAACTACTAAAAAAGCACTTCTAGTCCAGAAAATATGGTATGTGCAGTAACGACCGGTTTCAACCGGTGCTGCCACCCAGTGGACACCATTGTTGCAGTACTCGGGTTTCCCTTATTGAGCTGTCCTGGACTTCAACATGTAACAGCCCAGTCTGATCTTGGGCTCTGTTTCCTAAATCGTCCACTCCTGGGAAGACTGGCATCAGTCTTTAATGCGTGTCACTGGTGAATTATCTTTCTCGTTGTAGAATGTTTAACTCCAGATTCTTTTGAAAATAATTTTATAACCTTTTCCAGATGTGGTCTGCTTCTCTAAGACCATTATTTGTGTTGTTCTCTCTTGCCATTGGATTAAGATGCATCTGAAAACAGCTCCTTTTATAAAGATCCACCTCCCTGCTGATGATCAGTTCAAGAGCTGATTAGCGGTACCTGCCTGCAACTCGCCCTCCTAAATCCTGCAGTACGGGGATACTTAGTATTGTCCACATGATTTTTTTTTTCCTTTTTTAGCTTAATTTATGTTTGCAAACCTCATGATGTAAATAAACTAAGACCCACTATGATCACAGGCTTCAACATTAAACTGACACATTTTGTCACATATTTAAGTAAAAGATTTTATTGTCATGAGTACTATAAATCCATATGAAATAGTTCAGACATAAAAAGAGAACACTTTATAAAATGACAGTTTCTCAGCGTTACAAGTAATAAATCAGAGAAAGCTTATTTTTCCAGAAATCACAGACAGTTTAACAGCTTATTTTGCACAGGTCCAGCATTTTCTTTATGATAAAAAAAGCCACGTAACACTGCCCCAACGGCTAATAGTAAAAGCACAGACAAATATGTATTTCAACACTGTAGAAAACAACTTAAAAAACTCATTATTTAAAAGTTCACACAGACAGTATAGCTTATTTTCAAGAGTAAAAGTACAGTGCATTTTGAAGCTTAAAAACATGTGTCAGTCTATGTCAGTGCATTATTCAGGATTGTAGTTTACAGCAGATCTGGGAGGTCTAATCACTGTAGTCCAGCTGTCACTCGCGTCAATGGGAGGTGAATTTAAAAAAAGAAAAAAAATCAAAGGCGTGCCGTTAGTAAGCTTTTCCCTCCAGTCTACCAGGGGAGGATTACATCACCGGGTTGGAAATGGGATGACAGAATCGGAGAGTCACGCAGGGGCAGGACGAGTGACCGACTGGAGGGATGCTGTCAAGAAAGGGGCCTGGATGACACCTCCCCGGGCTTCAGAGAGCTCCGACCCCCGAAACACGCATCTGAGGCCGCTTCATTCTCCTCTTCTGTCTTCTTCTGGGTTTGGTCGCGGCGACTCTCCTGCATCCGATGCTTTCTTTCTTTCTTTCTTTTTTTTTTTTTATTTTAGTGCAAATGATGTGAGCCCGTCGCTTTTCCGCATCCCGAAGGCACCATCTACAACGAGACAGAGACAAGTCAAAGTTTTAATGACGTCAACATCTTTTTTTTCCTACACCAAACATAAAATTCACCAGGCTTCTCTTTAACTCAATCAGATATCACTGCAGACACGGATGAGACGGTAAATATGTTTGTGCGTTTTATTCTAAGGAGCGTCACACTAAACACTGAATAATCTTCCGAACATTGTGTACTTTTATTTTGTGTGGTTCTCAAAGGATATATAAATGTAGCTGATGCCCGTCATTTTAAAGAAAAATGCCATTAATCAGCCCACCTCTGTAATGCGCACGTGTGCGTTTAAAGCATTAAACCTCTGCATTTGTTTTGAACGTCAACAGTTAAAAACCACGACTCTTTTAATGCAACTGTCACTTTAAATTACTCCTGTAAATCGCTCCAGACTGAACGTAAGTGTTAAGTAAGGTGTTATATGTGTTTTATGAATATGTCTTAGGAGTGTTTGAGCCAAAAGAGATGGTTAAAGGTATAAAACTTGTAAAACAGTAGCAGTGTTAGAGGCTGGCTGGAGATGTTTTTCTAAATTTAAAGGAGAAGTCGCCACTAACACCGAGTCTGTTCTTTGTTGTCAAATTATTAAAAATTATCTAGTAGATATTCAAAATGGGTCCTCTTTAAAATCATTAACGTTGAGACTTTAATAGAACATCCGGTCCGTGCACCTGCGCGAGGCATCATCCCGCTCACCTGTTGCCGGTCTCGCGGCCCTCGCGACCTACAGGTGTCGCCTCGCGCCGAAGAGCGCGAGCACGGTGAGGTGCACCGCCAGGCGCAGGAAGCCCTTGAGGCGGCGGCGCCGCGCGCTCGCCCCGTCCGCGTCGACCCCGGCGGTCCAGCTCTTCTCCAGCTGGTCCCCGACGCTCCGCAGCCGCCACGCGAGCATCTGCGCCGCGGAGCAGGGCGGCGCGCGGCGCGCGCTGCAGCTGGAGTCGCCCGGCCGCAGCAGAGGCTGCTCTATCGGCAGCCAGCACATCTTCTCTGGCGGAGCGGCCGGCCCCCCTCTCTTTAAGGCTGCACGTTATGTGACCCTCCTTCTCTTTTCTCATCGAGCTCGCGCTGCGCCCCCCCCACCTCCATCTACTGTATTATTCATCAGCGCGCCACACGTTGGAGGGCTGACATCATCTCTTCCCCTGAGAGAGAGAGAGATGCAATGGTTGAGCCAGGGCCGCGTGCAGACCGTTATGGGGGCCGAGAAAACAGGGAACACTTGGTTGAATAACACTTATATTATATTATATTATATTATATATTATAAATAGAGCTAGGCAATGATTAAAATTTTTAATCGCGATTAATCGCATGATATCCCTGATTAATCACGATTAATTGCATTGTATACGCAAAATCAAATAATGAATTCAAAAGTAGTGTAAAGGTCACTTTTAAATGTTCTGCTGCCGTATGAACTAAAGTGTCATAACATTTGTTGTTCAAACACTTTTAACATCAGCACTTGTCAGTAACACATATTTAGTGTAAATGTCATCTTAAAATAATGTAAAATAAAATAAAGCTTATTGTCACTGCCAGGGCATTAATGTTATCCTGTTTTTTTTTTTTTTATGAAAAATAAAAAAAAAGTCTACTAACAAAATCCTTACAGTCTAGAGGCCACAATCATAACATTAAAACAGGTAATTTCTGAGGTAACAGCAGAAATTTTTAACAGGGAGTTTAACTTGTTAGTTGTTACAAATAACCTTGTTTCTGTTGAATCGTCCCCTGGGAGAACTTTAAAATGAAAATGTCCATGTTAAAGTTCTGTTTCTGTAACTTTATCAATCCGTGATTATCTGTGAATCTTTTTTTTTTTTCATTTTCAATTGTCAATCAAAAATAAAAAAAATTAAAAAGTGACTTTTTTCTGTTTTATAATCTAACACAAAAAAACAAAACAAAATGCCTGTTTTTTTTATATTTCAATTTTAGCGAACAGGCCATGGGACTGAATTTGTCTCATTTATTCATTTATTCATTGAATTATGACCCAAACGGGGCTCCTTAAGAGAAATTCATCAGATTTTATTTGAAAAAAATCATGACTTTTTAGTAAGAAAGCAATATTCTGCTGTAAAATTGCTAATTTTGCAAGATCCTGATTTCTTGTTGTAAAACTACGGAGCCCTGGAGGTGACATGGAACTTATTTTTTTTAATCTTGTGCGCACGACTTTTTATCTCGCGCGTGCGACTTATTGTAACTAGTGCGCATTTTCATACACACTTCCACTCGCTCAAAGGCTTGAAAGAAGTGCCACCATAGAAGGTAAAATGAAGGCGTTTTAACCGATAACCATTGTGTCTCCCAGGGCATCACAATTGTTCACTTGTAAAACCAATGACATCCTGCAAGTCCGAAAACTGTCGACGGCTGAGTTTGTGTTCTCCAAGGATTCTGATAAGATGCCTCAAGCTTAAAATTAAACCCATATAAGGCTAAGCTTCTAAGTATCTCTTTATGAAGCATTCCTAACTTAAAGAATAAAAACATGAGACTGTCTAGATTACAATTGACCGGTGTTATGTTCTCACTGACTGCAGAATAGTAACTTGCATGTGCATAACTTGTAAAAAAAAAAAAAACAAAAAAAAAACCAATATTCATGACACCTAACTCGTGCGTACGAGATTAAAAAAATAATTTCCATGTCACCTCCAGGGCTCCATAAAAAACTAACTTATGTAGAATAATAGCAAAATATTTCTCCCAAATTCCCAAATTTTCCAAGATAACAACTTTGTAACTCAATATTGACAATTTTGTCATAAAATATCAAATTAAAAAAAATAATTTTTGACATAAAATTATGACTTTGTCGCAGAAATTGAGTGTTTGTATGACTGCAACGTTATGTCCGATAATCAACAGTTTACATCATTTTTTTTTGTCAAGTCATGAATCTTTTTTTGTAATAGAATGATCATAAAATTGCAAATTTCCCATAATTGCAACTTTTTGTTCTGAAATCAAGAATTCCTGCTGTAAAATCACCAATTTTGTTGCAAAAAGAGGATTTAAGTGGATAGAATCTCAAATTCTGCTTGTAAAATTGTCAATTACATATAATTGCAACTTTATTGTTTATGATCAAGACATTATAAATAAATAAATAAAATCACAAATATTGCTAAATTATATGTAAATATTCCACCTTTTTATCATGAAATACTGATGTTCACAAAATCACAATGTTTTTACATAAAATTACATTTTTGTCATAAAATCGCAATTTCTCATTGGAAAATCACAAATTTCACAATATCGCAACTTTTTGTTGAAAAAAAAATACAATTTTCACAAAATTTCACAAGAATGTGACTTTTTGACATAAAATTATGACTGTCGTAAAATTGTCACATTTGCAAAACTGCGACTTTTTTTTTTTAGTCCCAACCTTTTTAAAATTCCCTGTTTTTGTTGTAAATGTCACACATTTCTGTTGTTAAATAGCTACTTTTTGACATCAGACTGCTGCTTTTTCTGCAGAGCTCGCTGCTCAGAGGTCCTCCTGCAGAAACACTCCCGTTGAGTTGGACAGGCAGCTGCTCGAGCGCCACCTGCTGGCGGTCATCCGCCCATCTCCCCACCTTTCTCTTCTTTATCTTCATCTCTGTGTCAGGCGTAGAGGGCTTGGCATCATCTTTTCCTGGGAGATAGAGATGCAGTGGTTAAGCTGCTGAATCTCTCATATTTGGTGTCATTTTAACCATCTTTTATCGGAAGGGGATGGATGTCATGTGCCTTTCTTTATATTTGAATCTAAAAACCTCCCTTATGTGCATAGTTTCATCCTATAAAGACGGCAACACTGGCTACAAATACAGCTCTGGTAAAAAAATTCAGAGACCCCTCCTCAAATGTTATTTTTTTTTAAATCATCATCTCTACATGTATGGCAGCCATTTATTTTCCAGCACAAGTACATCTCATTCTACCTCATGAGGTGCAGATGTGGCATAAAGTCACCCGACAGCAGGATGAAAGGCTGCTGGAGAGAGAGATTGAACATCAGGATTATTCCACTAAATGTTGATTTCTGGTTAAAACTTTTATATTGAGTTGTTTAAAAAACGATTAACTTGTTTTCTTTGCGTTATTTGACTTCTAAAAACACTGAATCTTTTTCATTACTTTGACCCTTTGTTTTTTTATGTAAATAAATGTTTTTTTGGACTTGGGGAGAAATGTTGTCAGTATTTTATACTATATATAGTGTTTATGCTTTAATAGAACAAAAATTTTATTTTTACACAAACGCGTACTCATAAATGTAAAATCAAAGAAATTGATTATTTCCGGTGGTTTATTCACAGGCGCGTGCACAGGTGGACTTCAGGTGGCTGTCTCTTTACTGACCGTAAAGCTGCTGTTTCACCATCAAAGGTCGCAGTCTTGAGTCAAAAAAGCTGTGATTTTGACAGAGTAACAATTTTACGAAGAAGATGTTGATTTTTAAAATGAAAAATGTGGATTTCTAAAACGGTTGGGATTTTCGAGAAAAAGTTGGGAATTTTTGGTAAAAACGTGTGATATAATGCTCCCCCCAACAGAATATTATATTTGTGACTTTACAACAAGAAACTGTGATTGACATGGAAGTCATAATTACAACATAAAATTGGAATTTTATGTCAAATCATTGCGATTTTTTGAAAATTTTATTTTTACAGTGAACAGTCACAAGTTTGGAAAATGTAAGATTTTATTTTTTTAAAAATTTACAACAAGAAGTAGTTAATTTGTTACGAAATTCGCAATTTTACAATATAAAATTGCAATTTTATGTCAAAGTTAATACTTAAGTTAAGTATTAAGTTAAGAGTCATGATTTCACAAAATTCGTGATTTTACAACAAAATGTATTGATTATAAAACATACAGATCAAATGTACGACAAAGTAGTAATTTATGTGAACATTTCCCAATTTTGCCAAAGTTGATATTTTATTAAAAAAAAGTGGAAACGTCAAATAAAAAAATATTGTACTTTTGCAAAATGTGGGATTTTTTTTAAGGAGGAAAACAACAAAAAGTAATTATATTGAATAATTAGCAATTTTCTAACAAAATGTTGCTTTCTTACAGAGAAAAAGGTCATTAATATTATTATCATTATTATTTTATTATCATATATTTTAAAAAATCCGATGACTATGATTGTATGACTGTAATATTTAAATGTATAATCAAAACAATTAGTACTTTAGGCATGTCTTCTTCTTCTTAATTATTATGATTATGCAATAATTGTAAATAAAATGTACGGTTTATATACAGTCGAATATTATATTATATTATATTATATTATATTATATTATATTATATTATATTATATTATATTATATTATATTTAAAAAAGGAACAGAGTTAGAGAGAGGAACCTTGCGGAACTTATGTTTACCTGCCTATTGTTCCACTACGGAGTGTTAATAGAGAAGGGACCCGTTTTGTTTATGTTTTTCAAAAATGGCCTTCCTCAACTTTCTGAAATATTCCTGAGTTCCGCTTTCTGACAAACCAAATGATATTAACAGTCTAAAGTCACACTTGGTAAACGATGACATGGCAGAGGACGAGCTTTCTGCGTTCAGGGAACGTTGGAAACGAGAGGTAAATAGCAAAAACAAAGAGCGGCGGTTTTCTTTCTCCGTTAATGAATCTGAGTCACCGAAAAATGTCGGCGACACCGGTAAACCCTCCAAACCAGAAGAAGGTGGCTGTACTGAGGACGACGAGCGTGTTGGTGGAGAGGAAGGAGGAAAAGCTGCTTCAAGAGAGACGGAGGACCAACCCGAGTATGTGTCCATCGCGCACAGTTTGCTGGACGGGAGAACCAGTCCGCTGCTGCACAGGATCCAGGAGGAGAGGACGAAGAGGAAGAGACAATATGACAACATGACCAACGTCTGCATCGCATCCCTGCAGCAGCGCCAGGGCAAGGTGAAGAAAGAAGAGGAGCTGGTGGATCAGCTCATTCAGGATTTGGTACGAGACTGGTGCTGCTGGTGTCGGTGATGGGGGAGCAGAATCAACCAGTAAATAATCTGGGTTTTAATGACTTGTTTTGCAGAATGAAGTAAATGATATCCCCTTCTTTGACATTGAGCTTCCCTACGAGTTGGCCTTGAAGATATTCCAGTATCTCACCTGTGCTGAACTCGGCCGCTGTGCCCAGGTAAGCTTCATGTTAAGGGACTGGACAAAGATATATAAACCACAAACTACACATTTATAAACTATGCCCAACCAGTTGAGTATGAAGGATTTTATCTTTCATCATCACTCAATGAATCAATGAAGTAACATGTTATTTATGTATGTTTGTGTTTGATTATAGCAGATAAAGTTGTCCGTAGGTGAGTGGTTCTGATAAAGTAAAGAGGTTATAAAACTGCTTCAGAGTGGTGATTACAGATCAGTCATGTTATGTTCTGGTCCATTTAAGTCTGGGTTTTATCGTTGTTGAGGTAACAATCAGAGAGGAGATGAAACTAAAACACTGAGAGGATTGAGCAGATTAATGTAAAATAAGGTGTACTTTATTAATCCCAGGATTGGGAAATTATAATTGTTTATAATGATGATTATAATGTCGTTGTTCTGCAGATAAAGTTATTGAAAAACTCCTAAAACGAAGTAAAGGTGCACAACTGTAGAATTTATTTTGTCCCTTTTGGCATCATGTTTGTTTGCTGCCTTTATGTTTTGTTAGTTAAATTCTTTAATTACATTTTCTTTACCAGTCTATAAATATGGTTATTTCTCCTCTCACTCCTCTGACTTCTGGAGTCGGCCACTACTGGTTAGAAATCAGACCCAGTTAAATACAGCTGAACTTGGTTCAGTTCAGTCCAGTTACTTCCAGTTTTCCTAATTATTCGAAGTTAAATTCCATTTCAAACCCAGTTAAAAGCAGTGCATTACGGTATGATTTTTATTAAATGCTAATGTCCAAGCACAGTTATAGCAGAGCACAATTTAAGAAAAAAAAAAAAAGTCTGTGGTCTGCCCCAACACGCTCTATTGTTCAGGGCAGCTCCAGCTCCCTATGTGACTTAATTTGGTGCAGATTAGTAAATTACATTTTGTGTGGCAGGCTTGCTGCGCCTGGTCCATTTGGCAGGCAGCCGGGCTCGTTAAGCACAAATGAGTGGTGTAAGCTCTTAATTTATGCTGAGTCAAACCACAGTTGCGCTTTCCAATCTCCTCCCAGGTGAGCAGGGCATGGAGAGTCCTCGCAGAGGACGCCGTCCTGTGGTTTCGGGTGTGCACGAGGGAGGGTTACCACCAGGACGCCAGCGTGTCCGACTCCCCCTGCTGGAAGAGCAGCCTTCGAGACTGCAGGAACTCGGCCAGAGCCGTGTGCTCCAACTGGAAGGTGGGCCTGGTGCTGTTGCACCTCAGTGAAACTGGCACTTTATTGATCAGGAGCTCTTGTGTCAGGGATGAAGCTGGTGGCACCTGACAACAGACTCCGGCCTGCAGAGGGACCTATATAGATGAAAAATATATATTAAATGTATTTATTTCAAAGCCCAGTTTTAACTGCAGAGTAGTCACAGTCAAATACACATGTCCAGCCTGCACCATAACATCATTTTAATTGTATCGGTACTGTCTGTTTAGAACCGAGTGGGATCAATCAGCCAGCTGCAGTTCGAGTTGGGGAAGGTGTTGTGTGACGTCAGCTCCTGTGACAACTTCGTCTTGGCCGGGTGAGTTTCAAATAAACCTGCAGACACCGTCTAGCGTCTGATGTGGCTTTTCATTTGCTCTTTGCTCAGCTGCCTTAGTTTCTCGTGTCACTCAGTGAGTGGAATCTGCTGAAGGGGAAGTTAATTAAAAATATGGGGCGTTTTGTGTTCCTGTCTAAACCTGACCAGCAGTGTTTTATGATGGTCTTTCATCGGTTTGATGTATTTGAGGTTTTTTATATTGAACAACAACATTATAAGAAAGTCTCTGGCCCTGTATTTATGATCTTACATGAAAAATACTGACACTTCTGACAAAAGTAGGAAGATTGTCCAGTAAGAATAAGACTGCATATGTTCACGCAGTTTGTGTAATAATTTAATTTGCTATAAAACAGTGAACTAGGTTCTATTGGCTTTGACTTATGCATATGTGTCTTGTACCTAAATATCAAAGGCCCCGTCCTTCATGAAATCCAGCACTTTTGTCAACTCTTTGTACTTTTAAATGTGCTATATAAGTTGAGCTAAATGTCATTATAAAGTGTAGATGCCACCTGAATCACCTGAAGAATCTTTACTGAAATATATGTTTTTTTTTTTGAATGTTTGTGTGATGTCATTTTTATTTAAGGAGTTTTGGATTGAGACGGTCACAGGGCTGCTTCTGGCCCTTGGGCTGCGTTTAAATGTGGGTTTGAGATGTTCTTACGCCAGAACGTAGTTCTTCTAACTTCAGATTTTATTTGAAAACGTCTCCTGATGTTTTCCGAGCTCCGTGTGTTCACTAGCTGAGCTCTGACATCATCAGGTGTGCTGCTGTTCCAGAGAGAGAAAGGTCAAAGTGCATCCTCTTGTCTCTAAAGAACGTTGAACGGAACCTGCCAAGTATACGAGTCCAAACTTGGTGTAGTTGGTACTGAAAAAACGTCACAGTTCTCCTGAAACTTAAAGCGTTTAAATTGGATTCAAAAGTCTTGTAATGCCTCTTTCATTTTAAAATGACCAAACACAGAGCAAATCACTTTTTTTTTTGCCTTTGTTTAGAGTTTAAAGGAGACATTTTTCCCTCCAGTCAGTGTTCGAGTCCTGGAGTGAGAAATGGACAGTTTTTAAAACTCCAGGCACTCTACCAGGCCAGTTCAAACATCATGTAGTTCACACGTTGATAAATGAGCTGCAGTTTTAAGAGTGGCAAAAATTAAAACCTTGAAAGTATCTATTACTAATCAGAATTAGATATCCACTGATGCGTTTAGTCTCATTTTTTGCTTCATAAACTTACTAGTAACATCTGTATTTGTTGGGGAAGGAGAACACAAATTGGACCTGAAGGCAGCTAAACCTGAGCTGAACCAGTTGGACTGGGACAGTGATGGATCGTGAGGGACTTCGGGGGCTCGATAGACTACCCACAGTGTCTCCGGGGACAGGTGTGATTAGATTCCCATCAGTCTGGCTGCGTCTCTTTAGAGACAAACGCCTGTTTGTGTGCGTTTGCGTTCGCAGCTGCGTGACACACGTCACCAAAACAGTCAGAGCATAAAAAAAAAAAAAGAAATCTCTCTCGATGTGAAGGTAAGTTTTATATATGCGCTATTAACAAATTCACAATGTCAATACTTTTTCCATTAAAGGCATTTAAAGGGTATTTCAGCTAAGTGAAAGTACTTGAATTTGTTTATCTGAAAATAGAATCAATGGCAGTTAAGGGTAATCGAGAGTGATTCAATTGAGAACACAAAACCTTATTAGTTAAACGGTGGAATGAGATTTTGGCACTTAAAGGCAGCAGGAGAAAGAGTCTCATTAACCCGGCAGCTCTTAGTCACACACTGACACAAAGATCCACATCTGCTGAGGCTTGAAAGAAAACCGCAGCAGCGCGAGCCGTCAAAACTTTCCTGCAGATAAAAGTTTTGACGGCTCACTTGGATGATATTCGATGTCGTCAGCCTGTCAATAGCTGGCACTGCGGTGCTGCAACAATAAAGCAAGTGTTGCCTCCTGCAGTGAAGAGCTAATCACACCGGGGCGGTGAGCTCTGGAGAGGAGGGGGGCTCAGTTCAGGAAAACAGCGCTCAGAAGGAGAGGAATACTTTAGTTAAGGTGGCCTCCTAGTTTTGATCTCAGCGTGGGTTTCAGAGCTTCACTGTTAGAGCTGAGCGATTTTATCGATTCTGTGATATATATATCGATATTTTATTTCCTCAGAGAGTATCGATTTTTCAGCCGCGAGTATCGATATTCTAAGCTTTTTTCAAAACCCCCGTGTCCCACCTTTAAAAGCTTGCAAGTAACAATTTGCACTGTTTAATATGATGCCATATAATGTGTAATTGATGCTTTCAGTTCAGTTAATTCAAACAAAGTGATTGGAACACTGAAAATGATGTAAATGTATTGTAAGATGAATATTGATATATATCGTATCGTGAGCCGAATATCGTGTATCGTATCGTATCATGAGATTAGTGTATCGCTACAGCCCTATTCACTGTACGCTTCCACATTGCCTTAAGAGAAGTTGCATAGAAGTGAGCTCCAGCAGTGTGGGGTGAAATGTTTGGCATCGTTTTTTTCCTAAATTGCACCACCTCGATCCTTGAAAGACGGCACCACGAAGATTGTGAACTAAAGTTGTGGTGAATTAGAGAGGATCCAGCAAGAGAAGAAATCGACAGGGAAACTCCTCAGCATGGGATTTAAAACAACAAAAAAAAAGATGCAACAATTCTTTTTCAGTGTTTTTTTGTAGAAACCTAAAGCATTGCTTCTTTTTTTTTGGGGGATTTTAAGGTACTCCTCCGGTGATGTGAGGCTGTGGGATACGCTGCACTGGGACTCCACGGCCTCGTACTTGAAGACCAACTGTCTGTCGGCAAACTCCAACCCCAGACCACATGTGAGCCACGTCCAGGTCAACGGGGCGGTGGCTGCAGCTGCGTACGGGGACGGTAAGTGTCTGCGAGTGTGATGCAGCGGTGAACTGAGGAGCCTTTCAAGTCCCTGTACATGTCGATAACTATCGGGCCTATAACAGGAAATTATGACGTCATTCCGATAAGTCCAATATCATGACGAATAGCCCCGATAACACATATATATATTTGTCAGTACGGCAGTGCCTCGCTCCCACTGAGCCTTGAATGACCGGCAGTGAATGTTATGTTCAAGTGACGTCGGCATAATCAGAAAAAACCATTTTTCAATAAGAAAAATCTAGAATACCCCCTCATGCCAGAAAACAACTTGTTAACTCGGTCATAATTTTGGTAGTTGCTGACGTGAACTGATATTCACAGTATTTTCCTCACATGTTACACATAAAAAAAGAAAAAAATAGAAAAGGCTAAAAGAACGACTAGCGAACGTGGGTAATTTACGTTACACTTTGAATGCAGCATGCAGCACAGCATTCTGATCACAACAAACATGGGGGCGATGGTTTTAATGGAAGCTTCGTTAAAGTTTCAGAAGAAGTTAGTTTGGTGGTTATTTGTTACGAATGCTCCAAGCAAATTCTACGAGGAGAGAAGCACAAGCTTTAATACGTCAAACCTGATCAGCCAGCTACAACATAACAATCGCTTCCATGGAGTTTTGAAATCGCGCTAACGTGAGCTAATGCTAAAATGCGCAGGCTAGCAGCAGTCTCCCCTCCCCTCCCCTCTCCTCCCCTCTCCTCTCCCTCATCTTTCTCATCTAAAGCTTCTATGAGATAAAACAAAACTACTGAACCTTATTTACTTTAATTAAAGGTATCAATTTAAAAGGAACCACAAGCCAAAGTCCTTTTAAATGTAAATCTTTTTCAGTTAGTAATTCTGATGCATGTATTTCAGTTTAAGGAGCCTTTATTTTTTGTATCAGTAAGTAATGCACTTTATCTAAGTTGATGTGAGATATCAAATATGTTTGTTTGATAGCTTTACAAAAATGTTAGAGAGGCTTGTCAATAGTTTTTAATTGGAAAAAATAAATATCTGTTCATTTAAAGAGTCAAAACTGCTTTTGGTTTTGTTCATAGTATTGATGTAATGATCTTAGGTATATGCGTGTGTGTTATCGGTATCGGCCTTTAGGAGCTGAAAGTTATTAGTTATCGGTATCTGTATTAAAAAACAGTTATCGTGCATCTTTAATAGATACACTTATTAAATGACTATGGGGCTGTGTTTGGGTGTAGGTTGTGTGGACCTTTGGAGCACAGAGACAGGTGGAGAGCCCGTCCACCACTATCAGAGCGCAGGGAGGATCCAGGCTTTGGCTCTGAGCCCCGACAGTCCCGTCCTGGTCTCTGCCAGTGGATCAGATGTTAGGCTCGACAGCGCCAATGACTGCGGCTACTGGAGGACCTCCTGCCAGGTTCAGCTGCCTAAGATTGTAAGTCAGACAGTCTTTGTCTTCTTTTGTGTGAAATTCTTTGCAACTGATGGGATTTTATGTAAACTCAAAGATCGTGACTTCTGCTCCTGCAGGCTCTCTTTGGTACAGTACACTTCCAGTCTGATGCTGACTGAGTTCAGTAAGTTTTCTCTTGATTGACAGGTGGAGAGTCTGGTTCTGGTGCCAGGCAGAGGGGACCAGGGCCCGCTAGCCGCTTTGGCAGCAGGAGAGGCAGTCCACCTGTTGGACCCCCGAGAAGAGGAGCCACGGACGCTCCACTCAGTATACGGTCATCCCGTCACCTGCCTGGACGCCTTCCTGACACCCTTGTTGCTTTTGGTGTGAAGCGCTCCGGCTGGGCCATGCATGATGGAGGCAACAAGGTGGGTTCAGTTGGTTATGAAGCTGGACTTCAGATGGCCCATTCGCTCATTTTTGTCTTAACTCAGGTGCTACGTTAGCTTTCACGGACATCATACCTCCAAACAGTTTCTAACTGCTTTAAAACGATGAGCCGCATAAACGCACACAGTCAGGAGCTCCAAACCAGGCTGTCACGAACAGAACTTTCAGAAGCTGATCACTCCTTGCTTGGTGTCCTGCTGAAAACTTTTGCTTTTAAAGTGAGCGCTGTGTCCATGTATACTGTCCATATAACTGTACCAGCTGGATCACCGTTTCCCATCGGCTGGGCAGGTGATATCATGACCTGTAGCTGGACGCTGTCCCTGTCATCTATGGTTGAATCTGATCAATCGAGGCGATCCCCACTGTATGACGTAGTTAGTCCCAAGATAAAATCGTGTATCATCAAGTTTGTAAGTCCTGGATCCGCTGCATTAATTTTTTCGCAGAAGTACAACTCCTTGTCCATCTTTTTTTTTTTTTTTAAATCTTAAGTGACATCTTAAATAAGAATTGATCACTGTAACACTGCAGGTGAGTATGAAAACATGCACTTCTTAAATGTGCAAAGAGTATCTGGCTGAGTCAAAAGTGACAATGACCTTTACAAAGTAACAACGTAGGAAATACGAACGTATCAGAGTCCAGTGACCCATCTGAAATGAAACTTGAGGCACTGCTGAAAAAACATGTTACAAATGTGTTACTGTTAGTGTGCCATGGCCATGTTAATCCCTCTTGGAAGATCCTATCAGAGAGAGAGAGAAAGTTTTATTGCCTCTAGATAAAATGCGAGCTCTTAAAAAAAAAAAAAAAAAAAAAAAAAGTGTCATTGGATAGTAAAAAAAAAAAGAAAAAGAAAATGCTACTGTTATGGCTAATACTAATAAAAATTAATGCCTTTTAACCAACCTCTACCAAAGTACACAGAATTTTAGATGTATAAAACAGAATAAAACTCATCAACATCTTTGTTAAAGCTGTATCTCAGTCTCAGTGTTGGGTCCTGTCATGCAGCTGAATGTTCCTCCTCAGCGTTAATAAGCAAGTCGGGCTTTTTGCTGTATAGTTGAGACTTCCTCTGAGTAATGACAGTATTGCCAGATCCTGTATCATGTATATGTTTCTTTTAAGTCATGAAAATCAGCAAACAAACCCAAAGGAAAGTCAGATTTATTTAGATGAACAAAAATAAGTGCTAAAACCTCACTTTTAGAGCAGTTTTAGCACCACCTGTCGCATTGGCTCTGGTCAAATTGTCACTGTTTTTGTCTCTGAAAATGTCTCTGAGCCTCTTCTGTTATAAATGTAAGCGTGATTAAGTAAACATAATCTAGTATGATAACAGAAACATTTCTTTCTGTACTGGTTTTCAGCGCTGGTCTGCTTAAAGGATTTTTGTGGGCAGTTCTGGGACTTTTTAACATCTGTGATAACGATCAATGACGGTACAAAGCTGTTTTTTCCCCTGAATCAACGTGGGGCGTGTCAGATTCATGCGGGTGTCTCATTTTTTCAAGACGTGGCTCTAAAATAAGATTGAAGTGATCCTGTTAATAATATTTGATGTTGGGCCTGATAAATGACGTTTATGTCAAACGTGGTGCTTCAGTCTGTTCCACACATCAGTAGTATCACAAAGCCCAGCCGCTGCTACCAGAACCGGGACTAAAAACGTAGGATCGGTGCACCCCTGCTCCAAAAGCATGCGCTGGACTGCAGCATGTCCCTCAGATTTCAGACAGTCTGGAGAGACAAAAAAAAAATCTTTGAACTGACCAGGAAAAGGGGTTGCAGTTCTTGTTAACAACAGATGATGTTATCCTGGATGTGACTGTGAAGGAGCGTCTCTGCACCCTGGATATCCAGCTTTTGTCAGTCATGAGCATTCTTTTAATGACTGACAAAGAGTGTGCAGAGTTATGCAACACCTGTTTTTTTTTTTTTTTTTAAGTTTCTGTTGAGGCTGGCTATTATTTATTTTTTTAAAGTGTCGTGTTTGTGGTGTACTCTGTCGCCACATATTGTTAGTTGTTCCTCTTTCCAACCAGCACTCCATTATTTATATGAAATAACAGTGTTTGTTAATGGAACTGATGGAGCTTTATCAAGGCTTCGCTGGGAGCAAATATGATTGTTGGCGAAGTCGATGGCACAACATAAAAGCTCTGCGTCTGGGTTTTAGATGTGCTGTGTAAACATAACTGCCTTGACCTCGCTGATTGAAATGAAAGATTTCCATTAGAGTTAACAAGGTCGCTTCTGCTCTCAGCAGATACATAATGAAAAAAGGTGGATGTTGTACGTGGTAAATAACGTGGTTACCTGAAATAGAGAGACGCTTGTTTGTACTCCATAAATTAAGACCCGCTGCTTCGTTGAAGGTTTTAGCATTAGACTGTGATGAGTTTAATAAAATACTGACCTTCCTTTTTCATCCTAAATTAATCTTGTATGGATAAACATGCATTCTTCCCATTGGAAAGCAGAACACACTTTTCATGTTTCTAAAAATGCAAACTGGGTCTCTCGGTGGTGTGATCACGGTTGCTTGTCTGCCATGCACTGTGGGGATTTGCTCGTAGTAGAAATAGCCATCTTAAATTGCACCAATCCCCCCCTGGACGCTGCTCTTAATTACTACAACCTTTAAGTGTACTTTGATCAAGTGTTGTTCCTTAACTTACCTCTGTTTGTTTCTAATAATACTGTGTTTCCAAGGACCCCGTGCAGCTAATTGACTCTTAAGCCTTTACTTAATACAAAGAGCCGTGAGACGAACTGCTCTGTTGGGAACAGGAGGCTACTACTCTGGGTTCTAGCGCTTTCTTCTTTCTTTCTTTTTTTTTTTTTTTTTGTTCGATAACAAATTAAAAAGTAAGAAGCCTCCAAAAACAGATTGTTTTTTAATCCAAAAACACGTCAGCTGCGGTAACGCACCAATGCAGAACAACGAGCACAGCGCACGTGCACGTGAGGAGCCGTCTGTTTGGGATTGATGTCTTTTGGCAGAGCTGAAACCCTGACATCATCTCTGCTTGAACAGCAGGGCTGGAGTACAGCACGAGTTGTTCAGCGGCGGCACGAAAGCACCGCATAGTGGAACAAAGCGAGACGAGCGCCGATGTCTGAACGTGACGTTGGGAAGACGCTTTATGTTGACTGAAGTCTCCTTCCCTTTTAGCACCACAAAGGAGTTTTATTTGTCAATAAAGTATCACTTTCAACCGACCCCCCCGCCCGCGAATGGTGAAAAACCACAATGTGGAGTACCCCCTCAACTTATAAAGAAGTTCCACTTTTTCGGAAAAAAATAGTTTGATTCTACCTCGTTCCGTTCCTTCATAATCAGCAGTAGAAAGCGCTGTGCCATCTTTTCTCTCACTCACAATCATTAGTGTTAATATTATACTATAATAAAATATAGTGAAATATTGCTGCTGGAGACCTGCAACAGTGACTCGAGGTGTCCAGAACGTTTGGAGGAAGCATTTTTATTCCCTTTCCTAAGCCAAAACAAATGCAGGAGAATGCAGGCAGTAGGTTAAGTTGTGTCCATCCACACAAGCAACTGTACGTGGGGAAAGTTTCAAAACACGCCTACATTTACTCCAAGGTAAATTAGCTTTGTTTATTAGATGATTGATTTAACCGTCATTTAGTAAAAGTAATATGATTTAGCAGCAGGGAGGGTGATGAGTGAAAACATCTCTACGGCTACCTCGCTAGCCACCTATAAGCTTACCTCCTTGTCTACAAATATATATGGCCCTATACTATATATATATATATACATATATATATATATATATATATATATATACTTTATAGAGACTGGCGATGCTGCCATCTAGAGGATCAGAACACTAACTACTATGTTCAAAACTCTGATATTTATTTTGGCGCTCTGCCTAGCAACCCCAGTGACACATATTAGACATCTATAGAAGTCGATGGCAGTGAAGGAGTGAACCTTAAAACGGCAATAAATCACTGAAATAAGCGAGCGATATTCGGAACTTACGAACGGAAACACCGAGTGTATCAGCGCTAAACTCGGCTTTGTCTCACAAGAGCAAGAGATGGGAGAGACCACCGACGGCACAGTAATGCCCGTCACTTATCCTACCTTTAAAGCTGACCTTGCATGTTGGGGACCCCCTAGTGGCTGTTTGGGGCCCTGTGCATCTGCATGATTTTAATTCAATTCAGTTCAATTCAATTCAATTCAATTCAAAATACTTTATTAATCCCCCAAGGGGGAAATTCAAGTTTCAGTACACCAGGAAAAATCTGGTGTACTAGAGGAGCTGCTAGTGTCCAGCGCTCCTTTTCATGCCAGGTCCCGTGGTCCGAGTGCTAACTCCAGATAACAGCCGTTAAAACAGCCAACAGCCGTTAGAACCAGTATATCTCCAAAACGATGATAAGTGAGATATCTCCAGGTCAGAGGAGGAAACACCGATGAACCAAACCGTCTCCTCTGGGAAGACTAAGCTCCATTCAGTCTGGCGAGCGACGGAGCCGACCGTCCCAGAGCCCGGTTCATCGTGCGGACCGGACCAGGCCGTTGTCATCTCCCCCGGCGGTGCTGGGCCCCACCAGGTCACCAGACGGCCCCTGCCAGGTCAGCTGACGCATCCGGCGTGTAGACTGCTGGACGGGGGCAGCATGCTGCCGCCACTGCTACGTCGGGGGCTCCCGTCCCGGCTCCGTGACGCTGCAGCCCAGATCCAGTGGCGGTGGTTGCCGCGGGTAACAGTTCAGGGCTACTTCGCTTAGCTTTCCCGAACCGGCCTCCAGTGACACCGTCCATGTCTGCGGCGGTAGGTCTCCACAGCAAATTAGTTTTTGTAAAATAAAATAAAATAAAAAATTGTTCCAATTATTTGCAGTTAAATCACATGGGAATGTTTATCTCTTTCAGACTATAACTTTCTTGTGTGATAATTTGAACTTTTTCTCACTTTTCTCTCTTTTTTTTTAAATCATATTTTCACTGTGCATATAAATTATTTTTAATTAACATTTTTGGAAAAACCTTTCTGAAGCTTTAAAAAGGACGTGTTTGGTTCTGATCTCTGAAGGCGTAACCAAATCAAAAACTTTTTCTCCACCTGACTCCACGTCATTCTGCATTTACTTTAACTCGGGGGTGGGTAGCACAAAGCTGTAGCGCCAGTCGCAAACAGGACACATCCCATCACTGAAACCGCTTGTGTATGAACAGAGCTGCAGGCACATGTTAAAAAAAGGAGGCGTTTTACTGTATTCCTACGTTGTTTTGACTAAAACATGTCACAAGCACATCATTAAATCTTCAAGGTGACTGTGCCAACTTCAGTTCAGTTCAGACTGAATTCATCCTGCCGTCCATAGAGGCTCAGAAAGTCTCTAACTTAGCGTTTATTTCCCCTCAGATATCTTAGCCAAAACTCTCTAAATGATGCCATTTCACGATCAGTATGTCTCTGCTGCTAATTAACATATCTTACAATTTTAATTAACTTGTCTGTCACTTATGTCACGCTTCCTTCGGTGGTTGCCGCCCGCTCGTAAGACAAAGCATGATTTGGCAGCAGCTGTCTGCGCTGCCTTCAGAGAGCAAACATATGCCTCATTAAAACCTGTCAGGTTTCACAGAGCTGTCTCCAACGAAGACATCTCACACCTTCTTTCACACCAAAAAGAGATGCGTGTTCAGTCGCCACAGTTTGACTTGGATCAACTCCAGCGTTTCCTCGATTTGTTAACTTCACTCAGACTTGATCGTCGGCTTTGAAGCACTTTTTGTCAGTGAGATCTCTTGATCTTATTTCTCGTATCGCAGCCCGAGCTGATGCTGAGGACGGGGCTGATGATGACTCCACACCACCTCATCTTTGTTGGATGTGTCTGCGATGTGTGCACAGTGTGTTTGTGTGGCCGGGGCCGGCCTCCAGATCCTCGTTAGTACTTGTCTCCCTCTTGTCAGTGGACCAGCATCACCCAGGCAGCCGCCCAGCTCGTGGCTCTGCATTCGGCACGAGCTGGCATCCAAACTGGCAAACTGTTCAGCCACTGCAGTGGATCCACCGCAGAGTGCAGGCGCTTCCAGAAAGCCTGCCACTTCCTCCGAAATTTCAGATGGCTCGAGGGGCGGAAGGCTGGATGAGGAATTTAATGCACATACAAATGATGCTGAATAGAAAATCCAGCTTTAAAATCCACAAAATGATAATAGAAATACCAAATATATACTCTGATTTTTAATTTGGCATCCAGGTCTGGCCATATCTCTCCCTAAAACACAGACTCAAACCTGGGTGTCAGAGATTTGCTGTTTTTTTTTTTTTTTTTTGCAGTGGTGATGGCTGAGGGGGACCGACCGTGTTCATGTAGAGTGGAAAGGTGCTCAGGTCCTGTAGCTGCCAAAAAAAAAAAATAGAAAAAGAAAGAAAAAAAAACAACAATTAATCACCCCTCCACCATTGTGCTTCATAATTGGTATGAGGTGTTTTTGCTGAAAGGCTGTTTTTAATTTTTGCCAAACATGGAGATGGGTCACAACAGCCAGACAACTCTACTTTGTCTAAACGACGTTGTTTCAGATGTCTTGTGGTTTGTTCAGATCCAGTTTTGTGAACTTTTATTTTATTTTTTAGACAGAAGAGGCTTTCATCTGGCAGTAGAGCTGAGCGATTTTATCGATTCTGTGATATATATCGATATTTTTTCCCCCAGAGAGTATCGATTTTTCAGCCGGGGGTATCGATATTCTAAGTTTCTTTCTAAACCCCCGTGTCCCACCTTTAAAAGCTTACAAGCAACAATTTTCACTGTTTGAATAAATGAAACTATTTTTCTCAGCAAATCTTTTATTCATTTTGTCCAGCATTTGCAAGCTGCCTGTCAGCCATATAATGTGTAATTGATGCTTTCAGTTTAATTAATTCAAACAAAGTAATTGGAACACTCACAAGATGTCACCAAAATCACTTTTTCCCTTTAAAATTTTTCGGAAAATTATGTAAATGTATCGTAATATGAATATCGATATATATCGTATCGTGAGGCAAATATCGTGTATCGTATCACTACAGCCCTATCTGGCAACCCTTCAGATCAAACCACACTTGTTCAGTCTTCTTCTAATTGTCTCTGTCATGGACGTCCACTCCTGGGAAGGCTGACATACGTCTTCATTGCTTTCCACTTGTGAATAATTTTTTCTCACTGCAGAATGTTGACCTCCTAATGGTTTTAAAATGGTTTTATAAGCCCTTTCCAGATAGACGTGCACCAATAATCGCTTCTCTGAGACCATTGCTTATATCTTTTCCTCCTGACATTGTGTTAGCATGCACCTGAATGCTCTGGACCAGTGAACATTTCAAACAACTGTTTTTTTATATATATATAATATATATATATATATATATATATATATATATATATATATATAATATATATATATATATATATATATATATATATGTATACATATCTTAGGCGTGCAACGGTACAGGTACCTCAACTCAACAGGTACCACAACTCGCATGTCGCCGTGTAAAAGAGCGCGTCCAAATGGCATAAATGTGCATCCACCTGGTCACATGTGGACGTGCACAAACGGCTCTACCTCTCGATTACGCATTACCGTATTAGTTGCAGACGTTTTTATTCTCTTGAGGTCAGAGGATGTCTGGTCAGCAGTTGTGGTGGATGTGGGAATAGTCACGGCCAGACACGTCAGTCTGTACAGCTGTGGCATGATCTCATCCAGATGTCTGCTATGGAGGGAACCAAGGAGATCTTTGTCTCTGGTGTCAAGCTGGAAAAGGTTGGATGTGGGAATTTATTTCCGATATGTCTGAAACTGTTGGTGGTCGAGGAGGGACAGGAACATTAATTGTTCGTGGTCTTTAAATGCGTATCCAATGATTCGTTCTGCAGTATTTTAAAAAGCACATCAGCTGCGCCAAGACGCACAACTGGTAACACCTGGATCTTATGCAGGTAAGATCCGGGTTTAGGGAGGTGGAAGATTGCGTTCTGTTAACTGTTAAATGTTTCCGCTCTCTCGCCGGTGTATTCAACAGCAAAACCAAAATTCTCCCACACCGGCGATTTAAAAAAAAGTTTTTCCCAATTTCTCCGCTGGCCATGCCTGCTTGGTTTTTTTTTTTTCATTTCCTGTGTCTATGAGCTGCAGCTAACCAGCCAAAGTGTGATCGGCTGGTCACTGTGAGTGAGCGGAGGCGAGTGCACATTGACATGCAGTGGCGGCCTGTTGCCTAAAAGGCACACACGCTCACGTGCAAGTCCAATGCAAAGTTATTGGAACATAAATACTGCGGGACATAAAAGCGTATTGTCCTGTGCAGGTTGTAACGAACGGTTCGGTATTTTACAGAGTACCGTTGCATCCCTAGTATATATAGAGGTCTGCACAGGTTCTGATGATCAGCAGATAATACATACGTACTGGGTTACTTAGTATTACCCATATTTTTGTCGAAAAACAAACAAAGAAACAAAATAATTATATGCAGGTATTTATAGAGTTTCCTAATGCTAAGACCCGCTACAATCAAATGATTTTTTTTTTTTCATTACCAAAAATCAGGACTAAATAAACTCCTGAACAACAGAATGCAAGTAAACATTGCATCCTGCAAAATTAAATGGGTTCAGAAACGCGAATAACAGTTGTCTGTAAGACTTAACGAATCTCTGTACATCGGGGAACTTGTTAGTTCAAGAATGCGCTCTGCCAAATTTGGAAATAGCAGATAACCGTAAACCACAAAGCTGTAATTGTTCATCTGGTCCGGTGGTCTAATCTCTGTTTGTCCACATGGTGTCTGAAGCAAATGTAGAGCTGAGCCCACGTTTGCTTCAGACGTGGGGTGTTTGTGAAAGATTGCGACGGGGGAGTCGTGCCGGAGAGCCAGCGGCGTCCAGGTCTCATCTCAGCAGGTAGCTCCTCCCCTCTACTCAACAGACCCTCTGTGACACGCGATTTTCCCATTTCTGCTCTAACACGTGACGTCGGAAATGAAGCAACACTTCCACACTTTGACCAAATGTGTTCAGATTCAGAAAGAAAGAAAGAAAAAGTAAAGTCACTCTTTAAAAAGCCTGAAGCGTAACATGTTCGCATCCCAGGACCAGTAACTTCCTCTAGTCTGTGAAACCTCAGTAGAGCTGCAGCGAAGTGTGTTACTACTTTAAAAATGTTCTTCGTCTAAAAGCAAGCTGCTTCTTCACCTCTCTCATCAGCAGTTCTTCATCCTAGCGGGTGAGGCGGACAGATATTTAACAAAAGCATCTTTCTAAATCTGCAGTGATTCACTGGGAACAGCAGGCTGAAGCTCGTTTCTGCGGTCGGCCCTCTCCTGCGCCGTCCAAATCCTATCAAGCTGTCATTTCAAAGTCCAGACTGATTTGGGTTTTGCCCCGGGGTGGTGCACAATTAAAGCTCCACTTGGCCCAAATAAAAGACACACACACACAAAAAAAAAACTTCTGGCATCTCCTCAAGGCTTACATCATGTCTCTCCTTTTCCACCTTCCTTTATAATCTCTTTATCTTTGCCATCTCTTTCTCTCTCCATCTCTGTCTTTCCTTTTCTCTCCTTCCTTTTTGGCTCAGAGACTTTCACTTCCCACCTCCTCGGTTCCGTTGCTGTATCGTTTTAATTATTCAAAAACAATTTTGCCTCGCGGTTTCCTATGTGTTTGTTCCGTCTTGTTTGGATGAGGAGACACCAGCTGTTAATTGACCAGTCGGGCCAGCCTCAGATGACATCATCGCAACTTGCACCAAGAAACTTTTACTCTAACTATCGAGCTTTAATTGAAACATGCCCTTAGGTTGTTTTTTTTTATTTGCATACAGAGCGGGGAAACGTCATCCAATCACGACTGAAGACGGGTGTGCGTCGACGTGAGCTGAAACTAACAAATCTATTTTGCGGCCTAAAGACATTCTCTTTCATTTGCTCCACTGACCGCATGTTGTGGTTTCATGTAGATGCAACACTTGAAATCAACCCCAAACCTTTTTACTGGCTAATCTCATGAGGAAATACCGAGGGAAAAGCCCACACCTGTCCATGAAACAGCCTCTGAGTCAGTCGTTACGTTGAAACAGGGGGCTCTAAGAAATAAAGACCTCTGATTCCACCACCTGTCTTCCCCCTTTGTGTACATGAAACTCTGGGATAAAAGCCCAGGGTCTGCTCAGGAAGTTGTATTCATTAGGACTGTAACTATAACGCCTGTTGTTAAGCAGCTAAAATAACAAAGGATCATGTCAGAGGTCTTTTCTCTTCGCCGGTGGCTTCCTCTGGTTATTCCAGGCAAAGCAGTAGTGCCGATCTTTTCCCTGTCGAGAAGTTCAAGTTCAGCACATCAGCGTTCTTCCCAGTTTTATCCTTCTTCTCGATGCTTTTCCATCCTCTGAATGTAGAGAAGATCTTTCGGCCACTTTACTCTCGTCACGTCGGCCACGGAGGGATGCATGTGTAGCTTCTTTGCTTTGGGGCTGTGTGATTTCGGTGCTGTGCAGCACTGCAGCAGAACACCACCAGGTAGAAAATGATGTAAAATTAATTGCTTACTTTGGCTTGTTGTTTTCTTTATCAGATGTTTTCGTGTCTGTGAAAAAGCTCCAAATGCAAAATGTTACTGCAACACTCAGGTAGTCTGTAATATTTACAGATATTTGCACTGTGTGGTGTACAGAGCAATAAGGACGTTCTGAATCTTTCTGAATGTGATCTTTTAGACTGAAACAGCTTGAAGCAATATCTGACTACAGTCCAGTTTACAGCAAACTGCCCTCATTTGTTGTTTTTAACGTGGGCAGACATGATGTTTGTCATTTCTTCCTTAAAACTGATGGTTCGCCTTCCAGACGTGAATAATGTTTTGGACAGATTTTAAATTAGTTTTTGTCATTTCCACCAACCTCCTTAGTAGTTTTGTCTGCGTGATGCAGATCAGTCATCTGACCCTTCTGGAAAGGGAACGTCTTCTCGGCCGCAGGGTTCGTCTTCCATGAGTGTCAGTCGGGTTAAATAACTTACCGCCACCTGAAACATATTAAGGCAAGACACGTTTATCTGTAAAGCACATTTGTGTCTAGCACGTACAACCTCAAATAAACAACAGATATGTTTTTTTTTCACCATATTATTTAACAACAATAAAGCAAAGAAGGGAAAAAAAAAAAAGGTGGGCAATACCAAGTACCCCCCGTTGTTGCATGAGATCTAAGAAGGTCAGCTGCAGCCAGGTGCTGCCAGTCATCAGCAGGTGCGTAGACCTCTACGTGTTTACAGCTGCAGCTGTCTGACAGATGTTCTCACATTTCCTTCAAGAACACTCCGGTATACGGAGGGATTCACAGTTGAGTCAACACTCCTCTGACTTCAAAATAACCCCAAACCACCCTTCTACTGCTGTTTTTGACACCTGTTACGAGAGCCACACGGCTCGACTTCGGTCTCATCTGTCATCTTAACATTGTTTCAGAGGTCCTGTGGTTTGTTCAGTTGCGGTTTTACGAGCCTCTTTTCTTGCCTTCGTATTCTTTTTAGGCTGGGACGTCCCACTTGAAGAATAATCTTTATCGCTGAAGCATGTTGAACCCTCTCCAAACGAAAGTTCAACCGGAATTGTTTCTCTAAGACCACTGCTTACGTCGTTCCCTCCCGGCATTGAGTTAACACACACCTGAATGCTGCAGACCAGAACACTGACAGAACACCTGCATGTTTTTGTTAAATAAATAGTGCATGGATGGATGGATGGATGGATGGATGGATGGATGGATGGATGCATTTTGACTTTGGCTGTTTTGACGTTGGGTTTCAGATCCACGTGTGCAGCCTGGAGACGAGCAAACCAACAGTGAGCGTGGGCAGCTCGCCAGGAGATTTCACTTGCATCAACCTGAGAGACGGCCCCCCTCACCTGCTGGTGTGTGGAAACAAAGACAGGAGGTAGGACTCTAAAAACGCACACTTTGGTGCATAGAAGAAAGAGAAAATCTGATCCATGAAATTAAAATAATGTGACCATTGAATATTTTTCTCACACTTACGCCTGATGAGGGCCCCAAAAAAGAAAAAGATAATAAAGATTTATGCTTTATTAATGTGTTTCCATAGCGTAGTGGAGAAGAAAGACGGGCATTCAGTGCCTGTAGAAGAGTTGTTTTCCTCTTTCTCTGTCTCTCCTCCATTACCTGGTGGCTGCTAAAGATGAAAAACACAAAAAGACAAAAACAAAACATGGCTAGTTTGGTTCCAACCCGCAGCAACGCGGCGCACACATCCATTCACGTACGCATGTTTGCTACATTCTGGCTCGCTACTTAAGGAAAGGACACATAAAAGAGCTCATCTCATCTATTCTGCGCTTGTTAGCGGGCGCTACGGCGCGCACGCTGCCAGGATAGCAGAAATCCCTGGCGTGTCTTCATCCAAAGCTGCCCCTGCTGTTTCTATTCAGCACCAGATCCATCTGGCTATTAGGCAGTTGGCTTCAAGGGAAAGAAAGACCGCATCACGTTGTTTGGGTTCTGATTTTTTTATTTTTTTTCCCCTCGTTCTTACTAGTTATGACTAATAGCACCTGCAGAAAGACAAAGGAATACTCAGATTGTATTTGTCGAGGGGCTTCACTCTTGCTCTTCCTTTTGTCGTCAGATGTCGCGTGGAGACGTGCACACACTGGCTTGGCACTTCCACTTTGGCCCCAGCTGATGCGGTGCACTGTCGAGGATAAATGGAAATAAGGGGAAATTGAGGGACAATCTGCAATCTTGGCCCTTGGACAGGGTGGCTTTAAGCCAGAACCTAATGCATCCCTTCTTTTTAGCCAAATGAGTTTTGTCCATTTTTTATTTTTTGTCAGATTAAAGGAGCAAATGAGGGGTCAAGATGAGGGCTGTCTGGAAAGAGGAAAGAGAACGGGGGAAGGTGTGAGTGGAGAGCGAACCTGGGTGGAATAAAGAAGAAATGAATGGGCGTCGTGTCTGCAGCTCGCAGTCGCTGGGTGGTTGTCCTCGACAAGACGAGCAGAAACTCTGAGTTTGTTTATGATCATTTTAGTCACCCTTCATTTGTTGCTACTGTTGATTTATTTACAGACATGCACAAAAGTTAGTGATATGTTGTGGAGAGATGTTTGCAGAGTCTTCCTAGTGATCCTCAGTTCATTATGGCTTTGCAGTCCACCGATCGTCATATCAGTAACTCTGGTTCTGGGACATCTGTGACCACTGGTTTTTCAAAGCCTCCCCAGTGGTAGAGCTTGGTGGGAGAGCTGTCGCCCACCATGTAGGAGGTCGATGTTTGATTCCTGGTTGCGTCAGGAAAAGGCATCCGGCATAGAACTGTGGATCAGACCGCTGTGGCGACCCAAAACAGGGAGCAGCTGAAAAAAGGAAGTTTAAATCGCTTGTTCTCCATCTCATCTTTCTCAGGAAGCTGAGATGTTCATTGAGCTTGAGCTGGTAGCTAAGTATATGTTCGGTTCATACCTGGACTGCATAGTTAGATGAGTATTCATAAAATTTACCCAGCAACACATACGACTTGCACTTCAAAATGCTCTGCTCTGTCGGCCAAAAAGCTGCTGACGGTTCTGTGCCGAGTGGTGAGGGTCCGGGAGTCTCTGTAATACCAAGTTCTCCCACTAGAGATGAAATAAATCATTGTTGGGTCATGGTACTATATTATCTCGATATCGCGATATATTGCGATATTCTACCAAGTTAATATCAAAATTAAAAGTAGAGCTGAAAAATCAAGTTGCTGTATATGTTCATCAGATGATATTGATCATTCAGAGGACAAATTGAGTCAAAACTATTTGCTTCAAAACAGCCCATTTATTGTTTATTATTAGTGTTTTTGCACATTTAAATTTTAAACAATTTAAATGTGAAAATTAAACAATTTTTCTAAAAAATCGATATTAGGAGCTAAAAATCGATATTATATTGGGCGGCCGAAAATCGCGATATATTGCCAAATCAATTTTTTTCACACCCCTACTAGACACACATTCAGTGGAGAAGACGGAGGCTCTACCAGCACGTCAGTGGTGTTGAGACCACTGCATAGATCAACCATTTAGGTGGAGCTCACAGATGGTTGTCAGTCATTATGCATGGACAACCCAAAGGATGCTTGCAGACAGACAGATAAGACAGATGTTGTTGCATCCCAAATATCCAGAGCCGTTGGGGGAATCCCCATCCAGGCTACAACCAGTGAGAGAGCCAGGACCGGCCCGACATCACGGTTTTTAACCCAGCTCTGTGTAGCACGGGCAGCCTGCTAATTGTGCTATTTCATCCCTTTACCTGTGCTCATTGTCTTTTTTTCTTCTTTCATTTTTTTCATTCTGGTTCTGAACAAATCATAGCACATCTAGCTTTACACTCCTTTTTCCCCTTGGCCCAAGGTTCAAGTAAAAAAAACAAACAAAAAAATACAAACATGCTTTGTGCGAATGTGTACATGATGTGGCTTTAAACTGATGGAAGAAAACTGAACAAACTCATACAGAAGGCTGGCTCTGTTCTGGAGACTGTAGAGCCGATAGCGCAAAGACGGATGCTTCAAAAAAGGAAAAACATATTGGAAAACATTGAAATATTGAGCATCGTCCTCACAGCACATCTGCTGCAGCTCAGATGCTGCAGGAGATCCTTCCTGAACCCAGCCACAACCATCTGTAACGACTCTTTAATGAAACATAAATAATGACACTTACTGAGTTCCCTTTGGGGATCAATAATATTGAATGGAATTGAATTGAACGAGCAATTATTTTCTGATGAGTATAGAAGAGTTTAGAAGCACTTTGCATCCTTTATGTTTGGTCTTTTGTTTTTAAGTAAGAGCGGTTGTAGTGAAGAGAATAACTGGCACCAAGACTAAATCTTTGCTATAGCTGTAGTTCATGGCTTCTAATATCAGTCCCACTTTTAGTTCACGCTGACGAGTTACAAACTAGATAAAATATGTTGAAGAAACATTTGTGATGGAGATCTCTGTATCATTGGTTTTTTTGTTTTGTTTTCCAGGAAGTCAAGGATGTTTTTGGACTTTATAAGTTAAGATTGTAATGGATATTGATGACATCTATTTTCCTGAAGTGGCAGACTCCCACTTAGGGGAAAAAAAATCCATTATATAGGAAAAGCAGAAAAAAAAAGATTTAATTGCTGGCTTTAAATGCACATTACGTGTTCCCCTGCACATGCATAGTATGTAAAGCCTGCATACTTTACATAAGTTGCTGTCACACACACACACACACACACACACCTTTAGTTATTTCCTGTTAAAAGCGAGCACATATGTGCCTTCTTCTCCTCATTCTGCATCACATCACAAGATTAGATTTTATTCTTTGCCTGCTGTCTAACCAGGTTATCAAGTCCACTCTTTATCCGCTCTTCTTCTGAACGGAGCCGATATTAACCCGCAGGTTAATAACTTGAGAGCAGACGGACTCCGACAAAACGTGGTAACACTTTCTCTTTGCACCGCAGAGTTTGAAGTGAAATAGTGCTCGTGGCCATTAAATCGTAGCATTGAATCTGAAATCATGCTGAGGATACAGTGATTGATGTCTTCTTCTGGCTTTGAGGAAAAAAAATGGCCGTTCAGGAGCTGTGACTCTCACACACTTGGTCTTGATTAATGAAGAGGAGTCTGGCCAGTGGCAGATCTCTGAAGTCGGCGTCGCCTCCAGCATTAGATTTATGGTTCCCCGTGGCCCTGCCAGTAACGGTCACCGCTCATTGTTTAAACGTGGACCTCCATCACGTAATGCCACTAAACTGGCAAAACTAAGTGCAGACAAATTCACTGTGCCTATTTAAGCCTGATTCTTTTAAAAAGTTTTGAAAATGGGAATGAAATCTGAGCCTCCAGAGTAAATTTGATTATGGTAATGAAGACTTGGAAGAAGGTTGATGCTGGATGGAGTCATGTCCTGGATGCTTTCAGCTGCAATAAAGCCACGACGACAACAGATGGAGCTGAGGGTCCCCTGGGCTTCTCTGGCTAATGAAACACACAATGCAAAAAAAATCCTTCTTTTATTCTTGATCACTTGATTTAAAATGCATCACGGTGATTAACTGCAGGAACCAGCAGGATTCTCTTCAGAGGTCATGAGATGCTGACAGGAAACAGACGTCTGTATGTCAGTGTTTATTTAAATATGCACACAAGGAAGAATTTGCAGCAAGTGCGTTATTAAACAATACAGTTGCATTAAAGTTTTCCAACTTGTAGAGACAAAGTTATAATGCCAGTTGTCTTTTGGCGTTTTACAGACACCCAGAGCATGACCCCTGAGCAAATATCATTAACTAAAATTATAATATTAAATCCTAATTAAGGATAATGGCAAGTAAAAATAAAAAAAAAACTCCCATAGCAGGAGGAAAAAAAACCTTTCAGCCAAACAGTGGCAAGGAAAAACTCCACTTTGAGGAAGAAACCTTCAGCAGGACCTGGATCATATGGGAGGACCTTCCTGCCAAAGGCCAGCCGGGTCAAGAAAGAAAAGAGAGTGGAGACAGGACAAAGAGAGGATGGAGGACAGAGAGAGGAGAGACACAATTGACTGACTATAATAACCACATAAACATAAACAGATGCAGGTAGCAGCACTGAGGTGAGATGGTCAGAGGACTAGATCACCGGTCACCATGCCAGCCGGCACCCCGAACACATCTACACACACAGGTGAAGGTAAACGCTCTACAAACTTAACCCCAACATGTCCAAGAAAAGAAAATGGATGCACAAGGAATGCAGTTTCATGAACAATGAGACGAATACAAATTTGTATCTCAAGGTGAAAAAAAAAAGTCTTTTGTGTTATGAGGCGGTGTCAGTCGGCGGAGCTAAGTATGCTAAATTTAGCCCACAAGAAAAACAGAGTCGCTTCCGCTTCTGAAACCAAGGTAATGGATACTCAGTCCATTACCATGGCAACGTACTCTTTAAATATCACCTGTGCGAGAGCAGGTTTACAACTACAAATCCTGAGTTTAATATAATAATGTGTTAAATATTTGAAACTTGAATACATGTTCATGCTGTCAATCTGGCCCTTCGAAGGGCAACCATGATGCTGATGTGGCCCTCAGTGAAAATGAGTCTGACACCCCTGAACTACAGGAACAAAATGGAGCACAGTTACAGTAACAAGGTGCTACTAATTAACTATGGATTGAGCTGGAGGAGGAAAGGGAGGGAGGAGAGGTGGAAACACCACTCAGCAGATCATGTTGGCGTCCCCCTGCAGCGTAGGCCTATAGCAGCATAACTATGACAAAGCTGTGATTAAGACAAGTCTACTCTAGTCTTAACTCCTATAACTATAGCTATAACTATTAGCCCCTACACACTATTGTTTAGACTAACTGTAGGCTTTACTGAACAGAAATGTTTTCAATTTAGTTTTAAAGATGGAGATAGTATCAGCCTCCTGAACCCAAATTGGTAGCTGGTTCCATAAAAAAGGTGCCTGGTAGCAGAAGGCCCGTCCTCCAAACCTACTTTTAGATATTCTAGGAACAACGAGTAACCCTGCACTCTGAGAGCAAAGACCTCTATTAGGAGCATAACGTGCTATCAGGTCTGGTAGATAACGAGGAGCTAGGCCATTAAGGGCCTTATATGAGAGAAGCAGAATTTTGAACTCAATTCTAAATTTCACGGGGAGCCAATGGAGGGAGGCTAACACGGGAGAGATGTGATCTCGCTTACTGACTCCTGTCAGCACCCTCGCTGCTGCATTCTGGATCAGTTGGAAGCTGTTCAGCGAGTTTTTCGGACATCCTGCTAACAACGCATTACAATAATCCAGTCTAAAACTGACAAACGCGTGGATTAATTTTTCAGCATCACCCTGGGAGAGGACGCTCCTAATCTTGGCAATATTTCAGAGATGAAAAAAGACGGTCTTGTAAACCTGATTAATATACTGCTTAAATGACATATCCTGATCAAAAAGAACTAGCTAAATGTTAGTTATAAACATAGAACTTAAAACTGCTTTATCTAATGTTGTTTCGGTCACTTATAAAACTTTTCACTCCTCACCATCTAATCATAGACCTCGAGTAGAATTAACTCTGGAATGTTCCTTCAAAGACACTCTATGTAGCAATGCCACATCTGACCACATGGGGGAAGCATATCACAAGAAAATTCATTCAAATGTCAGCTGCTGGTGCAAAGCACAATGAAGTGCGTCTCTGGTGGTAGAAAGTGGTGTTGCATGATGTGCCGGACGGTCCCCACTCAGGAACACAGTATTTTCACTGGTTCCTTTGTCCATACAGCACATCTTTATGCCCTCATGTGGTCAGAAGTGGTACTGCTATATAGAGTGGCATTAACAGTGAGGCATATGTGCTGAACTTAAGCTCATTATTATAATTGTGTGGTGGCAAAAAGACTTTAAATTCATCAAGTGTATGTTGTTAGTCTATATTTCTTTTCATATTAAGTTTTGACTGTGCTGGCCAAAAAAAAAAAGATTTCTCTCTCAGCAGTGATTTCCTTCGTCCTCCCTACACGTGCTTTATGTGCTACGCATGTTTTATTTCACTCACCCTGCTTCTGTTCTGTCCTTGATTTAATCTAAATTCAATCACCGCCATCCTACTGTGGTACTGTCATTGATTTTTCACCCCTCAGTAATGTATCTCATGTTTTATGTGTGGTTATTTATGAGGTCCTGTCTGCTCCAGATCTACTCCACCTTCCTTCATTATTGCTGCTGTTTGTGTTTTAAATGAGGACATATTTGGATTCATGCCAGGGTGTGCAGGTCTGGAGCTGGAGACTGCAGCGCCACATCTGCTTCAGTTTGTGTTTGGTCTCCTGTCTGGGTGTTGAAAAGCTGTGCTGCTGATTTTTGGAGCACTTCCTCCAGAAAGTGAGAATAGTGCTCTTTTGTTTGTAAGTGAATGCAGTCTTTGAAAAACTGCACTGTCTTTTTTTTTTTCCTATCCAGTCTTGTTATATCTCTGTTAGCCTGTGCTGAAATTGAAAATGGTGGTCACTTCTAAACAGGACTGGATGTGTAAATAGAAATCTGCAACAATTAACGCCGAGCGATCAAAGCTGCCAACGCAGCATGCGGTCTGTGTGCGTGATGCATCATGTGTGTCGCTTACAGAAATTATTTTTACAGCATAAATGGCTCAATAACATTCAAACCGTGGCTAATTCCTCTCTACTGTGATGCAGGGTGAGGGTGTTTGACCTCAGAGCCGGCTCCTCTGTGGCGTCCCTGTACGCCCACCACCTGGGCGTCACCTCAGTGCAGGCGGACGACTGGAAGATAGTGAGCGGCTGGAGGCGAGGGACTGGTGTGTGTTGGGAAATGAGGATGCATACGAAGCTGTGGGAGATGCACAACAGGTGGGACTTGAGAGGAAATGTGAAAACGATATCAGATGTCCCATCTGTTTTTTTTTTTCTCTGATACATCACACTTGTCCCACAGGATAAATGTCTTTGGTAAATGATCTGCTTATTCTAAGCCTAAATAGACATTTTTTTCCCCCCCTGAATGTGTTGAAAGTTGTTAATTAACATACAGTCATGGAAAAAATTATTAGACCACCCTTGTTTTCTTCAGTTTCTTGTTCATTTTAATGCCTGGTACAACTAAAGGTACATTTGTTTGGACAAACATAACGATAACCACAAAGATTGCTCATAAGAGTTTTATTTAAGAGCTGATATCTTACCATTTTCCATGGTTTTCTTGATTATAACCTAAATCACTTAAGTTTTTACATCAATAGCTATGGCGTTGTACTGCCAAAAACACTGCTTTTATGCATTCAGTGTTTTCTTTTCTGTCTGTTTTAGTCACATGATGACGTTTAGTGGTACAAGGTATTAAAATGAACAAGAAAGTGAAGAATAAATTGTGGTCTAATAATTTTTTCCATGACTGTATAGGTATTTGAATTAGAATCTTCTGAAATGAGACGTATAGTTAACAGTTTCCAGAGGTCTTCATGAAATACTTGTTTCACACTTTGGTCAAAACACAACAGAGATGTTGTGCAGCAGCTCCTGTTTCAGCTTCCTGCTCCATTCGTAACAGCTGGTTTCAGGAGGCGGAGCCAGCCACTCCACTGACTCCGCCCTTGTCCTCTGCAGGATGAGCATCTTTTGGTTTCAGCGCAGCAGCTCCGTGCTTCCCAGCTTCAGAGGAACAGTGGTTTCTCGTACCACAGTTTACTGAAAATATCCTCAGGCTCAGGATGCCCAAAACTAAGTGACAGGATGATGTTAGGTCAGATATTTTGGTCTGGCAGTCACCTGAGTGTGCTCTCAAGCACAGAAAAAACAACAACACTTTTTTCCTCATATTGGACATCTCTGATTCATTTATGACACAGATCTTCTTTATTTTTCTTTATTATGTTCCTTGTTATTATCCGACTCTTAAAACTCCACCTGATACTTATTTAATTGCCTCGCTACTTACTTATCTGATAGTATTTATGCTTAGATTTACTGCCCGGGATTTGGTCGTGTTTCGTTACTCTCATCTTCTCCTCCATCATCACTCTCTTTATCCTCTTCCGTCTGCTATGATGTCCGCTGTCGCTTCTGAGTCATTTTCATCGTTCCAGATGTGCGGCATAGCGCCTTAAAGCAATCCACTGTTGTTGCAAGAGATGACCGGGACAGCATCAGTGCACCTCTAGTGGGGCTAACTGGTATTACAACATGTGCTCACTCATTGATCAGCATCAACACAGCAGATCTATGTGTCCCCATGTGGTCAGAAGCGGTACTGCTACACAGAACAAAAATTGTAAGTAATGTTAAATATTGAAGGTGTTATCTGTCCTCGTGGCAGGCATCCTGTCAGGCACGTGCGCTTCAACACCAGCACCCTGGTTACGGCCAACATCCCCGATGACAAGTCCCCGCGGGGGCGCCTGCATCACAGACGATGACCTGACAGCACATCGCAGGTTAGCATCTCTTTCCAAACATTTATTTTATTCTCTATATCTGGCTAACAGCAGTTTGTAAAAGTCGGAAATACTCTACAGGCTGGGATGTTTCTGCTCGTCAGTGGCCGAGGGCTTTACAGCATCAAATTCACCCTGATACAGATATGTTAAAGTGGAGGAAATATGTTTGTTTCGTTCATTTTTGTTTGGTTAAGATTAAGCTGCAGCCAGCATCCAGTTGGACGATGTCAGGATATAAACTAGAAACCGGAGGGGGAAACAGGAGGTTTTCTTTGGAAAAGTCAACACCACTTTTGTCTTTGTACAAACACCAGCATTCCTTGTTTTAGTCTCATGTCTTTCCCCAGAAATAGTTTTAAGATGTTTGGAGCTGGAGCATAATGTTAATTATAATACCTCATTATTGAGAGTCGTGTTGTGGCTTTCCCTCGTTTTCCTTCACAAAACTGTTCTTTTCCTCCGTCAATGTGAATCATTTATGTTCTGCCGTTTTTAAAGATCTTGACCTTTCAACCAGACCTCTGGTCCCTGTTATTGATGTGGGTGTTTCTATGCCGCAGACACAGGGGCGTCGTCTGCCACTACGACTTCTCTGAGGACGCGCTGTCGCAGGATCACATCCTGCCCATCTGCAGGTCTGACTACACCGAGTCACATGGCTACAACTACAACATTAGCCTGGCGGTGCCCTACGACAGGCTGTCTGGCTCCCATCCATCCCGCTGACGAGCGCTGCGAACGGACGCGCTCTGTAACTGGACGGACAATGGGGGCATTCATCAGTCTGACTGTCCAAACTGGTTCCTTTTGGTTTGTCTTTTATCACCCAAGTCTTTGGATACGTACTGATTCAAGCAGCCGCTGCTTTAAAGCACCGCAGATCAATGCTGTAAATGATTCTTGAATTATGTTTGGCTACGTAGATCTGACACGCTGCTGCTGCGCCACATCACAGCATAAAAAAAGCATTTTTGTTGTACATTTATCAGTGTCTTTAGGGGGAAAAAACCCTCCCTGAGCTGACATGTACTTCTTTCATTCATTAAATTCTGTTAAGTCTTTTATATTACATTTGAAGAAAATTCAAGTATCTACTGCACTAGTTGGATTTTATGGCACAGCAGCAGTGATTTGTTCCACAGAGTCTCAGGGGAGCACATGAATGAAACGAATGGAACTATTCTGGTTCTGCACAGGAACGGTATGTTCCTGCAGTCTTTGGATGCTTCAACAGATGAGCCCTGCTCGCCACAGGAGACACCGACTCCACATCACCCGTTTACTTATTTTTTCCTTTTAAAGTCCTGAGAGTCCTTTCATATAACATTCTGCCTACGTAGGTTTCTATAAAAGCAGGAAGTTGTGTAGTAGTTTGAAATTTAGAAAAAAAAACTGGAAGTAGGCCTGAAATCAGACATGAAAATGGGTCAGGGGTTAAAAAGGTGAGAAGTGTGGGCGGGGGGGTGAGAGGTCATTAAAGTTAAACAAATATGTTTTAAATCCTTGATCTTTTTTTAAGTATGTTTTTAATAACTGTAAAATATTCATGAAATGATTAAAAAAACACTAAGATGTAATAAAACAAACCAGTTAAGTGTTATTCTACTGTCATCTTAATTTAATATGACAAGTGTCACCTTATTTGTTGACCCCTCACATTAATATCAGAACGTAGCTTCTAGTCCTGTATGTTGGTCACAGTTGTGATTAAAGGTTTGGGGGGCCGCGACATTTCAAATTGGGCCTTGGTATTCTGAAGTTTGGGAATGGCTGGGTTAGGGTATCGAATGACTAGAGTTTACAATTTCACTTCAACTTCAGTGGATATCCTCCTCACTCGTCCCTGACATTGATTCACCAGTTACAGAGATATTAGAAAGAAGCCTGTGTTTCTTCTTTTATGTTACTGTTAACTACACAAGCTTCACGCTAACTTCTAGCAAACGGGAGCTGTTTTTCACCCCAGCTTTGGCTAGCTCTGGCAGTGTTCAACTAGGGCCCTATGAAATCCATTTTATTTTTTCTCAAATTCTGTTTTAATTTTTTTCATTTTTGGTGTTTTTCGGTTTTTAATTCTGAGAATTCCGTTTTAAGCATTTTATGCAAATTTAACCCCAAGATAGTATATAAAGTAATTAAAATATAGACAATTTATGCAATTATAACTGTAAACTATGTTTTCATACTTTTAAACTATATTGTGTCCAACAAAACATTTGTTTTTTTGACAAACAAAAAAAACCTCAAAAAGTTCTTTTTGTGTAATAAATAACTAAGAAAAAAAATATCGCAAATAGGTAAAATCCATTTAAAGTGCAAAAAAGAAAGAAATTGCAACAGCAGTATAGGGCCCTATTCAACGTTAGCTGTAGCGAACAGCAGTAACTTTGTTTTACCGCAAATATGAAAACGATTAAAACCATAACTCACCAAATTCAATCCACTGGTAAATGTAGGTAGGAAATGTGAACGTACGCTTGTCTGCCTTGTCCCCGGCGTGGACATCACTAGGTCCTGCTTCTCATCCCGCTTAGCAATGTAACCTCCAAGTAAACATGAATGAAGAATGTTCGTATGACTGGAATAATGGAACAATCTGACCTGATTGGTTCTGGGCAGGATTTACTGACTGTCCAAGTGTTATTTACAGGGTCGATTTCTGAAGTGCTCAGTTTGCTTATTAGGGCAATTGTATGATAATTAAAAAAATAAAATAAAATCTCCCGACTCCGACACCCCCCCCCCCTCAAAAAAGAAAAGTCCTTGGATCTACACGATTCACGTAGGTCACCCTTTTTAACTTCAAAACGGCAAATTTCGCCGAAAGGTGAGGGATTTTCATGCCTGTTAAAAAGATGAAGTGTTGATTTAAAAGTTATAAAACTCAAATGTACTGAAACTTGTCTTTGAAACAGGAGAACAGGCGTAAACACAGCTGTTAATATTTTAAACGTTTAGTCAATCAGCTTACAGTCATTATAATTAGTATTCGGAAAATAAAACAGTAGCTACATTATTATACAAATTATATCTCTGTTCAAAAATATATTAGTGCATATCAAAAGTGTTTGGCTTCATCCACTTTAAGGACGGAAATCTTTTTGCTAAAAATACAGTAGCAACACAAACAGTTCCTCACAAAAAATAATTATTCCTTCAAGCGGTTGACTTCCCACAATGCATTGTTGGAGTGTCCATATCCAGAAAGCGGATGTGCATCCTGGACTCTAACTCGAGGCCTTTTAAAATCTGTGGACAGACAACGTTGTAAATGTCCACTGAGTGGACAAATATACTGATATTCTGTCTGAAAGGTTGGAAAAGTGCTAACCTGTTCAAAATGCTCAAACGTGATTCCCTCATAGAAATCATCTGGACCCTGCAGGGACAGAGGAACGGGAGAAACCGTCACTCTGCTGCAACCGTGAGAGAGTGCGTCTGAACGGTTGGCTTTCAGTGAGCTCCCTTACCATGTGGGGCGCGTTGGTGCTCGCCACCTCCAGCATGGCGGCGTCTGCTATCGTCCTGGCAGCCTCCTGCCCGATGGTCCCGCTCTTCGACAGCAGCTCCTCCACCGCCTTGGATGAAAGGAAAAAAAACCCATGAGTGACGGATTTTAAATCACGCTCCGCATGAAATCGAGGAGTACGAAACTCCACGTGGTTTACAGCTACTGATCAGTCATTTTGGATTTTTTTTGGAACTTTTTTTTGTTTTTCCTCACATGATAGTAATAATGTATAGGGAGGATAAAATGTGAGAGAACATAACCACAAAGATCAAGCATGAGGCACACCAAGTCACACTGTCATCGGATTATTTTCTTGAAGAAAGCAAAAAACAGAAATGTTGCAAATACACTTTTTTTTTTTGAAAATCTAACACTGCAGGAGCTTTTTCCAATCTTTTAGAGACTCTGTCTTCTTTTTGGCGCCGGTTGTTTTTCTGTTGTGTCATCTAGTGTTTGTAAAACACAGTTCACGCAGCGTTTCTGTCTTATTGCAGCGGTGCAGCAACGTAGAAAAAGAGCCACTGATAACACTGCTAATGAGTACGTTTGGTCCGGCACGTCTTGTGAAACCACTTTGTCCCGCCAGAGGTGAACCCTTCATGTGTCCCGCGGTGTCAGACGTGTTCGTGTGGTCTAGAAGTGCTGCTGCTGCTGCACACAGTGGCTTTAACTTTAGAAAATGAATCAGAAAAAAATGTTGACCGTCAATGCAAAGAGCTCCAGCCTCAAACATATGCAGGTTTTCTGCATGTGATTTTAAATGAGTTTATTTCTTTAATCCAATTTTTTCTGTTCTTAATGAGGGTAGATTTAGTTTAGATGGCTGGCTCGGCTGTTTGATGCATTAAAAACAATTATGAAAGAATGCCATGCATCAAAGAAGAGAGGAATCCAATTTAGTTTGACTTAAAAGCTCTGGACTCAAGGTCATGTTGTTTTTTTCTTTGGTCAAATGTAGGATTTTAAATTCATAAATGGATTAATTTCACAACTGGCTAAAGTGGCCAATTTTTATGGTACAGATCTGCATAAAACAGTTCAAGCAAAAAAAATAAATCTAAACTCTTTCCTTTGAAAGTGAAGTAATCTTTTGTTGGGATTTCAGGGACGTGCAGCAGGATAAGACACAATCCGCTACAAAGAAATAATTGCTTTTCAGAGGCGACTTCCTGTTGAATAAGTTGGCGTGGTTAGATCGTCTTACCTTCCTGTACTCTGACAGGGTGATGACGCCGTCACCGTCCGTGTCGTGCATGTTGAACAGAACTGGAGAGACACAACAGAACAATCGTTGATGACAGCACTGATTTCTAAGGAAGCTTCCATCAACACGCTAAACAGACGTCCAACGCTCACGATGGTGCAGAGATGAAACAGCTGGGCCAAAGCCCGACCCGCTCTGCAGAGAGCAACACATCACACTGGAGCTTCACGTGTCAGCAGCTTCATTTACAGTGATGTCTACAAGGTTCGGACCATTTTATGGCACTAACGGGGGAAATGTTGGTGTCCTTTCTGAAGAGCAGGAATCAAGATTCTTCAACGTTCAACTGGCTGATGTGCACGTGTGTGCATGTGCTCTGGTTTCTGTGACCTCCCTGGTACCTCCAGCAGTGTTTATGGGAAGGATCGGTCCTGATGAGACGGGAGGTCGTTGTGGTTGCAGTTTGGAGGAGAACATTTAAAGAGTTTATCATTTAGACTAAAATACATATATGTAGCTTTAAGTAATAGAGCCAGAGTAACTGTTCTATCACCTTTCAAACAAACTGCTTTTGACTCCTTATCTTAAAGCCTGTGATAGAAACAAGTCAGTCTGTTGTCTGCTTGTCAATTATTAAACCCATTTCGCAATGTTGAGGAAACAGATTCTTCTAGATCTGATCTGAGCCGGGACACTAAAAGTTCAAGCTAAAACCAGTTTTTTCCTTCTTCCCTGGGAAACGTTAAACGAGAAATAACGCTGCAACTTCGCTGTGGTCCGCAATCCTTGAGCTCGTTTGTTCCAGTAGCGACACTCCTTTGATCAGAATGAATGTGAACTAATATTAATTATCACCGTGGGTTAACAGGAGCTAGCCCACAATTGCTTCAAAATGGCTCTGTAGAAAGCTGCGGGTGATCTCCCTGGAGGGTTTGTCCAGATCTGAAACCAGTCTACGACTCTGATTTGTCAAAAACAAACAGATGGCCATCACTTCTTCTTTGTTTGAGGACGTGCCCATCACCGGCCACTCCATGAAAATCCATTTCAGAGATGGGTAACGGCAGAAAAGCAGAACCGCAAACGAGGTCCTTCAGACAGTCCAGGAGTCCAGGAGCAGCCTCTACCAACGGAGAAGCTAGCTCTTTGCTGTCAACCTCTCGCTTAGTGACTTTATTGACTTTTTAAACTGACAAAAATCTGTATGACGCACAAGGAACCTTCTTCTTTTTCTACATTTTAGTGGGTCAACGTACAACCGACAACGTGATTGCTCTCAGGGAGCTACAGGATACGTGTTTGTGCAATTTCAAAGCAGGCTGAAATTAAGCGCGAATGCAGCAGGTGGCAATGAAATCTGCTGTTTCTGCAGACGTGCGCGTCACTCTTCACTCGCTTGTAAATACCGTGGGTCCATCTACAGGTTCTGGTCACAGAAACAGCAGTTGTTGAGGCTGAACAGAGCAGCATCCACCACACCATCCAAACGCTGCTCTTTCCTTCTGCGTGCTCTAACCAAGAGCTACTCCACGGTAGGGATGTACCGATATAGAAAATTTAATATGTCGATTATAGTGACCAAATTATCAGGGTTTACGATATTATCACGGTATTCTTAATTGCTATACAAATGTCCAAAAAACACATACATTTAAATAATTTAACAAAATCTTGTGATTTTCTTGTCATACTAAAACATCAGCCAAAATTTTATCAAAATGAAACTTTCACATTAAAAGGGTAAACAACTGGCACAGAAAAAAGTTTTATTTTAAATGAACAAATTAAATAACAGGAACAAAGCTTATTTGTCTGGTTCAAATTTAAATAAACAATTTAACAACCATAGTAGGTCAAAATATGCACACAATTATCAGGAACAGAAATTATAGTGAAGTTCAAATGAAATAAACTTTGGACTTTAAGCTGAACCTTAAATAAGTATAAATGTACAAATAAAGAAACAGTTGTTTAGGAGCCAAATATGTTGTTCTGAATTGTAGTTCACTCTGTGTGTCTGTGGGTGTCGCTGTGTTGTTACCTGAGGGTCAGCTATAAAGGTAGCTGCCTGTTATTGGTTAGGTGTTGGACCTGGAAGGGTAAAAGGTTTTTGACCGCTGTGGTGCTAACTGCTGGTGTTATGGTTTTCAGATCAGTTATTGGAATAAATAAATATTTCAACTGCATCAAAAGAACAAAGGTCCTTTTTTGCTCAGCACGCAACGGTAACGTTTACGAAATGCGAGTTTGCTCTTGGTCAAACATCTCAGTAGCTTGAAGCATTAGCCTTAGCTCTGTGCTCTGCAGACAGGATAATTGTCCTCCACCAGTTGTCCCTCTGCATTCTTAAAAAAAATAAATGCCCAGACCTCAGATTTTGTCCTTTTAGTGGTTGGTAAATGTCGTGCGTGCTATCACCACTTTCCGCCATGCTAACGTTACGATGCCGATGTTACAAGCTGTTCATGTGGGACACAGTTGTGAGTCGCTCACAGACTTGAATGAGGCTGATATTACATATCCTGGTTGTAAGAGCCATTATGCAGAAAAGATAGAATTTGCTTAAATTTATGCATATTTCTTAGTTGCTATTTATATTTGCTATTTGTATTTTATTTAGTTCTTAATTCATGCCATTGTGTATTTCGTAATTCTAAGAAAATGATTATTGATATAAATAATTAATGATGACGCTCCTTTAGAGTGACGTAACTGAGAACGTGCAGCCAGTTTAGTGAGAGCTGCGTAAGGCACGGGAGCATAAAGTTTTCTTACCGTACGTGCGCCATGCGCCTTGTGATTTGTAACCTTTTGATTTCATATAAAGACACCTAAACTTTAAGAACTTGTCATGTCGTGCGCGTGAAGAAATTACTGTGTCTGCAGCTCTAAGTGGTATTTTGGAAACTGAAGAAAGATTGCCACTACAGTTAGTAAGAAAACTGCTCACGGATGGACCATGAGAGACTGAAAACCGAACTTTTTGGATGCTAACAAAGGAGCCAACCAGCAGTTAACACCTCTGAACGGTCTGTCAGATTGGAGCATCACTCTGGAGAGGATTCACTCAAAGCAAACGAGGTGGTAAGCCTTCTGAATTAACATATGAAAAAAGACAGTCTCTGGAAATGTGAAAGGACGAATTGCCATTAAAGGTCGTTTTGCTAAATGGAAGGAATCCACATACTGTGCTAGTTTGGAGATAAGTGAAGCCAAAAAGCTAATGCTATTTAGCTGCTGAATGACTTGCAGTTTAAGCCAAGAAGCTAATGCTATTTAGCTACCCAGTGACTTGCAGATTCATGCTAACTTGTTGATGGAAGCCTGAAACTGAAATTACTGAAAGCTCCGTGTGTTTTGGATATTGTGAAGCATTTATTGGATGAAGAAAGGTGTTAGTGGAATACTTTGATTCATATGCACACAGTTTGCGCAGAGCTTTATTGAATAAAGAAGTATGGCAGAAGGCAATGTTGAAACAATTGGCACTGATGAATCAGACACCAAACGGACAGTCAAGTTAACTGAGAAGGCAATTGAGGAAAAACTGCACAGACTACTTGGCACCAGAAGAGGATATCTATCTCGACTCACAACTCTAAGGAGGGAAGTTACCAGTTTAATCACATTAGCTGATAATTTGCCAACAGTGAAAGAAATACTGCAGGACGAATTTAATCCAGTTCTCCAAGATTTTATTGAAATCGCTGAACAAGTAGGTGAACTTTTACCTGAAGATGAGAAAGAGGCAGATATTAACAACTGGTTTGAGCCTAAAATGATTGTTATCAGACAGTTTATTGAAGAAACTGAAAATTGGATGGAGCAGGAAACATTGAGCTTACAACAAGCAAATCAAGAAACACAAGATGAGGAGGAGATACATCCTGATGATAGTGTGTCACAAGCGAGCCACAAGTCCAATAGACCAGTGACCAAGAAGGGTTCACATGCTGGCCGCTCAACTGTCGTGTCTTCTCGTGCCTCAGCTCGTGCTATTGAAGAAGCCAAGCTCTCTGGTCTAGTGGAGCGTGCTGCTATTCTGGAAAAGAAACAAGAGCTAGAAATGGAAGAAGTACGCATCAAAGCGGCTAAAGAAAAGTTGGAACTAGATGCAGCTATTGCAGAAAAAAGAACAAAGGTCAAAATACTGAAACAGTATGAGAAATCAGAGGATGGCATGAGTAGCTACATGCGCTCTCGTCCAGCAGGTGGCGCAAGAGTGAAGGAAGAGGAAAATCCTGTCCCTCTCACCCAGAGCAGGTCTTCTTATAGAAGCCAGGCATCACTCAGGCCATTGCAAGATGCAAGACGTCAGGTTGCTACAGTAAACACTGCAGGGCAACAGCACAATGGAAGCATGAGTGGCCTTCTGAAAGTAATGGAAAACCAAAACGCTATTACAGAGATGCTTGTTAAGCAACAGCGCTGCGCTCAGCTTCCTGACAAAGAAGTAACAGTGTTCAAGGGCAATCCACTTGCCTATAGATCTTTCACTAGAGCTTTCGAGCAAGCTATTGAACAGAAGACAGACAGTGAACAAGACAAGTTGTACTACTTACTACAGTTTACTGCAGGAGAACCACAGGAGCTTGTTCGAAGCTGCGAACACAGGCTATCACACAAGGGTTTCAAAGAAGCCAAAGAACTCCTAAAGAAACATTATGGAGATGAGTTGGTGATTGCAAGCGCTTACATCGATAAAGCTTTAAAGTGGGCACCAATCAAGGCTGAAGATGGAAAAGCTCTTAAGACCTATGCCTTATTTCTAATTGGTTGTTGCAACACGATGCAAGATGTGGAACTGATGGAGGAAATGGATAATCCTACAAATATGAGGATGGTGGTATCCAAACTGCCTTTTAAGATGCGAGACAGCTGGCGCAATGAAGCATTTAAAATCAAGGAGAAAAGAGGGCTCAGAGCAAGATTTGCTGACCTCGTTGCCTTCATTGACCGACAGTCTAAGGTAGCCACGGATCCACTCTTTGGAGACCTCCAAGGCACAAACCCACCACCAGCAGGAAAAAGCAAGGACAATGTGAAAGTGGTTAAGAGTGGAGTAAAAGGAGCAAGCTTCGCAACCAATGTGGCGGTGGAAAAGAAAGGTGCAACTGCAGCACCGAAGCAAGCAAGCTCACCCAAGACAGGAACTTCTTTTGAAACTCCATGTCTTTTTTGTCAAGGAAACCACACCTTGGAAACTTGTAACAAGATCAAAGAGAAAGTGAACCAGGAACGTATTGACTTTTTAAAGTCAAAGGGACTATGTTTCGGGTGTTTGAGACAAGGTCATATTAGCCAGAACTGTAAGAGCAAGACAGTATGCAAACAGTGCTCACGAAAACACCCAGACATTCTTCATCAGAATGAAGGAGCTAAGAATACAACTTCTGTGCCGGAACAAGGTGACACTCAGAAGGAAGAGACGTCTGCGACTCCAAGTCCTGTTAAGAAAGAAATGTGTGGCTACACTGGGGCCGGAGAAACAGACTGTCTATTACCTGTAATTCCTGTGAAGGTGAAGTCCCGCAGCAGTGGAAGATCCGTAGAGACCTACGCATTTATGGACCCTGGGAGTACAGCCACGTTCTGTACGGAGGACCTTAGAAAGAGGCTGAATGAGAAGGGAAAGCCAATTCAAATCTCCTTGAACACAATGGGTCAGAGCGAAGCAGAAGAACAAAAAGTGATCAACAGCTACCTGCTCACAGACCTTGAGGTGTGTAGTCTTGATGGAGAAGAGTACTTGCGGCTACCCCAAGTTTTCACTCACAGCAACATCCCTGTGCAGAGAAAGAACATCCCCAGTCAGCAACATCTACAGAAATGGTCGTACCTGAATGAGGTGAACCTCCCATGTATCGATGCAAGTGTGGGCCTTCTCATTGGCGCCAACCACTCCAAAGCAATGGAGCCGTCACATGTAATTAACAGCCAAGAGGAAGGACCCTCTGCTGTAAAGACAGCTCTCGGCTGGATGGTGTATGGTACAGTGGCGCATGAAAAACCACTGGCCGAAGTCAAGACAACCTCTTACAGTGTAAACCGAATTGCAGTTGAGGAAGTAGAGCAGCTACTTATCAAGCAATATAACACAGATTTTCCAGAACGTCAATATGATGATAAAGAGGAAATGTCACAAGAGGACAAGTTGTTCATGGAATCAGTGCAAAGTACAACCAAGTTCGCTGATGGACATTACAGTGTGGGGCTCCCTCTGAGAGACAAGGGTGTGAAAATGCCCAACAACCGCTGTGTGGCCGAACAGCGAGCTTCTGGTCTAAGGAGAAAGCTGGTGAAGAACCAAGAGTTTCTGGAGGACTACAAAGGGTTTATGGAGAGTATCCTTGAAAAAGGCTACGCTATGGAAGTTCCTCAAGATCAGCTAGCCCGTGACGACAGCAGGGTTTGGTATGTCCCACACCACGGGGTATACCACCCGAAGAAAAAGAAAATACGGGTCGTTTTCGATTGCAATGCCAGCTTCCAGGACATATCGCTCAATGGTCAGCTGATGCAGGGACCTGACCTAACCAACACGCTCATTGGTGCCTTAGTGAGGTTTCGAGAAGAACCGATAGCTGTGATGGCGGATATAGAGTCCATGTTTTATCAGGTGCGAGTCCCAGAGACAGATGCTGACCTGTTGCGGTTTCTGTGGTGGCCGGCTGGTGATCTTAGCGCACCTTTGAAAGAATACAGGATGATGGTGCATCTTTTTGGAGCGACGTCTTCCCCTAGTGTTGCGTCCTATGCGCTACGAAGAACAGCAGAAGATCGAAGAGGCACCACAGCCCCGGAATCCGTGGAAACGGTTCTACGTAATTTTTATGTAGACGATTGTCTGAAGTCGGTGGCAACGGAGGAGGAAGCAGTCTTCTTGGTGAAGAACCTTCGAAACCTGTGCGCTGAAGGGGGTTTTACCCTCGCCAAGTGGGTCAGCAACAGCAGGAGAGTCCTGTCTTCCATTCCTGAAGAACTCCGAGCCACTGAGTTGAGAGACCTCGACCTCACACAGGACATTCTGCCCACAGAACGAGCTCTCGGTGTACAATGGTGTACAGAGGATGATGTGTTCACGTACAGCTTCCAGCCACAGGACAAGCCCAAGACAAGACGAGGTGTTCTTTCTGTCGTAAATTCCACCTACGACCCTCTTGGCTTCCTGGCACCATTGATACTCCCTGCTAAGCTTCTCCTGAGGGACCTGTGTAAAGAAAAGGTAGGATGGGATGAAGAGATCGGTGACTCACGGACAGAACAGTGGAGTAGGTGGCTGGAAGATCTCGGTCTCCTCTCAGGCTTCAGCATTAGAAGATGTGTCAAACCTCAGGCCTTTGGAACCACAGTCGTTGCCAGGTTACACCATTTTTCTGATGCAAGCGAGGTTGCCTATGGCACGGCATCTTACCTCGTTCTGGAGAATGACCAAGGCAGAATCCACTGTTCCCTAATAATGGGGAAGTCTAGAGTGTCCCCACTCAAGCAGATCACCGTGCCAAGGCTGGAGTTGACAGCAGCGGTGGTTGCAGTCAAGGTGGATAGGATGCTGCAAGAGGAAATGCAGATACCACTTCAGTCATCAATCTTCTGGACTGACAGCACGACGGTTCTGAAGTACATAGAGAGTGAGACTGCCCGTTACAAGACCTTCGTGGCAAATAGAATCACACTCATACGAGAGGCCACTAAACCATCTCAGTGGAGGTACGTCAGGACGTCGCAGAACCCGGCTGACAAGTCAACCAGGGGCATGAAAGCCAAAACGTTAATGGAGGATAAAGACTGGATAAATGGCCCAGAGTTCCTGTCACAGCCAGAAAGTGAATGGCCACAGAGACCAGACAACCTGAATCAGAACATGCAGAATGACCCAGAGGTGAAAAGTGTCACAGTAAACACCATCACAACGGAACAAAAGCTTGATTGTATGAACAAGTTACTTGATTACTATGACAGTTGGGACCGACTGAAGAGGGCGACTGCATGGATTCTGGAAGTTAGAGAACTATTGATCAACCTGAAAAACAAAAGAAAAGAGTTTCAAAGTGAGATCAGTCAAACAGAAACGGATCCAGTGAAGCAGAAGCTGCTTGTGCAACAAAGCATGGAAAGGTACAGGAGTACCATGGAAAAGAAAGCACTTACCTTGGAACAGCTGACAACGGCAGAAGCAGAAATCATCCGGTACAGCCAAGCCCAAAGCTTTCCTGAGGAGATTGATGCACTCTGCAATAGTAAGCCTGTCAAGATAAGCAGCAAGCTGCAAAACCTCGATCCCATGTTGAAAGATGGCATTCTGAGGGTAGGAGGACGGCTAGCTAAATCTGCCATGCCATGGGACACAAAACATCCTGTGATACTGTCCAAACATTCAAGAGTTGCAACTCTCATCCTGAGTGACATTCATGAGCAGATCGGTCACTGTGGGCGCAACTACATGTTAGCTCAGTTGAGAGGAAAGTTTTGGATCCCACAAGCACCCTCCGCCATTAGAAAGCTCCTATCCAAATGCACAGTTTGCAGAAGACGACGAGAACGAGCTGGTGAACAGAAAATGGCACCTCTGCCGGAAGATCGTCTTGTACCAGACAAGCCACCATTCACCAATGTTGGAATTGATTTCTTCGGCCCTTTTGACGTGAAACGGGGCCGGGGCACTGTCAAAAGGTATGGCGTGATGTTTACCTGCCTCACCATCAGGGCAGTGCACCTAGAGGTGGCTGACAGTCTGGACACAAGTGCCTGTATCAATGTCCTTCGACGCTTTGTAAGTAGAAGAGGACAGGTCTCCATAATGCGATCCGACAATGGCACCAATTTTGTTGGTGCCGAGAAGGAATTGAGAGAAGCACTAGAAAACCTGAACCAATCACACATTGAAAAAACAATGCAAAAGAAAGGCATCAAGTGGATTTTCAATAGTCCCGCTGCATCTCATCAAGGAGGGACTTGGGAGCGGCAGATCCGTTCAGTTCGTAGGATTCTTAGCGCTCTGCTTAAGGAACGGACCCTCACGGACGACAGCCTTCAAACGCTTCTTTGTGAGGTTGAAAGCATAATAAATGGCCGACCCATAACCAGCGTGTCAAATGATCCACACGACTTAGAACCTCTGACCCCCAACCACCTATTGTTGATGAAGACCCAACCTTAACCTGCCACCAGGAATCTTCAACCAAGATGATCTATACGCAAGAAAGCGCTGGAGGCAAGTACAATATCTTGCGGATCTATTCTGGCGCAGATGGACTCGCGAATACCTCCCACTCCTCCAGGAACGCCAGAAGTGGACGAGACAAAAAAGGAACTTTGAACCTGGAGACGTGGTGCTCGTAGTTGACAGTTCATCGCCACGCAACACATGGACCATGGGAAGAATAGTACAAGTCCTACCTGACTCCAGTGGAACTGTGCGGCGCGTCAAGTTGCAAACAAAGAACAACATCCTGGAGAGATCTATACATAAGCTGTGCTTACTGCAAGAAGCCACATGAAGAGAAATGAGAAAAGACTTTTTATTTAAAGACTGTTTATTTGTTGTTTATTGATAATCTTGATTTGATGGCTCTTAGTTTAAGTTAATTGGTAATTGCGTAATCTTACAGTATACCCAATTAGGGGCCGGATATGTAAGAGCCATTATGCAGAAAAGATAGAATTTGCTTAAATTTATGCATATTTCTTAGTTGCTATTTATATTTGCTATTTGTATTTTATTTAGTTCTTAATTCATGCCATTGTGTATTTCGTAATTCTAAGAAAATGATTATTGATATAAATAATTAATGATGACGCTCCTTTAGAGTAACGTAACTGAGAACGTGCAGCCAGTTTAGTGAGAGCTGCGTAAGGCACGGGAGCATAAAGTTTTCTTACCGTACGTGCGCCATGCGCCTTGTGATTTGTAACCTTTTGATTTCATATAAAGACACCTAAACTTTAAGAACTTGTCATGTCGTGCGCGTGAAGAAATTACTGTGTCTGCAGCTCTAAGTGGTATTTTGGAAACTGAAGAAAGATTGCCACTACACTGGTAATCAACCTCGATTATGAGATGAAGTCAAACATAAACTGTAATCGTTGTCATGTAAAATTTTACAGCGCTTTACCGTAATACCGGTAACCGTTCCATCCCTACTCCACGGTGTACGTGTGGTCGGACCTGACCTCAGCTGGGACGGGCCTGCACTGCTCCCTGCGTTATAAATTCCAGCTGTCTTGGAGGAAAAGGCAGGTATACACCCTGGACAGGTGCTTTTAAATTCACCAAACTCACAAATGACTCTGAGGGAATGTAGGTTAAAGAATGTGAGGCAGGTTAAAGACGTGACCTACAGCAATGAAATACTTCAGAGGAGATTAACTGACAGGTTACTGTCTCGTGTTCTGAAGATGAATGGAGTCGACAGTAACAATTAAATATTTTGCTGCGGATCACTGACATCATTCCAGTCTACCTGTGTGACAGGTTTGTTTGAGACGTTTCCAGCTGAGCCGATCGGCCGCTGACACACTGAGGAGATCTGTGTTCATTCACACAGCTGTGTTCATTCACACAGCTGTGCATCACCGGCCTCTTAGTGGCAGGTTGGTGGTGATTGACAGGAGTTATTTACTTCACTGACTGGGGCACTTTTCTTTTTTTTTTCTGGTGTTTTGGCTTTCAGTTACACATTAAGAGAAGAAACAGCACATGATTAGTTATTAAAAAAAAATAAATAAATACTCACAGCGAAGTTTGGTTGTTCTCATGGCCTGCTTCTCCTCCTCCGTCGTTTTCAGAGTCGGAGGGCGAAAGTGGGACATGACCATGAGGAACTGCTCGAAGCTGATCTCCTCGACGGAGCCCACCTCGTTCTCCCGCTGGTTCCTGGATCACGAGAGCAGAACACAACATCTAGGCAACTGGTCTGATCCCTCTAGTTCCAGATGTCCCTCTGACTTGTCACATGTACACATGATTCGCTTGGAACAAAGCTGTGGATTGTTCTCCTCCAGTTATGCTTTCCAAAATATGACCCACTTTAAAATGCCAAAGTTCCACTAGAGAAATAAATAGCAGTTTTCCTCCAGATGGTGGAAAGATTACTTTTTGTTACAGAATTGTTACCTTCGTTTATTAAGGCTACATACACACCAATGCAGTTTCAGTTTAAAAACGTTCCTGTCACCTTGAATCTTAAATCACCTGGACTCGTCTCCTGCAAAGCTACGCTGTTGTGATGGACGCAGTATGTGGTTTAGTGTTGTCTTGCTGAAATGTGCCAGGGTTCTCCTGAAAGAGACGTCGTCTGGATGGGAGCAGATGTTGCTGTACTCTTCAGCATTGACGGAGCCCTTCCAGATGTGTAAGCTGCCCACGCCACGGACACTAATGCGACACCTTCTGAACTGTCCGCTGATAAGCTGTACGGGACACGGCGTTTCAAAAAGAATTTCAAAGTTTGATTAATCTGACAACGGAACGCTTTTCCATTTCGCCTCAAACCGTTTCAGATGAGGTTTGGCCCAGAGGAATACGGCGGCGTTTCTGGATCATGTTCAAATGCGGCTTCTTCTTTGCAGGGTTCAGCTTTAACTTGCGTCGGTGGACTGCAACTGTGTTCACAGACGGAGATTTCTGGAAGCGCTCCTGAGCCCATCTGGTGATGTCCAGTAGAGAACCATGTCTGTTTTTAATACGGTGGGTCTGAAGATCACACACATCCACTTCTGACCTTTGACCTTCTTCCATGTATACAGAGACTCCTCCTGATCCTCTAAATCTTTTGATGGTATCATGGACTGTAGATGGTGGGATCTTCAAAGTCTTTGCAATTTTACGTTGAGGAGCATTTTTCTGACATTGCGCCACCATTTTTAGACCTTTGCCCGTCTCTACCCCCCCCGTCTCTCTGAAATGCTCCTTTCATACTCCGACCTGTTGTCATTAAACCTAATTAGTTATCAAATGCTTCTCCATTTGTTTTACTTCTCCAGCCTTTTGTGGCCCCGGTTCCAGCTTTTTTTGAGATGTGTTGCTGCCATCAAAGTCAAAATGAGCTAATATGTTCCATGAAATGGTAAAATGTCTCAGTTTCAACATCTGATATGTTCTTTACGTTCTGGGTTTGTGATATGTACAAATCATTGCCTCCTGCTTTTATTTACATTTTACACAGCGTTCCAACTTTTTTGGACCTGGGGTTGTATAAATGTTGACTCTGGACCTGCAACGAATTCATCTGAATTGGAATATAACTTGGACTGTATTGAACTTCCTTTTTCTATCAAGTACTTTTTTTAGGTGACTTTTTGTTGTGAATTGGCACGATGCAAATAGAAGTAAACTGAAGCCCAACGGCTGGAAATGGGCCATCTGATGTCCACTTTAACAACAGTTCAGAACAAAGTTTGACCAGTTATTAGCGAGCAAACAGACGCAACAGGAAACACGCAGGCTGTAATTCCAGCTTACTAAACCGTAATAAGTGTTATGATGGCCACGGGAAGAAAATACAGATTTTGAGCGTACCCACCTTTTATCGAAGAAGGCCTCGACGATCTGCTTTCTGATGGGGTTCTTGGCGAGGGCCGGGAGCTTGTTCAGACCGTCTCTGCTGCAGTGCAACGAGAGGAGGTTCTTCATCAGAGCGGGACATCGCAATACAGCGTCAAACGTCATGAACGCAAAGTGGGAACGGTAAACGATAGTTTTATAAAGATTAGAAACGTCTGCCGTCGCACAACTGAGGCGGCTTTTGAGCATGTTCGTGCATGAACGTGTCTCATGTGTTGAAAGAGTGACTAAGCTCAAGATACCAGATTTACCCATAATTCATCACTTATAGCCACAGTTCATTACGTAATTTATTTTTCATAAACGACTGCAACTGCAGAATGATCCGTTAATAGCGCGGTTCGATTTCAAAAAGCACAAACAGGGGTTTACCTGATTGTCTCCTCATCTCCACTCAGCTGCAGAAATCTTTTGTGAAGGTTTCTGATCTGCTCCAGTGAAACTGGAAAGAAAACACACACCAGAAGCATGAACGCACTGTAAGACGATAATACACCTTTAATGACTCCTCACTAATTGCACTCTGTCAAGTGCGTATCTGGTGCCCAACATGTACTTAAACCATAGTCAACAAATGATTCATTGTACTGAAAGGTGCAATCTATCATGTTCTGGCTTTTAATGTTGTCATAATTGCGCAGTGACCTTTTCCTTAAAGAATCCAGGTAATCCAGGCAACTTTGTCGTCAATTTAATTGCAAAAGCGGCCACACCGTGCACCTTTTACAGTTCCACCTGGAAAGATCGCTTCAATTATTAACTCTCCCTGTGGGCCGCAAGGTTTAGAGCGAGGGTGTCACACTCATTTTCACTGAGGGCCACATCAGCATCATGGTGGCCCTCAAAGGGCCAGATCGACAGCATGAATGTAACAACATACAATATAAATAAAAAATAAATTAAACTACACCTTATTATATGGTTAAATAACAGTTTCTGTATTTATTATGTATTCAAGTTTCAAATATTTAAGTCATTGTTATATTAAACTCATGGTTTGTGGTAAACATCACTAAGACTATTCATTATCTTGGTTTCAGAAGCGGTTCTTTGTTCTTCTTTTAGGCTAAATTTAGCATACTAAGCTCCGTGTTTGCTGTCAAAATGCCTACGTAGATTAAACTTTCACGACTGACCCCGCCTCATAACACAAAAGACATACCGTTATTTCACCTTGAGGCACAAACTTGTAATTATTTTCCCATCGTTCATGAAACTGTCTTCCTTGTGTATCAATTTTTCTTTTCTTGGACATGTTGGGGTTAGTTTGTAAAGGTTTTTCTTAAGTCCATCAGTTCTGAAAAATCGTCTTGCTCATAGCTGCCGTTATCGTTGTGGGTAACGACGAAATGCATGATGGTAGATGTAGTTTATTGTCAATATGCACGTTAAAGCAGTGAAAGCTTATTTTAAGTCTTGAAATATTGGTTTAAAATTTAAGCCAATAATCCACAAGCTCTCGGGGGCCACATACAATGACGTGACGGGGCCACATTTGGCCCGCGGGCCTTGTGTTTGACACATGTGGTTTAGTGCAACAACAACAACAACAGAAAACAGCAGTCTGCGGTCTGGGCACACCTGTGATTTTATCAAGGCTGCCCGCGGCGTTCAGGTTTCCCACCGGGAGGGAAATGAGGTCGAGGCCCTGATTTATGGAGGAGAAGGCAATAAAAGCAGCTCAAAGTCTCGGAGACTTATCAATAAGGTTGGGGCGCGCGCACAATCCCATTTACTCTAAACAGCATGCCGACGCACGTGAAGCCTTTCATCTGGATTCTTCCCCTTAAAATAGATCCACTTCCCTGTCTGCTTTTTTTTTTTTTTTATCTCGCTTGTTTCATTTCTTTATTTGTCCCATTACATAAAAACATGAATGAGGTCAGACAAGGGTTGTTACTGAAGCAATCTGTGACACTTATGAACACTTATGACTTAAGATTTAACGGTCGTTAACTCATTGCAGGGTTCATCAATTATTACAACCGGCTGTTTGAAACTAAATTAACACGTCAATTTATTAAAGACGGAGTTTTCTTTAAACTCATTGACTCATTTCAACTCTTAAACTAATACCAATATTAATTAATAAAGCAATAATAATTAAAACCCGGATAATAAGAGGAAAAAAAAAACTTCGGGAGAAACGGTTATAAGTCGGTCACACAAAGTTGTCTCAACGCCAACGGACAGGGTCAAACACCGAACCAGCTATTAAACGGGTCCAAACGTAAAGGGTGCAACTCACATCCAGTTTTTATCACCAGGTCCTCGTACTGGTGCTTGTGGTGCGTCTGCGAGGCTCCCATCCCGGCTGCTGGTCCGGTCCACCGACGGTGCGTCAGTCTGGTTGCACCGGTTCAACTACGGTCGCTGCTCGCGGCAGGCTCAGTCCTGCTGTCGTCCCCAGGGTCCTAAACCCGCCCCTTCTGGGTAATAACCTGCTGCTGTCATGTCTGACCGGTCAGGCAGGTGGTGCCCGAGCACGTGCCCCTCCGGCTTGGCAAGAGCCGAGGAAGACCGCGTGGAGGAGCGTCAAAATATGCGATTTTGTGAAATTTTATGTTTTTCAACAAAAAGAAAGTCTCAATTTGTGAACACAAAGTCAAAATTTCATATCAAAAAGTCACCATTTTGTGACATTTAAGATTTTATAAGGACAAATATCACATACAACAAAAAGTTGTAAAATAAATAAATAAAGAAATACATGATTTTACAGTAGATTTTGATATAAGAACAAAAAGATGCAGTCATATGAAATTTATAATTTTACAAGAAAGTAGTGATTTTATATAAAAAGTTGTAAAATTTGTGAAAATCATATTTCAACTTTTTTCTAAATTAAGTTAAAAAGTTGTGATTTCATTATTATGCATTTATTATGCATTTATGAAAAAATGTCATGATTATGGGACATAAAGCTGCAGCGCTACATTTTCTAAATTCTACGACATAAACTCATTTTACGTCAAAAAGTTGCAATTTTCCCCAAGTTGATATTTTACAACAAAAAGTGGCAAAAAAAAGTTGTGATTCAGGATAAGAATGTTCCATAAGAAAATGTATTTCTTCTGAAAAATGAAAGTTGTGATTTTTTTCAAAAAATCTGATGTCTCATAATTCGGTGGTTGTAAACATAAATGACATTAACAGTACTGACGGTGTGGCCGTTGTGACAATTAGGCACTGACTTCATCATTTTCAGTGAGTGAAATGAGTCAGAGAAGAGGATAAAACTTTAAGCGCTTTATTTTGTTCATCCAAGCTCAGTTATTTCAGTTTTAAGTCATTGGCGTCCTCGTTTACCAGTGAAGACACCGGTGAGTCACGGTGTCGTACATATTTCACCTTTACTGTAAATATACAGAGAAAAATACTCAAGATACTCTAGGAATGTGAGAGTTGATTTTCATTAGTACATGAAACTGTCAAAAGATGGAGATGTAAAAGTTAGAGTTCAAAGTGTTTTCTAAGTTGGTGACACTTCACAATAAAGGACGTCATTTGCTTTAAGTAAGCCAATGAATAAGAGGGTAACTGCTAATTGTTATCTTATGCTCACATTTTATTAAAGTGACACCAAGGAGTTTATTTTTCCTTTTTCCTCTTGCCTCTTGTGTCATTTGCAACGTGACAGGAACAAAAACTAGGTCCACCAGCGTGACAGAAGAGACGGACAGTTAACTTGGTTAACAACGGCCCTGCGTGGACCATGCACCCCACTCTGCACTGTCCAGGAGAGATGAGACAGCTAACCGAAACCAAGTGGAACACAGAAGTCCTCCGTCTCTGGAGATCTCTTGTAACTTTGTATCTCTGCAGAAAATGTTCTCCGCAGAACCATTTGTGACAGCAGCAAAGCCAGTTTACCAGGATACATCTGGTTTTGTTTACATCTGTTCTACACGTGTAGATTACCAGAACAGTGCAGATTAGGGAACGTTAACAATCACGAGTAGATCATTAAACTGACTGAGTAAAGTAAAAGCAACTTCATCACCACACCTGCAGGGGGACCCAGTGAGCTAAGACTTGCAAAAGTTCCTTTGTGTCACTTTAAAAAGCTAATGGTCATTTAAATATGAAATGAGTGAGGAACAAATCAGGGGCAACTTGATAACTGATCATTTAAAAAAACAACTTCCCTAATAACTCATAATAAAGGACAGTTTAGTAGATAAAAGCTGACTTTCATGAGAGCAGATTATATCCACTAACAAGTCATTACGTAACGATTGCATAATAAATAATAAAATGGTGCTCACCTCTGTCTAGTGAAATATATATATATAGATAGATATATATATATGTATATATATATATATATATATATATATAGATAGATATAGATATATATATATATATACACTACAACGGAGTATTAGGGCCACAGTGAGAAAAAAAAATTGTGGACAATGATTTTTTTTTCATTCCTCACTCAGAGAATAAAGTTGAAATGTTGAGAATAAAGTCAAAATATCGAGAATAAAGTCGAAATGTCGAGAATAAAGTCGAAATGTCGAGAATAAAGTCGATATGTCGAGAATAAAGTCGAAATGTTGAGAATAAAGTCGAAATGTTGAGAATAAAGTCAAAATGTCGAGAATAAAGTCAAAATGTCGAGAATAAAGTCAGAATGTCGAGAATAAAGTCAAAATGTCGAGAATAAAGTCGAAATGTCGAGAATAAAGTCGAAAATCTCGAGAATAAAGTCGAAATGCAGTTTCCAGAATTCCAGAATCGGTATAGTTTCTTTTTCTGAATAGGTGCAATTTCTGACACAATCTCTTCAAAGTACGAATACTTATTATAATACTGTGTCTAAGTGATAAAAGCACACAGACACAGACATTATGTTGGTAAAGCTGGTTTGAATAAATATTTAAGACAACTTTATTCTGGAAACTGCATTTTACTTTATTCTCTAAGTGAGAATGGAAAAAAAAAAATCATTGTCCACAATTTTTTTTCTGTGGCCCTAATACTCCGTCGTAATACACACACACACACATATACACACACATTGTTTTTTTTTTAACTTGGTACTGACTAGGTTTGCTGCAGGCAGAAGATAATGCAAGTCATCTCTTCTCTTCAACCCAGCTTTTTCAATACTGATTTTGTCAGTCCAGTTTATTTTTTCTTCTCTCCCCCCCATCTTCCTCTTTGCTCTCTCCTTCTCCTTTATTTCTTCAATGCTAGCAAACAATGAAAATGGTGCACTACCACCACCTGCTGGTATGGAGGGGTTGGGTCAGTAGATCCTGCCAGGCTCTGCACTGTAAATGGAGACGTAATGGCTGGAAGGACAGAGGAGGGAGGTCCGTCCCAATAAAATTTCAGTGCCCTAAGTTTTAGGCTGGATCCTTCGCAAATGGGAACACATTTTAAGACAATACTCATAAGTATTTCACATAACAGCACATCCAAAACAATAAATTAATGAATAAATAAAAAAAATCCCTAGGTCAGGAGCTAGTAATTCCTTTGTTATCCATTAGTCCCTGATTTGTACCTCATTAGTTCCTATAAAACTAAGAAAATTTTATAGCCCTCTTTGTATAGTGTCACCATTTTTTTTAAAATTAGTTTTTCTGCTTTTCTTCTTATGGCACTGGGTTTAGGGTACGCTTTACTGGTACTTGGATGCAGGAAGACGTGGGTAGAGAAGCATTCCTTGGTTTTAGGCAGGAGGGATTTACAGCACCTGGATACTCATCCCGAATGGACTCATCCAAACTGCTGACTGCAAGTCTGTTCTTTTTATTTTCTTTGTATTTTATATGTCATTTTAAACTGTAATACTTTCCCAAAACACAATGCTGTGACTGGATTTTAAAAAGGCTAGTGAGCGTCATGCGTGATATGGTTTCGATAGTCTCAGCTTTGTTTTTAACTACGATACTGTGGTATCTGGATGTGTAAATGAAAGAAAAGAAACATAACAATCTTTGTTCAGTTAAAGAAACCGACTGCAAATTGAGAATAGGTGACCAGCAGTTGGTTGACCCAGGTTAGAGACGTGGCACAGCTACTTGGCTACAGTGACATGGCTTAGTGGCTGTTTTGGTCTGTGGCAGGAGCCTCTTCTTGGCTCCCAGAGCCAGAAGTCAGTCTGTGATAGAGCTCCTGCACCGTGCCCAGAGTTTTAGCCATATCCTCCGGGTATCGTGTCTGCAGTTCTTCGTTGGCAACGTAGTGGATTTCGGCAAACTCGGAGAAGTAGCGACCCACCTCCGGGTGGCCGATCTCAAGCGGGGCCACGTGGGGCTCCAGGTTCTCTGGGGACAAACAGAGTAAAGCGGGGCAGAGTGAGTAGACCATCACCTTCGTTTCAATAAGTTCAACTAAAAAACAACAAACAACAAAAGAAAGAAAGAAAACGGAAACAGACTACCTACATCGTCTTAGCTTATTCAAGAAAAATAAAAAATCTAATTCAATTTGTTTTGGCTTCACTGCTTCACAGCAAAGCTGTCTGAGCAGCAGATGAGAGCTCATCCTAACCAAACCTCCTTCCTCCCGGGGGTTTGTGGACACCACAGGCCGTGGGTGAGCGCCTGAAGAGAGAACAAAGTCTACACATACGAACAGTGAAAGTGGTGCGGTCGCAGCCGCCTGAGTGGGTAAGGACAGTGACTGGCTTGAAAACAGAAACTCTCAGTGGAAAACTTACCAAAAAAAAAAAAAAGAAGGTTGACAAAGCACCATTGAAGTTCTCACCTAAATGAGTTTGTGGGCTTTGCTCTACTTAGAGATCAGTTAACCCTCAGTCTTATTCAGAAATACTGAATCAACACAAACTGTTTTTTTAGATAAACCATTATTATAATGTTTTATAACTAGGGGTGTAACGATGCATCGTGAGTCAAATAAAAACCGATACAAATGTGTGAGAATTTGCACCGGTTGGTATAAAAAATGAATCGCGACTGTGTCCTAAGTATGTTTCTTCTTGTCTATTTATTAATTCATTTTAGGATACGTTGTCAGTTGATTCAATTTTAACGCTAGAACTCACGTCACTACGTAGCCTACTGGCATTCAGGTACAGAGCGAGGGAAGACATGCCGACGACGGTAAGCAGTGATATAGAGATAAAGGATGCTTCGAGTAGTTTCAAGTCAATGGCGGCATTTTGGCTTCCCGATGTACACACACAAAAAAAAACGGTGAGAAAGAGACAGACAAGACCAAAACAGCATGCAAATATTGCAAGAAACTGCGAACAAATACAGGTAACACAAGCAACATGTTGCAGCGCGTCAGCCGGCACCACAAAGAGATACTTCACTACAGCCCGAGTGAAAACTGCCAAAGGGGCGAACCACCTTAGTAAGCAGCTTTGCATCTCCTCTCTCCCTCAACAACGCAAGGGCACAAGAAATTACCAGGATGATGGGTTATTTTATTGCAAAAGATTTGAGGCCCTTTGTAGTTGTGAAAAATGAGTTTATGAAGAAAATGAGCTTTTTTGAGTTTTTGTTATTTCAGATGTTGAATGACATCAGTTAAATATTTTCTTGTGATAAAAGGAGCTAAATGATGATGTGCAGTATTTATTTAAAGAAAATAGACTATATTTAAGATGATCATTTGAATTGCACTATTTCCTAAGAATAGAAGATAATTTTATTTGGTCATAATTTGTCTGCAGCTCATTTTGATTAAAAAAAAAAAAAAGGTTAGTGAATCATACCGTTTTTTTCTGGGTTTCTTTTCTTATTTATCTAAAAGAAAATGGCACCAGATGTGTAAAAAAAAAACAAACTGATACTTGATTTGGATTTTGCTTACAAACTACCAGCACGTAAGCTGCATTTGTATATTTATCTATATTTCTGGGCAGCAATGCTATATTTTCTGAGTCGCCGTGTTGTTGCCTCGAGCCGTACCCTGTGCAGCATAGCGGCATGTGCCGTCCTGTACGAGCACATTGTAGAAAGGCTGGTTAGCCCCACTGGACAGCTGGTGGACCCTCATAGTGGTGATCCACTCCTGGCTCATGGTGCATTTAGGGTCCCAGCCGTAGATGACGCAGTTATAACCTGACCTGGAAGAGAAGATGGAAAGGCACAGACAGGTTTGAGAGCCTGAACAAACAGCTGTGTGTGCGAGAACTGCTCAGGATGTGAGAGCTACCTCTTGTGTTTCATAATAAGGCCGACTGAATACTGGACCTCCAGGTGCTCTGGAGCACTGCGCCTCTTCACCTCGGGTGTCACCGGATGCTTCTTGTGCTGGATGTGCTCCAGCGTGTGCTGCACCAGGTAACCCACAGCTCCGTGCTGCGAGGGATCCAGAGCCTGAATGTGCTGCAGGATGTCCAGCACCTGCAAGCAGAGTCAGATGAAACATGACCTCAGAGTGCAGCTACTCTACAAAACAGCAGCACAATGCATGAACTACAGTCATGTAAGTGCACCCTCTTAATTCTATTATTTATGTACCTTAAAAAAAAAATAAAAAAAAATCATGTGGGCAACACTAAGTACCCCTTTACAGCAACATCTAAGACATACAGGGCTCCGGCCCTCGAGGACTGGGACGGCCCACCCCTGCTACAGACAGATGGGGGCCAAAGTGGAGTTGCTGGTTCTAAAGCCCAGTACCATGTTCTGGGAAAACCAAACACAATATTATTATTATTTTTTTTTTAGCAAAAACACCTCATACCTGCTGTCAGGCATGGCAGTGGGGAGATGATTGTATGGGCTTCTCTGTGCAACAGTTGGATGATCTGCAGCATCATAATGGCAGATCAAATCAATGTCCAGAACCCAACTTCACTAAGACTTTGAGCGAGCTGTGCATCAACAACTGCCCAAAAACCTCAATGAACTGAAGCAAACATATAAAGAAAAATGGGCCAAAATTCCTCCAAAACAGTGGAAGACACCTATAGTCATACAGGAGACAGCTACAAGCCAATAAAACGTGGGAGTAGTTAGTACTTCCCACTTTTATTTCCCGTTTGGCTTCATTTTTGTCAAATAAAAAAAAAAAAAATGACACAGTGAAAAAAATTGATGTATTATTGTTCATCTGAGGCTGTATTTGCCTGATGCTAAAACCCACTGTGATCAGTTGATTTTTATTACATTTCTACAAACAGAAAACAGAGGTTCTTTAAAAAAAAAAAAAGAAAAAAAGAAACAAACTTATCACAAATATAACAGAGAGGTGTACACAAGAAGAAGAGTTTCAGTATAATGACAGTGCGATGACAGAAACCAGCCTCCCTCCTGACAGCAGGCTGTACATCCTGACCTTTTCTGGCCAGATTCCCAGGTGGAAGTAGAGGCGCGCCTGCAGCAGCAGATACTGCACGTTATCTGGGTTGATAGTGAGGTAGAGGTCAAGCGAGTCCCTCAGCAGCTGGTAAGATTTCTCATTGCCCTCCCTGGAAAAAAAAAATAAAAAAAATAACACAACACAGTTGAATCAATGCAGCTCAAACACAGACACACTCTAATCATTTACGCAGTTTTGTTCTCTTTCATACTACAAATAACGCTCTGGTTTAGTCAAATGATGAAGAAAGGCTAAATTAAATTTCTTCTGGATGAAGAGTCAATCATTTCTGCCACCATCTGGCCCCATCTATTCATCTCCGTCTCTGAAGGCTGCGGAGGCGGTCGGGTGTTCGGTGTGTCTTACCCTCTCTTACCGATGTTGAGCAGGTTTCCCACCATCCTGAGCAGCACCTCTGTGGTGCTAATGGCATTGTAGTAATCTGCCGTCACCTGGTGGCCAATTAGGTATTCGCACTCCTTCGCTGTCAGCTGCTTTCCTTTGCCGAAGGCATCGATGTAGATGAAGTCATAGATGTCCTTCACTCCTGCAGGTTTAATGAGACACATGTGCAAACGCACAGTCAACACTGACTCACTGGCAACTGCCACCCAGGGGAGAGAAAAAAAAAAACAAAAAAGCATTTGGAAAAACATTTGCACACTTTAATTCCTTATAGATGTGTCTTCTAAAGTAAAACTTTGGGCATCATCAACAGAAAATATTCTATTATTCAGTGTGTTTAATTCCTCTTTAATTCAGAATTAAAATTAAATCTGATTTTAAATGATTAAAATTTACCATGTAAACCCCTAATTCCAAATAAAAATGTCCATTCCGAATTAAACTTAATTCCGAAGTAAGTGGCTGGTTTATTCTGATTTTAAATCTGAATAGAATAATTCTGCAGTCATGTATACACTCATTCCACTTTAAATTAATTCCGGTCTTTCAGCGCATGCTCGCTCTCTTGCCCGTCTGTTGCGATGACGCTTATATTCCACGCTGGGCTTGTTTTCGAAACAAAGTTTCAAGATGGCAGCACGCAGTAAATGGTGGTCAAGAGCAGAGATGATTTATTTAATAAATAGCTTTGAGGAACTGGAAATAATTAAAAGAACAGATGGTAGGAAATATAAAAATTGTGAGCTTTTCAAAGTCAAAGTTGTGCTGCTGTTTCAAAAATAAAATCAAAACAAATCCAAAAAGGATGGTAATAATGTAATAATTAATTCCGAATTAAAAAACATCATGTAACCGTGGCCATTGTGAATAGTCACTCATAAGAGTAACTGATGTCCAAATGGAACGACATTAAAAACAAAGTATTCTCGAAATTTTAAGCAGATGTATTCTTTGGAGAGTTTGGACATTAGAGCTCCTGAATATATTTCCCTGAGGTCTCATATCTTCATCAATCAATCAATCAATTTTACTTTATTAATCATCGGGCCAGCGCGGCGTTGAACGTCCTCAATGAACAGGGGGGCCAGACACCCCAGATTCCATTTTCCCCAGGAATCCCTGATGTGTCCAGCTGCTGGTGTTCCATCGGGACAAGAAGGCTCTCCTGTGCCCTGTCTTCTCAGCGAGAAAATTTGATCAATTGCATTGAGAGACCAGCTGACCAGATCCATGGTTAGAGATTTGAATATTATGCCGAGTGAGGCTCCAAAAAGCACAGACAAGACAAAAGAGCAGCAGCCGGGACAGATAGAGAGGAGCTCACAGAAAAGCGTCCGCCTCCGCCGAGAGCAGGAAGTAAGCAAGCTTGTTAGAGCCATGACTTATTTATAAGTGTCAGTAAGGACCAGATGATGAAAAAAACATATTCTGACCCGTCACTCACTGTTGCAGGAGTCAACAAAATAATTACTGCTCACAAAGTAAGGAAGGGATCAAAGAATCAGATAGTGTAGCGTTTTCAGGTAGATGTTTCCACAGTTTCTACCACTGAGAAATGGTGGTTAAGGAGCTTAATGGAGGTCCACGAGGAAAAAAGCCTTCTGGGAAATTTCCCAGCAACACTGCGAGAAAGGCAGACCTCAACTGGTCTCCTGCACAGTGAAAGCTGAATAAAGACAGCCTTCATACGAGATGTGAGATTACCTTAACTTGAACCATCGTCACAAAAATCAGCATCGGCCACAAAAATAAAAATTTTATGAAGAGAATAGTGCCCCATGTGTTGAGCACGGCGGAGGACCTATCATGCTTTGGGCATGTATTCCAACCAGTAAAAGAGCAAACGGGTTCACTGGAAGAGCAAAGGCTTGTTTCAGTTAAACATCAGCAAGGAAAAAAAAAAAAGTAAAAATCAGGAATCGTCTTATAATCTATGACAAAAACTTCACAACTGCTAACACTTTCATGAACGCCAAAACATGCGTATATTTCACTCCGCTCACAGTTTACACACAAAACCGTTCTGGGCAGGTTTCACGATTGAGGCCTCCGTGTCTTCCATGTGATGAATAAATAAATCAGACCATTCCTCCGTCTAGTCAGCGAAGACGGCGCTTGGCAGATAGCGTAGCGGTTGTACGCAGAAGCTACGCAGATCTGTCCAGTGCGTCAGCAAAAGGAAGCTCTTACGCTAATTAGCTGCCACCGAAGATCCCGACGTGATTCAGAGGGACCGTAGAACGACTCAGAAGCAGTTAACGAAGATAAAATGTGCTGTTTGACACAGTAAAATGTCAGAAGATGCTTTTTGCTGTTGAAGCTGCTGCTGTGACTGGTTCTGGATCTGGGTTCAGGAGAGGCAGCTGCTCTCTTCTCGTACCAGAACTGTTCTGTCAAAGAATCTTTTACCGGAGCGACCGTCCAGTGTTTTGGGGCCAAATTTCACCTCTGAGTCTCAAGAAGAAAACAGCTGCCCAACATTTATCTATGGTTGCTTAAATCACAGGGAGAAAGAAATCTAATTAAGAAATGACATTTTATTCACTGTAATCAGCCAATAGAAATGTATACGCTTAAATTCAGGAGCTGTTAAACAACTGCTCGAGACGTAACAGCATCTTGATCGGTATATTTCTAAATATAATTGTCAAATCACAGATGTGTATCAAAAGGAAGCTAAGCTATGTGGCTCACGGAAAAAGGACGAGACTTTTCTTCATGCGCCTAAAAACAACCACGTGACAGACCGGTGGGGACTACATGTGTAGTTTAGAGACATCTGAAGTCCAACCCTACCCTCTTGGTCTCTGGCACCAGCGCAGCAGGAAGTGATTGGGAAAGTTGACGGGCTCCAGCTGAACGCCGAGCTTCCGGGCCAGCGTCATGTACAGAACAGAGAGGCTTATGGGTATGCCTGTGTGGCGAAGCAGCACCTGGATGAAGAGACAGTTACAGCAGATGAGTGAATGGATTATTTGTTGTTTGTTTGTTTGTTTGTTTCCCCCTGGGAGAGCTACCTGATGGATGTAAGAGTTGAGCGGGTTGTAGTAGTCGTACTCGTTGCCTTTGAAGTGCAGCTGCTCGTACAGGACGGAGTTGAGGGCGCACACCACCTGCCTCTGCAGCTCAAAGTCCTCTATGACGCAGTCTCCTGCCGCGCACGAGAGACGAAACATGAGCAGCTGTTTGCCTGAAGGGAAAATGCTGTTTTTGTTGTTTCACTTTCAGTTTCGGCCGAATACCTTGAGTGATGAGGCTGGGGTGAGACGGGTTCTTGACTCTCAGCATCTTCTTGACCTTTTCTGCGATCTCGTCCAGCTGCAGCGAAATGCTTCCCAGCGTGACATCGGCCAGGGGGTTACAATACTGATCCACGAGCACGGCGCCTGAACACCCACAGAGGAAACACCGGCCGCTTTTAGTTTTCCCCTCATTTGCTTGGTCCAAACTACCGAAGAAATACAACTTTCTTTTTGTTTTGAATTCCAAAACACTTCAAATCTCAGAAGAAACACAAAAGAAATACAGTTTGTAGAGTTACGATTAGGGGTGCACGATAACTATCGGGCCGATAACAGGAATTTATGACGTCATCCCGATAAGTCCGATATCATGGTGAATAATCCCGATAACACATATTTATATTTTTGTCAACACGGCAGTGCCTCGCTCCCTCTGAGCCTCAAATGAACGGGAGTGAATGTTATGTTCAAGTGACGTCGGCATAATCAGAAAAACGATTTCTCAGGAAGGAAAATCATACCCCCTCATGCCAGAAAACAACTCGTTAACTCGGTCATAATTTTGGTAGTTGCTAACTTCAATTGATATTCGCAGTATTTTCCCACGTTATACATAAAAAAAGAAAAAAATAGAAAAGGCTGAAAGAACGACTAGCAACCTGCAGCCTGCAGCACAGCGTACTGATCACAACAAACATGGCGGCGTGGAACTTCGTTAAAGTTTCAGAAGAAGATAGTTTGGTGGTTATTTGTGACGAATCCTCTGAGTGAATTCTACAAGGAGAGAAGCACAAGCTTTAATAAGTCAAACCTGATCAGCCACCTACAACATAACAATCGCTTCCATGGAGTTTTGAAATTGCGCTAATGTGCGCTAACAGAAGCTAATGCTAACGTGCGCAAGCCAGCAGGAGTCTCCCCTCCCCTCCCCTCTCCCTCATCTCTCTCATCTAAAGCATCCATGAGATTAAAAAATAATAATAATTACTGAACCTCATTTACCAAGTTACAATAAATTAATACCATTAAAGGTATTAATTTAAATGGAACCACAAGCCAAAATCCTTTAAATGTTAATCTTTTTCAGTTTGTAATTCTGATGCAGGTATTTCCATCAGTTTTTATATCAGTCAGTAATGAACCTTATTTAAGTTAATGTGAGATATCAAATAGGTTTGTTTAATAGCTTTAAGAAAATGTTTGAGAGGCTTGCCAATAGTTTTTTATTTAAAAAGTCAAAACTATTTTTGATTTTGTTCATAGTATTGATGTAATGATCTTAGGTATATGTTTGTGTTATCGGTATCGGTTTTAAAAAACAGTTATCGTGCATCCCTAGTTACGATGTCTCAAAAAACAGTTGAAACAACCACACTTGAAATTTAGACCATGTTTAGACTTAAAGAGGAAGAAAATAGTGGGCCACTGTACTGCCAGATGTAAACTAAACAGACATTTACTGTATAAACCAACACAAATGCACAGTAACAAGACGTATGAGTGACCACTGCTGGGTCACCTTCCAACGCTGACTGCTGCCCTGCAGGCTGCTCCAGGAACGTCTTCAGACTCCGCAGGATGTTCTGCTGCCTCAGGAAGTAAAGGATTTTCTTTGCATAGTATTTCAACGTTAAGCTTTTCCTAGAAAGGGATGGAGAGAGAGAAAGAGAGAGAGAGAGAGAGAGACATAAAAGGTGCAATTAGGGGAAAGTAAAAGGATCAGCGATTTTCATAATCACACAGAGGATTAACAAGCTCGACGCCCCAAATGCGTTGCTTATTGCGGCGCCTCTGCTGCAGCTCGTATTGTTTCTGGCGAGGCCGCGACCGCCGCGCCCGTCTCACCTTTTATCAGAACTCAGGATGAAGAGGAGCTCGTCTTCACAGAAGTGCTCCGGCATCCCCAGGGACTCGATCTCTGCAAAGCTGTCTCCGAGCACCTGGCCAACGCAAGGCTGAGTTGCAGATCTCTGGGTTAGTTTGCAAATATGGAAAGTTCACATTTTCTTGCGCGATTCATGCAGATACAGAAAAGGCCAGTCAGTCAGTCAAAGATCGCTCTGTGACATCACGATGACGCGTCCCGCTCTAAAAGACGATTACTTACAACTTCGGTGAAGAATCTCTTGGAGATGGATTCCACGGTCCTCCGTATCTGTATCCCGACTCTGTGGCGGGTCTTGTATTCTCTGAGCCAGTCACAGCTCTCGTTCTGGCGGTAAAACCTCTGCAGTCTGGGCCACCTGTTGAGAAACGGTTCAGAAACTGTCAGGGAGTCGTTTCAGCAGCCTCGCACCTTTAGAAAGAACACAACCGTCTCCTAAACAGTCCGTCATCAACAGACACTAAGCTGGCAGCCTGTCGGCCAGGAAGAGGGTCTGCCAAGATCTGCACTATTCTAGAATAGAACAGAGTAGAAGAGAACAGGACAGAATAGAATAGAATAGAATAGAATAGAATAGAATAGAATAGAATAGAATAGAATAGAACAGAATAGAATAGAATAGAACAGGACAGAATAGAATAGGAAAGTATTAAATAAAACAGGACAGAATAGAATAGAATAGAATAGAATAGAATACAAAAGAAAAGAATGGAATAGAATAGAATGGAATAGAACAGAACAGCACAGAATAGAATAGAATAGAATAGGACAGGGCAGGACAGAACAGAATAGAATAGAACAGAGCAGAATATAATACAAAAGAATAGAATGGAATAGAATAGAACAGAATAGAATACAAAAAAAAAGGAATAGAATAGAATAGAATAAATTAGAATAGAATAGAATACAAAGGAAAAGAATGGAATAAAATAGAATAGAATGGAATAGAATAGAACAGAACAGGATAGAATAGAACAGTATAAAATAGAACAGAACAGAACAGAACAGAATAGAATAGAATAGAATAGAACAGAATAGAATACAAAAGAAAAGAATGGAATAGAATAGAATAGAATAGAATAAATTAGAATAGAATAGAATACAAAAGAAAAGAATGGAATAAAATAGAATAGAATGGAATAGAAAAGAACAGAACAGGATAGAATAGAACAGTATAAAATAGAACAGAACAGCACAGAATAGAATAAAATAGAATAGAATAGAATAGAACAGGATAGAATAGAACAGTATAAAATAGAACAGAACAGGATAGAATAGAATAGAATAGAACAGAACAGAATAGAATACAAAAGAAAAGAATGGAATAGAACAGAACAGGATAGAATAGAAAAGTATAAAATAGAGCAGAACAGAATAGAATACAAAAGAAAAGAATGGAATAGAATAGGACAGTATAAAATAGAACAGAACAGAACAGCACAGCATAGAATAGAATAGTATAGAATAGAATAGGACAGTATAGACTAGAATAGCTACATTACTATCATTCAAAACAGATACCAGCTCATCGAAATGAGAGCAAAATTTCAGTGCAGGGACTCACCACCAGACTCACACAATAGAACATGAAATAAAATTAAAAAATATATTTTAGAAATAAATAAATTAATAAAAATAAATAAATCTTAAACAGGGCTGGGCAATATAGCCTTGAATCAATATCACAATTAATTGAAAATATTACCTTGAATGTGACAAATGAGCAGTTATTTTAATTTTTTTTTTTTTTTTTTTTTTTGCCCCTGTAGCTTACTGAAAAGGTTTCTGCTGTAACTATTGAAACTGAGATACTTTTCTAATGAAAAGGTATATCTCAGTTTATCAAAGTATCTTTCTGATTTTGAAATCAGTGAAGGAAAACTGAGTGCCACATAAATGCTGTCCTGCTGGGTAGCAGGACAGTTAGACTGCTGCTCCTCCACTTAAATAGTGGAAAATGTTTCTCAACAGCTGTTTCAACAGCTGGCAGGTGCACAGGTGGACTGCAGGTGGCGCTCAAGCACCTGCTCCTTTAGCCTCTGACCTGACAAGTGCCCTTTCTGAAGAATAATCGTGTTAAAAAGCAACTTCACCATCAAAAGCAGCAGTCTTAAATAAATAAATTGCAATTTTGCAAGAGTCTTGTGATTTTTAGAACAAAATCGTTCAGTTCCACAAAGCTTCGGGTGATTTTATGACAAAAAGTTGGGAATTTCTGTCAGAAAGTTACAATCTTGTGATTTTATGAAATTAATTTTCTTCAAGTTGCAATTTTTCAGCAAGAAATTGTGATTTTTGTGACATGAAGTCGTAATCTTACGTCAGAACATCTGGAATTTGTGAAAAGTCGATATTGTATGACAAAAAGTTCTAAAACTTAAGTTAACAAGTTAAATGTTCACAAAATTTGTGACTAAATGTCTTGATTATTCAAGTTCATAGTTTTGACTATTTACAATTTCGTAACTAAGTGGGGATTTTATGAAATAAAGACACAATTTTGTGGAGTTTTAAGATATTTTATGAAAAATTTCAATTTTTGCAGCAAAAAGTTGTAAAATAATAATAATGCAAAATTCATAATTTTACAGCATAAATTCTTGATTTTAGGACAGAAAACTGTCAAAATTTTAAACCGAATCAGTGACATTTGATGAGTCATTTTATGACAAAAATTGTACTATTACATTAAAAAGTCAGTGTTTCAACAAAAAGTAATATTATATCAAAATTATTAGATTTTATATTTAAAAAAAAAAACACTTTAATATTTTTTTTTTTGCTTTTTTTTATGTTAAGAAGCCACAATTCTGCCAATGCATCACGTGACAAAGCATCGCGATATTAAGTTAACAGCTCGTTTTTTTTGCAAAATCTCCAGTTTTAGGATAGAAATGTTGCGTCTCACCTATAAAAGCCTCAAGTTTACAAGTAAAAATCCTGATATGAAATATAATGACTGTGTAATTAAAAGTAGTGCTGTAGGAATATTATATTATGTTATATTTCAAATGTCATCTCATTTTTGTGCCCCCATTTGCCTCGGCTTGAGCACCTGCAGCCACAAACGTCCATGCACGTTAAACAGAGTGAATTAGGGATATTTTGTGTAAATAAATCGCATTGTAAGCAGCTGTTTGACCGGTGTGAGTGACAGAAATACTGCACTACAACAACAGAGCAGCTGCAGAGCAGAGTTCAGTCTACATCAGGACATCCTGCACAGTTTAGGGAGCCATCCCACTCAAGGTCACACAAATTCGGTTTCGGACGCTTTGCATGACATGTAGCGCAGCTTACGCCCGGAAACCGGTTAAAATATCCAGTTTCCGGGCGTCTGCGGGTCAGAGTAAATGCAACGGTAAATCTGGTGCATCAGCAGAGTGACAGCTGCCCGCGGTGAACGAAAACAACTTCCGACGTGGACAACAAGGAACTCTGCACCGAGAAACAAACAACTGACTTAGGCGAGACAGCGTCGAACGACACAAACACGGAGCGCCAGAGCTCCGCATAAACGTCACAAACGTCGCTGCACCTGAGTTTGTACTGGTGTCCCCAGACCTTCCCACTTCCGTGGCACACGTCGTGTAGCCGCTTGCAGCAGCACGAGACGCTACAAATGTCGACATGCTTGAGGACAGGGAAGCACAGGATGTGCTCGAGCACCTCGGTCGGTAGGTCGGTCAGTACTTTTGTTTGGGGCTCGGAAATAATCCCGTTTAGACTTGGGTGCTCCTCTCTGGCTACAGACGTCGCCATTTTTACTGTTTCCGATTACCTCATTGTAGTCGCACCGCCTCTTTATGGCGCAGGGGGTGGGGCTCAGGGCGGAGCATGTGATAAGGTAGCGCAGTGTGATTGGTGGTTGTGCCAGAAAGAAGGCAGAAGGATGTGGTGCTGCCTTCACGATCCCTGGGAATTTAATAATATCATTCAAAGCACCGATTTTTTTTTTTTATTCTATGGAGAACTACTGGAAAGGATGAATTAAAAACATGCTTAAGGTATCCAACTTGTCTCATAGACAAACACTGTTAAAAAAAAAAAAAAAGTATATTTCCTGTGTTCTAGGCAGCATAGTGTTATTTGTCCCACGTATTGATTTTTGAGTGAGTTTATCAGAACATGGTAGAAAAATTTCCAGTAACCTTTTTTATGTCTTGTTTTTCTTTTCTTTTTTTTTAAGACCCAGGGTGATTTCATATTGTTTTTTTTATTTAAAATAAAAAAAATAGAAAGAAATTTCAAAATTTCCAAAAAGTCAGTAATTTATTTGGTTAGTAAGATGGAGCCATACACCTTGAGAGGCGAGTTTAGATGTTAGCTTACATGACATTTTCCCCTTCTCTATTGATTTTAATAAAAAAAAAAAAAAAAAAAAAAAAACATGTTTCTGGATTTCTTTTTCTTTCTTGTGTCAAAAAGGCTGTTTACTGAATGGGGTCAACTATGGCTGTGCAGCAGGGAGACATCAATACCGCACACTGATCAAGCATAAAATTATGAACCCTCACTTAATAATTATGGAGCCCCGTTTGGGTCATAATTCAATGAATAAATTAGTCTATTATTATGAAATACAGGCATTCATTATTATGAAATACATATCCATTATTATGAAATGTTTCCTATTATTGTGAAATACATGTTTATTATTATGAAATATTTCCCATTATTATGAAATATATATGTATTATTATGAAATATTTCCCATTTTTATGAAATATATGTGTATTATGAAATATTTCCAATTTTTATGAAAAAAATGTAATTATAATGAAATACATTTTTATTATTATTTATTCTTAGTTTAATGCATAATAGTTTATTTCAGAATGTTTCTTAGTCGATGTCAACTTTTAACCGTAAACTGAGGTGCATTCTGAGTATATACACTGCACCTCTCACCTACTATTGATATTCACTGTTCTGTTGCTTATGCCTGAATGAAAGAGCAGCCAATCACATAAATGGCTCTGCCCTCTCTTCTGTGATTGACACACAAATCATTCTTATAAAAAACAAAGCCATTTTTATGTAAAAGCTCATTCTTATGAAAAACTAATCCATTATTATGTAAAAGTTAATTCTTATGAACGAATCATTATCATAATAATGGGAAATATTTCATAATTATAAACATGCATTTCATAATAATGGATACGTATTTCATAATAATAAATGCCTGTATTTCATAATAATCGAGTCATTTATTCATTGAATTATGACCCAAACGGGGCTCCATAAATAATGAGCAAGTCCTCCTTGTGGTATCAACAGAGCTCTGACCAGTCTGGATGTAGCGGACCCTTGGTAACAATGAATGAAGCGGAGAGATTCATACGGGTGCTTTAGTTTTATTTCTTGTCTCAGCACCGTGAAAACTATAACAAGGAAATACAGAAAAGAAAAAAGGATTAGTGTAAACATTTGAAGCACATATTTCACATTCAGGCTTCAAATGCCATGACCATAAATACAGTAAATAGAAAATAAAAACATTTATTATGCATTACAATTAGCAATCACTATTAAAATTCAACAATTCATTCATATTCAACTTGTAAATAGTGTAAGCAACATCATTTAAAAGACAAACCCAGAACATCCCAAGGATTTAGACTTATACAGATAACATTACAGAAATTGAGGTCCACATACCTCGTTCCACTACCAAGGGAGCTCATTGTTAGAAGAATGTCAATGTAATGTCATCTGGAAACCATCTGCCTCCTAACAAACCCAACACCAAGGAACCAAACTTAATGTAAACAGCAGCAACCAAATTGACATGAAAAAAGAAAAAGGACCATGTATAATTAAGAAACATTGTTAAGAGACTTACTCAATATGAACCATGAAGCATCTCCAAACAAAGGAAGAAATGGAGCAGCACAGACCCCATGCCAAACAAAGGAGCCAACAGGTGAGATGCACAGGTGTGGGGAATTACAGGTGGAGCTTACACAGCATAATGGTCCCCTCCCTTTTCTACCTTTGCATTTCCCAGCTGAAGCTACACCAGCACAGACTGATCACCAGATGGCGGTCCAAACAATTTACTGTCACTTACACTGGACAAAGACCATCTGAGGGTGTCCTGGAGTGTCTGGTACTGGAATGTTATCTATAGTCCACTGGGACCTGTGGGATGTGGGGTGGGGTCTGTGGAAGGGGATTGCTTCCCTCAGGTGCCGTCAGATTGCTGTCTGTGGATTTTAAAGACCACACGAAAATCTCAGAGTCTTTGCTGTGTCCTTTGAGCGCTTCCTAAAAAGAAATTGTTGACGGGCCCGCTGTTGACCTGCTGGGGGTGGCGGCTCTTTTAGGGGACAGGTGTTTCAATGTTGAGGGTGTAAGTGGTCTTCAAAAACCTTTTGGGTGGTGCTAAATTCCAACATAGAATTAATATGTTCCCAGCAGAACTTTCCACTGAAACAAAATGAGTGTCCGTCTGTATAAAAAGACACATAACCTTTTTGTTCTCACTGTCTGACATCAAATCAAATGAAGCTTTTCCTTTTTTCGGTCAGTTAGGATAACGGAAATTGTTTTTATTTGCTAAATACCAGAATAATGAGAGAGAATTTTGCCTTTAGACAGTTATGGAAAGCCCAGATGATGATGTCATGGTTTTGGAAGTGTCTGATAGGTTGATTGACAACATTTGAGTTAACTGGAGGCACACCTGTGAGTGTATTTTAAGGCACATCTCAGACACACTGCTTCCTTGTGTGACATCATGAGAAAACAAAAAGAAATCAGCCAAGATATCAGGAAGAGAACCAGTCTGGTTCATCCTTGGGTACAATTTCCCGATGACGTTCCCAGGTGCCACGTTCATCTGTTCAGACATTTATACACAATTATAAGCACCATGGGAATGTCCAGCCATCACACCACTGAGGAAGGAGACGGGTTCGTTGTCCCAGAGATGAACATGCTTTGGTGTGAAAAGTGCGTCTCAACCCCAGAACAAAAGCAAAACACCCATGAAAATGCTGACTGAAGCTGGTGAGAGAGTGTCATCATCCACAGTCAGATTGGTTCAATACCATCATGGAGTGAAAGACCACTCAGCCAGGAAGAAGACATTACTCCAAAAGCAGCATTAAAAAAAAGCCAAGGCACAAGGACCTTCATTTTTGGAGACATGTCCTGTAGTCTGATGAAACTAGAATTGAACTGTTTTTGCCATAATGATCATTGTTACATTAAGAGGAAAGAGGGGGAAGCTTGCAACCCTGACAACACTATCCCAACTGTGAAGCACGGGGGTGGCAGCAAACGCACAGAAACACAACTGCATGCATTATTTCAAGCTTGTTCTCTGACAATTTATAAATGCATTTTAAGGCATTTATGCATGGATGAAATTTGTGCTTTGTGCAGTTTTTGCTCATTGTTCTCATTTCTGCCTGTGCAGGTTAGTGGTTGGTCTAAAGAACACATCAGAGCTTTGTAGGAAATCACCCCCAACTCACAAATAATACTCCTCATAGAGCAGTCACCATTCTGTAGTGCTGTACAAATATGTAGTTACAGAACTGTTAGACCCTATGTAGTGCACTCAGTCAATACCACAATGCATCACGAACAGTGTACAACTGATTTGACAGCAGCGACACAGTGAATAGCAACAAAAATCACACGTTGGGAATAAAACCTAATTCTGATGGTGAGCTGACTTCATTGTTCCTTACATAGAACTGCTTACATAGTTATTGTGGAATTTCATGATTTCGAACACAACCAGATCTACATTTTTAATTTAAGGTCTTGCACACCAAAGTACTTTTTTTTTTTTTCAGTATTCTATCCGTTACGGTGTTATTACGACATTATGGAGGGTACTTGAACGCAGCAACACTCGTCGGACGAGATAGCTAACAAGTTGTTTGTCGCGGCGAGCTAACTCCTCGTTTCAAACTTCATCTGTTATGAGAAAGTGTTTCGAAGTCAGTGGCGGAGACGTTTTTGGGCGAATCAGAAGAATTGGGCACGTGGATATAATTGTTTCCTTACTTCACCGTGCAAAGACCAGTTTTTGTTTTGTGCGCAAGATGAGGACTTATTTTTGACATAACGTCTACGTTAGTCAGCTAACTTAACTTCTGTTGAGCCCAACAGTCGTTAACAGCCACCAGAGGACACTACGAGGTCTTTATCTGCTTATCTAAACGTAGTTGTGAACTTTCTTCTTGGTAGAAAAGGTAAAACTACAGGAATCATCGATAACACCGTTCATAATATGCGAGGATAAGTCACGTGCTCATCTCTGCTATCTGTTGATATCTGCGATTAGCGACTCATCAGCTGTCTCCGCCAAAGAGAAGAAACAGATTTAAAATAAAACAAAAATGTCTTGACGGTGGACTCTGCCAACAGTGAGCGTCGGAGCGACTTTAATTGATTAATTTAATAGTCAGTTAATTAACTTAATCGCCATGGCGAGTGCCTTAGCAGCGAGGATGGGATTTAATTCCCTGATGAGGAAACAAGCCAGAACCTTCAACGTCAGGATTTGCACCATGGAGTCAGACATGGAGTTCAGCTGCGAGGTGTGTGTCTGAGTTTTCTTTTTATTCACCTCACTAGATATGAACATTTACAGTTGGAGTAATAACACTGAATACTGAGACTGCCTTTAAATTGTCACACAGCCACAACTGCATTTGTATCTGTAGTTATTAAGGGGGGAATGTGTATATAAATGTTTATAAAACACACTTTCAGCTCTTGAGATTATATGTTTGGGTGTTTGAAGTGACAACCGGTGAAAAAAACTTGGAAGTAATTCAGCCTAGTCGGTTTGTTTGGGGTCACGTAAGTTTGAAAATATGTTATTCAGTGAATCCTGCTGTGACGTCACAGACCCAGGTCAGAGTAGAATTATCAAGTTTCACTTCATTATCTATCTTTTATATGACTTCTTTAAGGGCTGCTGAAATAGTTTGGGATTTTAGGAGACCTGCTGGTGGTAAGAGCTATGCTTTTCATTGTCCGTCAGCAGATGGCAGCATAAAACAATTCAAAACCCACCCAGCTGTGGTGGGTCTCCTCAACTGAGGACCGTGTGAGTTATAATTTGTTTCTAAATTATGCAGCGGTGGAATCAGAGAAATTTTAATCAGTGGTGAAGCTGACCTCTGTGCTTGGCAGGAGCTGCTCGGATTCATCTGTGTGCAGTTGGAGCCGAAAACAGTGATTTATGACGGGTTCGTTGCGTAATTGATATCTTTGCACCTCTTAAAATATTTCTGCATCAAATTACTAGGTTGGTGGTATTTCGGAAATGAAAAGTATCAAAATTACTTGCAAGCACCATGCCTGTACTTAAAAGGGAGGAGCCCCTCCACGGTTGGCAGCTGGCGTTGGTGATTACACACAGCAGCATGGAGTTAGTTGCAGGGTTCTATTTTCTGTCAGCTGATGATGATTGTTTCACTTTTAGCAATTATTTGCCACATGTACTGAATTTTCATTCCTCCTTCTGTTGGATTTTGCCCAAGATTTGGTGGAGTTTGCTGATTTTCTTCATGCGGGCCTTCAGTGCAGCAGCCTGCACCCTGTAGAGGCTAAAGATGAAATCTTTCTAAATGCGGTGAAAAAGCTGCATGTTATGAATGGTTTACAATGGTAGATTTCTGAAAAAGGGGCACATCTTTTGCTCGATAACAAGACTCATTTTGACTAAATTAACAAACCATGCACAGCAGTTCTGAGAGGGAAAAAAAGAGTAAAGCATTTATTTATTTCAGGTCAAGTGGAAAGGAAAGGACCTTTTCGACCTGGTGTGCCGGACTCTGGGACTGAGGGAGACCTGGTTCTTTGGGCTCCAGTACAATGTAAAGGACACTGTGGCATGGCTGAAGATGGAAAAGAAGGTAAACCCTGCTTTATACTCGTCTTGTTAGAAGCCATGAGCCATTTGAACATTGTCAATATTCATTGTCTAAATCCTGATTTGCCTGGTTAATTGTTGCAGGTTTTGGATCAGGAGGTGCCAAAGGACGAACCAATCACCTTCCACTTCCTGGCCAAGTTTTATCCTGAAAATGCTGAGGAGGAGCTCGTGCAAGATATCACACAGCATCTCTTCTTTTTGCAGGTAGCTGATATTCTGATTATATGTTGTTCTTTTCCTCTGGTATCTCAGGATACTTAACGTTGCCGTCTACAGGTTTATTCTGTTCTTGTGAACTTTTGTTTTTGCACACCCAGTACGACACGTATTTCTGCTGTTTTCTAAATGTTTCTGTGTCCGGTTGCTGTCCTGACTGAGGCAAACATCAAACCTGCGTTGCAGACTCTCTTTATCTAAGTGGGGATGTGTCATTACGGACGTCCGCTGTGACACTGAGCTTTTTTAGCTGCAGGATCTGCGAAAGGAGAGTCTAGCAGGAGATCAAGATGTCATTAATTTTAAACTACACCAAACCACATAGCACTTTACCAAGCCACATGGAAGAACTAGCATCCAAAATTAGTTCTATCCTGTCCTTAGCAGTGGCTAGAAACAGGTAATCTAGAGAAGCTGGAATTTTAATTTGGAGTTGGGTTAACCTCTTCCCAACAACGACTGGGCACAGATGACACAGCGATCATTCAAGCCATTTTTAATCACTTTAAAAGACGATACAACATGCATGTGCTGCACGCAAGACAAATGGGGAAAAAGCTCAGTTTTTCACCCACAAAGATCATTTCTACTGTAAAAAAAACCCATCTCCAGCTCTGAGTAGCAAAGCGAACGTCTCGTGAGAAGAAAAAAACCCCCAGAAAACCAGCGCTGACGTCCAGTTTTTAAAACGTGACCCTGCCATCACATGAAAGAGAGGACTCCACAGATTTAAAAGGGTGTCATCTTTCTACCTTTCTACAGCCCAGCTCTGAATTTGGTCTCAGCCTCGATGTTTTGGCATCATGAAATAGTTTTTGTTACTGTTCGAAGCGCAGAAAAGCCGGATGGACTCCTAAGACCCTCCCTGAGGATACATCCAACCTTTTATTCCCTCTGACTGGATGATGCTTGAACTGATGCGGATGTAGTTGATTCTGTCAGCACCTCAGGAAGTCATCCACGTGAGGGCTGGCAGCACAAAGATCAACAGACGAACCCCAGACAGATATATTTGAAAGGAATTAACACGTTTAATGGCATGTAGATCAACTAAAACTCATTATGTCCTTTGGCACTAGGAAAACCTTCATGGCACTAGTATGTCTAACTGTGCTAAAATAGAGATGGAAAGTCTTCTTCCTCTAAAGCATCTCTGAAAATTCTCTCACACAATAGGAAAACTGATCTTGGTACAATGATGTGTTATTATAGAATGGATTTCTCCAGAACTTTTCCGTCGTCTTCATTTCCTTTGGCCTGGTTAAATATATATACTCAGTTTTACATTTCTGCTTTCAATCTCATTAGGGGTGTGAGAAAAAAAAATCAAGTAGCGATATATCACGATTTTCGGCCGCCTGATATAATATCGATTTTTCAGCTCCTAATATCGATTTTTTAGGAAAATTCATTCATTCACTTAAATGTGCAAAAATACTAATAATAAACAATAAATAGGTTGTTTTGAAGCATGTTTTGAATGATCAATATCATCTGATGAACATATACAGCAACTTGATTTTTCATCTCTACTTTTAATTTTGATATTAACCTGGGTAGAATATCGCAATATATCATGATATTATGATAGTATCGTGACCCAAGTATCACGATACATATTGTATTGCAAGGTTCTTGCCAATAATCACCCCTAAATCTCATATTGCATTTACTTTGTTTTGATACCCAATTTTCAAATAGACCTTCTAGTAACTGAGTATCATTTTAAGTTAGGTGTGCCATCCATGAGCAGGAATCTCCACACAGGCCCATTTAGGAAGTTGTCCATTTACTCTGCAGCTCCTCTAACCAGCCGTTTCTCAAAACAAGTACTCACTTGCAGTGCAGATAGCTTGCGTGGACACAAATATTTGGCTGCACAAAGACATCTGGAGAGTAGTCTTTGTGGAATTTGACAGACTCTCCTGGAACCTCGCAGACATGCAAACATGCAAACATGCAAGCACGAATTGGCCTCAAGCTAAAGTTGCTGGAGCTTGGAGGTACAGATGAAACTCAGCAGCCTCTCAGAAGAAGTTGGGGATTACTGCCTGGTTAGTGGGCCGACACATTTCTGCCACCTTCTCCCAGGGAGTTTTGTCTGGTGCTTTGAAAGAAAATGCTCTTGCAAGGGCTGTTAAAACTGCATGATTGAATATATACGCAAAAAAACAAAAAAAAACAGTGGATCTTCAGCACTTGAAGTCTTTCAGACACTCTGTATATATAAACCACACATTGCACAACACACATTCGGCTCATGTGCTTTATCTGCGGCGTCCTCATTATTGCGTTCCCGTGCCAACAGGGGGCACGCGTCCACAGGGTTTCTCTAAGTTGTTCAGCAGAACACTGTAATACACGTTTCCCATTGTCCTGCTCTGATTGTGTGCAGCCATGTGGAACCGGTGCACAACATATCACGGCTGCCCTTTCTATTCATTTAATACCCTCCAGGGGAATTCCTGCGGAGCTCGCCACACCGTCCCTGCAGCCAAAAGATGAGATCCGTTACCGAGCTCCCGCCAACCAATGCCTGCGGCTATATTTATCAATTACCAATTAGGTTTTGAAGGCTCTGTTATTGGGCCAGTTAATGGCATGTTCCCTATGGGATGCGTGTCCCTCATAACAATCCCATCATACCGAGCCTATTATGCAGCTTTAGTTACATGCCTTTAGTGTTTGAGATTTTAGTTGCTGTTTTGACCACCAAAATTTGGATAAAGATTCTTGTCTCCTTAGGATATTAAACAGTTGTTCTCTGCGCTATGAATTCATTTAAAAGCTGGAGCGTTTTCAAAGGGGGAAATATGGCCTTAAAAGAAACACTATAGCCAGAAAATTATGCAGCATTTATGGCAAGACGCAGCTACAAGGGGAGAGGAATACAAATGTGCAGTGCATCACATCACCTGCCTCCTTATTACTTTGCTCTCATTAATTCCAATAATGTCAGGAGGCGCCCCATGTTCAGATAGTGTCACAGGCGTGACAGTGGGATTAGTGCTTATCAGAAATGATCACTGATCCAGATACACGCACACACTCAAGCTCATCCCTCACACATTTTAGAACACTTACACTCACCACATTCACATCTTTGTCATGTCAACCTGCAGTCGCAACAGAAACATGGTCTCGTTTGTAAGGGGGGGCTGGAGCATCAGTGCCTCGGTGCTCGCTGTGATTAGGGGCTGTCACCTCTGGCTCTTTACCTTTTTAATTTAAGATGAGAGAGCGTAGAATGACTTGATGTGCAAATGACAAGATGTGAAGCGTAGAGCTGCCCACTTATATAATTACAGGTGAACCACATTTTTTCCCTTAATAACCTTATGATCAGGCTTTGTGCTCTTCGTGCAGATATGCAAGTTTCTCTTTTGGTTATTTTGACGGGTGATAGAGTGAACAGAAGAGACTCTTGATGGGATGATTCTTCTGTCTAGGGCGGGGGTGCCCAATCCTGGTCCTCGAGAGCCCCTATCTAGTGCTGGGCTGTATACCGGTTCATACTAAATACCGGTGTTTATTTTTCCTATGATATGAATTTTTCATATACTGTAATACCGGTGAGTATGTACTGTAGCATACAAAATGTTGGGAACGCCACGCGGTGGAACGTAAGTGCTGCAGAACATTGTTTGACAGGGGACTGTTTTGCAGTTGCACTGGACGCACAACACGTTACTAGTTCGGGACAGCGAAAGTCCCGAAGTGGAAGCTCCAGAACGGCAACATGAGATTGAGGAACTTCTTCCTAAACGAGGAGCCGTGTCTGTTGTGTGGAAGTTCTTTGGATTTAAAAAAGACGATGTCCAACAAACTACAATAATCTGCAAATGTTGCTGAGCTAAAGTTGTAGCCGCGGGAGGCAACACCAGGCTGGTGTTGCCTCCCGCGGCTACAACTTTAGAACGTTGTTTACATTGTGTAGTTAATGTTGATCTTTTAGAAAATATGTTTTTTCAAGTTGTTTGCAAAATTTGAAAATTAAAAGGGTTCTGTATTATAACTGCAACTATCATCATTCTGATTCCTTCACTTAATCAGAATCACGAGTGCCACCTCTTTGTAAATAGCATCATTTTGTGAGGCCATGCAAACCTGTATTAATACTAGTGTAGATATGAATGTTTTTCTACAATATTCACTCCCGGTGACAGTAAAATAGGTCATTCTAAGCCAATTTACTGCAGCAATTCCTCTAAATGATTAGAAAATGTGGTTGACACCCAGTTGTGCCTTCAAACAAAAAAATACCGTGATATACCGTGAAACCGATATAATTTTAAAGAATACCGTGATATAAATTTTTGGTCATACTGCCCAGCACTACCCCTATCCAACATGTTTTAGGTCTGTGGTTCTCAAACTTTTAATACTGCGTACCACCTGAGAAACTGTTCAGCTCTCTGAGTACCACCATCATGACCAATTTTAAAATATAGCCATATATGCCTTCTCAGTTAGCTTTAAATTCACAGGAGAGATCTTTATTCATTATTGTAGTTATTTATTGTTACCTGAATTTCGTTTGAAACGTATTTATAATGCATTGTATGTTTCCGATTTAATTTAAAAAAAAAAAAAAAGTAAACATTTGGAAAGTCCTGACGTTCCCCCGCGTACCACCAGTGGTAAGCGTACCACAGTTTGCGCACCACTGTTTTAGAGTTTTCCCAGCTTCAACACACCTGATTCTAATTAATGGTCGTTATCAGGTTGTTATCAAAGTCTGCACAAGTCTGTTGATGACACAGCCAATTGTGTCACGGTGTCCCAAAGCAGGGAAACATCAAAAACCTGCTGGATAGGGACTCTCTAGGACCAGGATTGGGCATCCCTGGTCTAGGGGCTTGTTAAAGGGGATTCACACCAATTTTAAAGGCATACTATGAAACAATACCATTCCAGACCAAAGGGGGGCAGCATATCATGAGAGAGTTTCTGGACTATGGAAACTGTTTCTCTGATGGGACAGGATGCTGCTGGTGGTGAGGCATCTGCCCTCATTGATTGTGGCTTGTCTAACCTGCAGCCTGGCTGGGATCACACCCTCCACAATCAGCCAGCGACCTGGTCACCCACCTGGTCTCCAAACCACTTCTGTCAACCAAACACAGGTGGGAAATAAAGGAAATTACCACTTGCAAAAAAACACAAGCTGCAAGAAACAGCAGTGCAGCTGTTTGTTCTGCACATGATTCGTTCAGAGAGACCACAAACATGGATAAAGGAATGGACAAGCACGTACAAGCACCAGATTATCTCTACTGCAGAAAGTCGGGGTGAGTTAAAGGTCGTTCGTAATGAAAAAGTAGTTACCCACTCGAATTGTGGAATGAGGCATTTTATTTACAGCATCTCCTCCTCCTCCTCAGCAAGATTCCTTTCCTTAATCGGCTTCATCCCATTTCTCACTCTTACTGAATGTAGCTCAGATGGGGTTTCCCTGACGGCTCCCCTTATAAATGTGAGCAGTCAGCGATGGTTTCGCTGGCGGATGTTGTTCACGCGTAGCAGTGGCGCGCTATCAGCCGATCACCGACTGCTCACCGATTTGCCCCTGGACAGCCTGTAAGCTTGGCCCAGGTCGGTATTCTCAACATGATTGACGTGAATGGGAATTACCCCCCCCAGCCAGCATAGTTTCGTCGTTACAGGTGACGTAGGAGGTTCTGGACGTGATGACCTGTACGTCTGGTAGATGATCTGCAGCTGCTGGTTCACAGTCAGGTTTCTTGTTGTGGAGGTACGCAGCCATTTCTGCATAGAACTAAAAATTTAAAGGGTAAAATTATGTTGCTCTGAGATGTTATTTCAATCCATGCTTGTGAGCATGTAACAGCCTCCTTTAAGTATTAAACCTCTGAGATAAAGCTTGAATTTGTCACTCGCTGAGGTGAATTCCCAAACATAGAAACACTGCAAATGCAAACACGACAGATATGACTAAAAATAGGTGGTATTCTCCTTTTAACACCCCTCTCACTGCATCATTATATTCTTCTGACTACTAAGCTGATATTCTTGGATCAGCTTAATGATCATATAAAATCCTGTTGCTCAGTGCTAATGGGTCCCCGTGTGACTATTATATTCAAGTTTTAGAATATTAATCTGGCCCAGTTTTCAGACTCAGTCTCAGAAATGAGAAGCTACCTAAACATTTAATCAGCAATTTGAAGGCTATTGAGTTGTAAAAGAATAGATTAATCACAGAAACTGTTGATGTCGCAATTGAACACTTGACTCTCTTTAAAACAGTGACCACACAGAAAGGTGATATATGCACAGGAGGGGGAAACAGTACATATTTTATTGCCGTTTAAAGGAAAAAAAGGAAATCACGATTAGTCTCATGGAAAGTGTGAATCATATTTAAATGACAGAGTTAGATTAAGCAGCTCCAGATTCGTTGCCACTAAACTGAATCTTCTTAGGGAGCGAACTGAATCCTGATTTCTTTAAACCACTGACATCCACGGTCTTTTTTGCTATTGAAATGTGTGATGTCATCACTCCAAGATAGAAAAAGCTCTCTAAGGTCCCCAGATAAAAGGCTTTTGGTGCCTATGAGTCTAGTGAGAGATTTAAGAAGTTCTCAAAACCCTTTGAAATGAATAAGTCCTGTTGCCTCACAGTTAGAGGTTTTGCAGTTCCACTTCTGTGTGGAATTGCCGTGTTCTTCCTCATTTCTCCAGGTGCCTCAGCTTCTTCCCGCAGTCCAAAAACACGCATGTTAGATTGACTGATTGTAAATTGTCCATAGGAGTGTGTGTGAGCACGCACGGTTGTTTGCCTTGTCGTGGACTTGCCTCCTGTTACGGGTGCACCGAACGTCTCACTCAGCGACAGCTGAGGTAGGCTCCTCTGCAAGAAAACACGTCAATAAAGAGTTTAAATCAATGACAAGTATCAGTTTGTTCAGGAAAGGTCATGCCAGTAAATTCAGCCGACAGATTAGATGTTTCACTCCAAAAGCACAGAGATGCAGTTACTGGATTTGGAGGTAACCTTTGCAGCCGTTAATGTCAAAGTTCATGCTCCAGTTCATGCAATCCACATGAGAAATACGATGGTACGGGCAGAGCGAAAGTGTTATTGGAGTAAAATAACAGTTTGTCAGGAAGCACAGGCGAGTATAGTCATGTTTGTCTTAGACCAGCACAGCTTTTCAGGAGAAGATGCTTATATGCACTGTGGGGCATGGTGGGGGAAGTGTCATGGTTTGGGACTGATTCAGTCACAAGTTTTAGAAGTTTTAGAGTGCTTAAAGATAAAGTTGGGTTATTTGCCTGAAATATGAAATAGACCTGGAAGATCTTTCAACAGCAACGATCCCAAACTTGATCCCACATTCACAAATCCAACAAGCAATGGTTAAACAAAAAAATAAATGCAGGCGGGTTGGACTGGCTAAGCCAAAGCCCAGATTGAATCCCACTTCATATGAGCCTAGATGTTAATGTAAAGCAGCAGTATGTAAGAAATCCTCCTCCATTATCTTGGAAGTGAAGGAGTTTTTCACAGAGCATCCATCAAGCCACAAATCTGTCACCACAAACAAGCTGTTTCAGAAAAGGCCGGTACCAGTTTCCAAACCCAAAAATGAAATAAGAGTTTCCACACACAAATAATACACCTATTAATATCTTTTTTTTGTCCAGTGTACAATTGAAAAGGCAAATGTTTTTGTGAAAAACTACCAGTATGTTCCCTTTATATTTGGGAACTAGTGTTAGGAGATGCTCTTAAGTTTTTACACAGCTGTAAATACTAGACTCTTTGGCGTCCTGGAAACTGTTGTTTGTTTCCTTCCAGCTGAATATAACTCTCTTATGCGTCAATCTAAAGTTAAGGGAATACTGCTAGGACTGTCAGAAACCCAACAGTCAGGCAGTTGTTTGTCACCGTTAGTCCTCTCTAAGGCATTTTTCATTGTAGATAAGTCGGTTTAAACCATCTGTTTCGTGTCCTTTATCTGTCTGTATTAACTGTGCTTCTTTCACAGAAACAAAAATAATGTGGAAACAATTCTCAAGACACACTGAGGACTACAGAAGATTGTTTTTTTTTCTGATTAACAACAGGAAATGTAATGCCAGAGTGCTCTATTTTATTATCTAACTGCGTGAGAATGACTGAAATAAAAGGGACAACGACGGCTTTTGTTATTCAGGCAGCAAAATTAGGTGTGCTTCAAAACTGATTATATTTGGGTACTTTGCAGGTGAAGAAGAAGATTCTTGAAGAAGAGATTCACTGTCCCCCCGAGGCGTCTGTGCTGTTGGCCTCCTATGCGGTCCACGCCAAGGTCAGTGCTCTTTAGGGAACTTAAAATGTTATTCTCTACTTTTTCAAAGAAGATCTATGCATCCACCTACTCATCTATCTGTGTTTTCAGATCTGTATGGCCAGATACGAGCGCATCTCCTTTTCAGTCATGTGTTTCCATGGAATCCTCATTAGATCCTGTGTGATTTGCGGCAAAAAGATCATTTACTTTCTGACAGCTGTCAACAATACTGTGATTCTTAAAGAAAAACGCTGTTGAATTGAGAGAATGTTTTGGCTGATCTGTATTCAAGTGGTAAACTTACACTTTGCGTAATTAAATCTTCGTAGCAATAGAAGACAACATATTAAGAAAAATAACCTGAGGGCCGTATTAATTCATTTTGTAGAATTTAGGTGAAATAACGTTTGCTCGGGCAAATATCTGCAAAATATTTCCACTTCTTCCTCTCAAAGCAGCACAGAGAGACTCGCTCCTTCCATAACCCGCAGGCTTGACTTTTATAATCCTCTCGTATTGAGCCTCAGCCCAGAAAAGTCATAAATCAACTTCAGTTGATCCAGATCTCTGCTGTCTGAGTCTTGATAAGGACCAAGGGAGCACACAGTACATTCTCACCAGCTACTTTTCCTATTGATTTTTTAGGATTCCTCTCCTTTTTTAATGAAATGCTACAGCACATGTAATGAGGTGGCGGGAGTGGATGTGTTCGGGAAGTCGTCCCTCCAAGCCCTTTTGAGGCTTGAGATCCGCGATGTTAATAGCTTGTGCTGTCTTCAGTTAGGTCAGTTTTTACCTACTTCCAGATATCTATCAGCTAATTCAGAGGCTTAAAGTTGGGCCTCACTTTTGGTTTTCTTCAGGATGCCTCTCCGACATCAACTAGATCTACTAGAGTTAGTTTTTTTTTTTTTTAAAGCAAAATTTGATGGGTTTTGTTCTCATCATCATGCTATTGCAGTTCTCACAGGAGTCCATCAGAATCAGGCGTTTCTGATATATTTTTAACTCTGAATCAAGCAATCCACTCTGCACACAAAAAAAAACACTCAGCTGATCTGCTGGTTGCAGAGGGTTTCAGTTAAATAAAGCTGAAAACACACCTGGGCCACAGTGCTGCTATCCGCCATTTGTCAAGTGAGATAAATGGGCACCTGGCATCAGTAGGTGGCGTTGCACTCTCGTCCGTTTTTAATAACCAAATTGAAAACTTGGATTTTAATCAGTGATATGATTTTGTCTTTTATTTCACATTGAAAGCAGAAGAATTACAAGCATAATTGTTATTATTTCTGCTCATTTTGTGGATGATGAGCCTCAGTTTTCGAGACTCGCGGTTGTGAAACACTTAAGGCAGTGACTGAAGTACAGCGTTGCTTTTAGAAATAGCTACTTAGCAGGGAGGCCGGGCTTTACTCGCGGGGAGTTAAGATATCTGAAAGACTCTGAGAAGCCTGTTAAAGTGGATCAGGCATCTGATCAGAATGATCCCCTCGGCTGAACGCTTATCGTTATAACGTGTAGGTTGGCCTCCGGGTGTGTGTGTGTGTGTGGGCATGAGCAGAGTCTGAAAAATGTGCAAAGAATTTGGATCATAATTGCTTCTCCAGGTGAATTCAGAATATGTGCTATATAGTTTAGTTGTTGTCATATTTTTCATATCAACTGAAGATGGGCAATTTTTTCCCCCCATCATCTTCCTAACTGTTTACCAGGTTCCCTGTTTGCACCTGGTATTAAAATTGGTCCTGAGTAATCCAGCCACAACTGGGCAGGCCTGAGCGTGTCTGTTCACATCTGGCATCATCATGTGTGTCTTTATGCCCAGAAACAGGTTAGAGATCGACCGATTATCGGTCGGGCCGATTATTAGGGCCGATATTTGGAAATTTGACTTATATCGGCATCGGCCTTTTTTTAATCCGACCGGCCGATATGAAGAAATCAATGTAAAACTGGGTTATTCCGGCTCAGATGCAGCCGCGCCTCTCTCTCCTGCCTGCTGTCTCCTGCATTATTCACCTCGTCCTCTGATTGGTTGAGCGGCAGAGGCGGAGCCTCCGAACAAGAAGCTGTCATCACAAACACGGGAGAGTGAGAGGAAAAGTTTTCTTGTGTGAGAAGCTCCCGACAGAAAACATGTGTCAAAGGTAAATGCAGAAAGCTCTTCCGAAATTGTAATAAACATCCCAGTACTCTGCATCTCACAGCTACTACTAACGTTACAGTGAGCAGCAGAATAACGTTAGAGCAGAGTAAACCTTAGCGGCAGCTATGCTAACTCGTATTATGTCCCAACATGTCTGTGAATTATTTAAAAGAAGACTGCTGATAATATCAACATGGAAACAGTCCATGATAGAAAAGCATGTGTGTGTGATTAAGAGAGCGCATAAAAAAACTCAGTTCACTTGTTTTAGGGAGCGCTAAGGTGGAGGCTGCTTAGCTTTTACCATAAAATTAGTCCGTCGATCTGGCTCTAAACGCTCTGCAGACTATGTATTAGCAATGAGGAAAATACACCGTACTTTCCGGACAGTAAGCCGTTACTTTTTCTCACGCTTTAAACCCTACAGCTTATACAACGATGTGGCTAATGTATAGATTTCTACGGGCCAGCTTCAAGCCGTCAATACGTTTTTCCCCCGTTATAATGAAATTACCGAACCGGTCACAGTGGACCAATGAAACTGTTCAGATTAAATCAAACACACTCACACTAAATTCTTCAGATCAGTCATTTTGTGCTTCATGCACACACCCTCATCATGGAAAACACACGAAGAAATGCATATGATTTAGCTTTTAAGTTAAAGGTAATCGATCTGTCGGTCAGAGAAGTAACCAGAGCTACTGCACGTATTTATTTTGAGATCCGAATATTCAGGTGCGTTCAATAGGAAATCACGGTATGTAACGTGGAGATTAGTATGTAGTTAAAGACACGTGAAAACTCTACAACTCACAACTCCTAACGTTGCTATGAGCTTTCTGGTCCTATGATCTGAAAATGAACGGGAAGATGAGAGTAAAATTCAGAAATGATTCATCTGAACAAAGTGGTGGAACATTTTAAATACTGTGTGAGCTCATTAAAGCCTGAAAGGCTGTTTGTGTCCTGTCAGGAGTTTAACTGCACTCATAACAACTATTATACTTTTTTATGTAGCCTTTGTCATATTAATCATTAATAATGTAGCAACACAGTTTTGAATGACAGGGTCCTTGCTATCGCATGGTAAAATATAACATTTGATAATGAAATCAACTTAAGGCATCCTAAATGCTGCTGTTTTATAAACTACTTTATAAAATCTCTGGAAACAAGTTTTTATTTGCATTTACTAGAGATAATGCTGAACCTGAGAACTCCTGCACTTTGTGTTTTTGTTTCAAGTTAAAACAAAGTTAAATTATTTCAGTTATACTGAAATTTTATTTTATTTATTGTGAAAAAATTTAGGGAGCTATTATCTAAGTTTTTATTTAATGTTACAAGAGGTGCTGCTGAGCCTGAGAACTCCCTGTATTTTTGTTGTGTTTGAACTTAAAACAAAGACAAGTCATTGTAGTTATATTTAAATTTTACTGTATTTTCTGTAATTTCAGAGAGCTATTTATTTAACTTTATGAGAGATGTTTCTGAGTGTAGGAAATTCAGGCACTTCTGGAGCTATTATTTTCTATTTGTGTGATTCAATGAACATGCTTTAGGCATTTCTGTGAAGTTCAGTGTTTGCATTATTCACTTTTTTAGGCCAATTTTTACACTTTTACTGCAAATGAATATCGGCTTCAAATATCGGTTATCGGCCTCCTCTAACTACTAATAATCGGTATCGGTATCGGACCTGAAAAACCCATATCGGTCGATCACTAAAACAGGTTCATCATTTCTGCCTGCAAAGACCAGATATGTTTTGTTTTTGTTTGCAGGAGGTAGCAATGCACCAAACTGTGTTTAGTTGCTAGGAAGAAGACCAGTCCTGTAGGTTAGGTTTTGGTTGTTTTTTTTTTTTGTCTTCCTTAAACAGATGTTGTATGTTTATAACAATGATGGTGATGAGAAAACATCCAAAAATTTGGAAGGTAACAAAAAGCTTTAGAAGATTGAAACAAAATAAGAAGAACTAAAGCAGGTACAGACTGAGAAGTCCATGACGTTTAATATAATGCTGTTGTTGTGCAAATGAATATGTTCTTCCAGCTACACAGAAGACATCAGTTATGTATGTGGCCCTTCAATATGTCCCAGGATGCATTGCAGATACATTGCTGACCCAGATAAGCTCCAAACGTGGTTGAAGCTATCGTCATCCTCAGATGCTTCTTGGGTGCATTTACACCTATGGTTAAAACTGTCCAGTTGTGATCGGATCACTTAGGACAGATGTTTAATCTTTAACTGTATTGACAGGTTGATGTACTGTACCTGTATACCTTATTGGACTGTACTCTAAAAAAATCAGTTGATGAAACATAACATTACTCCTTACACCAGTCTAAACATTAACACTGGATTCTCTAGTACAGACTAGAACTCTTCCTCCTCTGCAGCTCCTCTCACCTGTGGGGTCCCTCAAGGCTCTCTTTTGGGCCCCATGCCATTATCACTGTATATTTTGCATCACAGGTCCATTTTTCGGAAACACATTTCCTTCAGTTGACTTGCTGATGATATCCAGGTCAATTTTCCCATTAAGTTAGACCGCAAAAATCCAGTACAACCTTTATTAAAATTGTCTTAGTGACCTTAAAACCTGGAAGCTGAACTTTGAATCCTAATGAGAACTGATGAGACCAATGCCATTTGGTTTGGAAAGTCTCATTTTCTCTGCAGTTCACTCTTGGACTCCTTTTGGCTCCTCTGCTGCCAGAAATCTGGGTGTGAGCTTGACAAAGAGCTAAAGTGAAGCTTAATTTTTCCATCAAAGACCTGGAAAACATTATTCATGCTTTCATCACCTCTCGTTTAGACTACTGTAACGCTGTATACTGGTTTAGCTCAGTCTTCTGCAATGTTTTCTGTTAGTTCAGAGCACAGCAGCTTGTCTTTCAGCTTTTTTTTTTTTAGATTTTATTTTACTTTACATCTGTTTGCATATATTAATGGTTAGTGTCATAATTTGGCAAAACCTTTTTTTTTGTTTAAGTCAGAGGTATAATGCAGTTTAATATTGCAGTAGATGTTAGTTTTCCTATGCATAAGAGTGAATTGTAAGAGTGTTTGATGTGACTCTCACATTAAACACCATACAATATTTCACAATGTATGACACAATGTATTTTTTTAATTACACAACATATTTATTTGCATGATAAACCACACCGTCAATTCTGTATTTGAAAATAGATAGATAAAGTTTCCCTTTTGACTTATTGATGGGAGATGTAAAATCTCACCTGGAGTCTAGGGAAATTGCTCCGATGGTGAAAGTTTTCTTAATAAGCCTCAAGCGAGTTCAGTCGTCTTGCTTGAAGGATCCCACCTCTTTGAAATTCCAGAGGAAATGATAGGAAGGCTGCGGTGCAGCTTTTTGACAGGCAGACAAGGGCCAGTCAGCCCAGAAGTCTAGGTCGAAAGATTTGGCCAACAGCCCCCAGAGACTTACCTTCCCTGTGCCAATTTAAAAAGAATCGGTTAAAAAAAAAAAGACTGTTGAGTAAGAAAAAAATCTAAACCTGAAAATCAGCCTCTGCCTTGTGCTCTCCGGTGTCACCAGCCTCATTCTGGAAACAGCCAGAAATATGAATCCCCAATCTGTTTTAATTTAATCAGCAGTCCACTCCGATTAGAGTCACTGGGACTAAACTGGCATTGTAAAGGGGAAATTGGTACTTGTTAAATACTGCAGCTGTTTAGGGGTTTTTGGCAGATGTTCCTCCTCCTCTCATCCCCTCATGATCTGTTTTTGTGCCGGCCCACTGTGCAGCCAGTGAAGTACGCTGTAATTCACAGTGATATCCACTTAGGTCATGATTATGCCAGTCGTAAGTTATCTGTAAGAAGAGACTACAGACTCAATTCAGGACATCGTTAATGTTCAACATTAAATGTCCCTCATAGCTCCGATTATTTACGGATGATCACACACAAAATCCATGCATGTGATTAGTTGACTGTCTGAGGATAAAGTGCTGTATATTTCATAAGAATTTCAAAAGAAAGTATTTTTTGAATGGGCTGCAAAGAGTGCATGAACGGAGATGTCTTTACGCCTGTGTAAAGACATCTTGCTGCGTACATGAGCTCATTGCACAGACTGTACTCCGAGGTTTAAAGATCAGAATATATCTGCATTCATCCACACCAGTGCCAGTTGTAGGCAGAGGTTTTATGATATACTGCCCATCTGCTCTGTATTTCTGAACCCAATAGTTTTTTATTTAATGTTTAAACACATACACCATTTTGGCTAGTGGAGAGGAATTCGGCAGACGAATAGTCTTGATGACAGCCGTGGAAATCATTGTGTTTCATGGGTAGCTTGAATTAGACTTATTTTTTATTTTTTATTTTTTTTATGAACGAGACATTTTTGAAGTTTTAATGGGAAAATGTGGACCTATTTACCATGCAGCTGTTTAGTTTTTGTTTATCTGAAATAGTATGGCAAACAAGTGACCCTTTATTTGAGTCAACAGTCCAACAGAGTCTTTGCCTGTAGCACCGCCTGTCGATATGTTTTTCAGCACTTATTCAAATTTGTCATGTGTGCCTTGAGAATATATTAATCCCAAATACCATAAAATGCCCACTCCAGCCTTGCTAAACCACATATTGGGGTTCAGGTAATCAGAAAATGCTGTTTAACAGGTCTTAAAATCGCCGTCTTGCTGCGTATGTAAATTTACTGAATGATACTGCTCGTAGAGGCTATTAAGAGAAACCCTGAGGTTGAAAAGCAATAACTCGAGGGTAAGTATAGGACAACATAAAACCTTTAGTCGAGGTGCTACTGTCCTCCTCCAGGTGCATAAATTCCCCTTAATATGGAGCAGGTAAAGGGAGACGTCCTCCTAATTTAGAAAAATGAATTTCAGGCCTTAGCCTGTGTGTGATTTTTATATCCACCTGTCAGAGACATTTATTTCTTACTATTGTGATTATAATTGACCTTGGTCATTGTGGTCTGGCTGATGATAACTTCGCCTCCTCTTTTTAACATCCTGTTGAACACAGGTGATCCACTAGTAGTCGTCACTGTTGACTTGATAATTAAAAACATTGACTCTAAAGCTGTCCTCTGAGAACTGGTTTCCACCGTTTCTCTAGGTTCGTTTGAAATCATTAGGAGAAAGGTAAACGATAAGAAACCATTCAAGGGCATTGAGACTGGCAAAGTGACACCCGGTGTTCCCTTTAACTGGGGCTCAGTGGTGATCTAATACCTCGCTAAGTCAACATATCAACAGTTATGAAGCAGTTGGAAACAGGTGAAGGCAGAGGGGAGCTGAGGAGGCGAGGATGGAAAACTGAAGGGACAGGATCTAATAAAATGGCCCTCGGCATCTCACTTCTGTTATTTACTGTGCTGGTGTTCCAAGCTTTGGGAAAGTGTTTTATTGAATACAAAACTGACATATGCCCCCAAGTGCCGGATGAGTAAGTCCCTTTTCTTTTTGATAACAAGCTCCTTCAGATCACTGATCCGGGGCTTATTACTGAGGAAGCGCCTCACTGTCCTGTTGGGTTTGGTGTTTTCCACACGGGCATTTCTAAAGACTGCCGAAGACTCGTTTATGGCATTTGATCTCCACGTGTCTTTCATCAGAGCTGCTGTATCATCTTAAGAAGGCCTCACAAGATTGATTTTGGATGAAAGGTGGATAGGGGCCATTAGTTATGAATGATGGTGATAATCTTTGCTTTTTCTCTCTCTCTCTTTTGCAGTATGGAGACTACGACCCTGATGTTCATAAACCAGGTTTTTTGGCTGAGGAGGAACTGCTGCCAAAAAGGGTGAGTGATGGCTGGATTGCTTATCACATATTGTTTAATTATCCAAGCCTGGCGTTTTAAAATATGCTGTGCGCGTTTATGCGTATTTATGTCTTTCTCCATTTCAGGTGATTAACTTGTACCAGATGACTGCAGAAATGTGGGAGGAGAGGATCACGGCGTGTTACGCAGAGCACAGAGGCAGGACGAGGTAAAAGCTGCTGTGAAGGTTCAGACATCAGGACTGTTTTTAGTCTCCAGTGGATGTAGAACGTGCTGACGGCTGGATTTCAAGTCTGATTTGGGATCGAAATTCATGGAAGGAATAATTTACATAATTGATAAATTCCCAGTATGCACCTCTAAACATTATTCTGTGGACCAAAGGAGAGGACGTGTACAAATTTCTACAAACTGTAACTCATTATTTAAGTGGACAGTACACCCTTATTACCTTGTTGCTTAATAACAAGGGTGTACTGTCCACTTAAATAATGAGTTACAGTTTGTAGAAACTTGTACAGCACGGTGGCTTAGTGGTTAGCACTGTTGCCTCACAGCTAGAAGGTTCCTGGTTCGAACCTCGGCAGGGGGGGGTCCTGGATTGAACCTCGGGGCCTTTCTGTGTGGAGTTTGCATGTTCTCCCCGTGCTTGCGTGGGTTCTCTCCGGGTACTCCGGCTTCCTCCCACAGTCCAAAGACATGCATGTCAGGTTAATTGATAATTCCAAATTGCCCATAGGGTGTGAATGTGAGTGTGAATGGTTGTATGTCTGTATATGTGGCCCTGCGATGGACTGGCGACCTGTCCAGGGTGTACCCCCTGCCTTTCGCCCGTAGACAGCTGGGATAGGCTCCAGCAGATCCCCGTGACCCTTCAAGGATGAAACGGGTATAGAAAATGGATGGATGGACAGTACACCCTTATTTTTTGCGGGGGTTACGTTCCTTCCTCCCCCCAGCAAATCCCAAAAACCCCCCGACAATTAATGCAGTTTTGAAAGGCTTATGTATGATATTATATATGCTGAAAAATGCTTCTCAAACACAAAGCTCTTAGCCTTTGGCTAAATTTGAATTGTGCGCCAGAAATGTTGTGATGATGTTGACGAATTATATTGTCTATTTTGTACTGTACTGGACAGTACATGTAATTTATTACTTACCTAATAATAATAGGAATGATAATAAAGTTTTTGTCCGGCCCTCCCAAGGCAATTAAAGAAATTACATACTGTATCATCGCTCTCTTTTCTATTTTTTTAAATTTTATATTAACTGACATTGTTATTTCAAAATGATTTACCAGTTAGGGTGAATGTGAGCGTTTTTCTGCTTAAAAATGGCCTAAGGAATTCACGAAATTGCCAGGGGCTACCACAAATTCAAATAGATTATGAAATAAAAAAAAACTTTGAGAGCAAAATCCGTGAGGATGGGGGACCCCCAACGGTGAACCGTGAATAGGCGAGGGTAAACTGCACTCAAGTCAGTTTCACAAAAATGAACCTCAGTTGCTTCAGAGAAATTGTTGGTCTATCAGGGTTCATACTGTCTGAAAAAAACCTGGAAAATTAATGGAATTTGAAAAAATGGGAATTTCCAGACCTGGAAAAGTTTGTGAATTTTATAAACAGCCATAAGGTTTTTGGAAAAGTCCTGAAACTTTGAACCCTGTTGTGTAGTAACATAGTAGTAATAGTAGTAAGGATATGGGGCTCTAAACTAAGACTGTTATGCCACCAAAATGTTATTTGTGCGACCTTCAAATATATTTGGGAGCATTTGTGCGAGTGCAGATAACTGTTGGGGTGTGATGATCACTGTATGAACCCAGTGTTCACCTGACAGCTGATCACAATTCTGACATCCTGAACATTAATGATGGTTTTAGATTTGTTAATATCAGCCTTCCATCACTCTCACTTCTTTCTCATGTGACGCCGAGGTGCGATGAAAAGAAAGGATAACGGATTTCTTTTTCGGGGTGGCGAGTGTCTCTTAAAACGCCGCTGGCACAGTAGTTGATGGCGGTAGAGTTGACGATGATGCCGATGGTGATTTTGCGGTCGTGGATGGAGCGCCAGCAGCAGAGAATTCGTAAAGTTTTTGACGAGAGCAGCCGAGGGAGTTTGAGAGCGGCTCCGTTATGAAACTGACGGTATCGTTTATGATCTTTAATGAATATGAGCAAGAACGTCGCACCGTCTGTGACCCAGGCAGGAGTTAAATGTTTCGCGGGTCAGGATGCTGGTAGCCGTGCAGCTCAGCTGGCAGAGCTGCAGTTACAGTTGAGAAGAAGCCGCAGGAACATGGCGTCGACGTGACATCAGCGAAATGACAAGTCATGTGCTGATACGATCCAGCAGCAAAGCGCTGCAAAGGCGTCGTTGGCTCTCCACATCTCTGTCATCGATAGAGACACCGACCTGTCCGTCACAGAAATGTCAGATCGCCCCGTGCCAAATATGACATTTTACTGGTGTGACTGTTACACAAATGAGAAAGTATTTGTTTTGTGTCAAAGGACAGGGTCATTAATTTAGTCTCAAAGTCATAAATCTTGACTTGACAATTCAGTCTTAAATTTGATACGCACCAAAACGTTTGGGACTGACTGGAAAAGTCATGGAAATATTTTGGTGCACGAATCCTGGACGATAAACATTTACATTCCAGTAACTGCTTTAATCAATTTAAAATGGCAACAAGGTGAACGGTGAGTCATTTCCGTTTTAAAATAGCAGTGAGCAGGTTCAAATGACGTGGCTTGTCTTACGTCCTGATGGTGGGACGTTTTTGGATGAGAAGTGAGTTCTGAAAGCCAGAAAGCTCAGCGTTTGGATCCGTAATAAGTGAGTCACTGGCTCTGATCCTCCTGAGCAGCTGGAAGGGAGGTCGCAGCTCACAGCCTGAGCGGCTTTCATCCTTTCAGAGGTGATGCTGAATAGTGGAGGAAGGCCACCGGTCTTCTTACACAAAGAAAGAGTTCATCACTTGTGTTGATACCTGAGGTGTGATATCAATTCCAAACCTCTTTTGGAATAATTTACTGAGAAAAGACGTGCGTGTTTTGATAGATCGTTTCTCGCTGGTCAGAAACTGTCTTCAGGCATGAAACCGGACGCCAGTTGTAGGCTTTCCCAGGTCCGATGATTTAGCAGTATTCGCGGGTAATTATTTTGAAATTATTATGCAATTTACAGAAACATGTCCACCAACCACAGCGTGTGACATGTTGGCTCTGATCCTGATAGAAGCAGCGATCTACAGATAAAACGAGAGCTGATGGGTTCATCTTCCCAGCAGCTGGCAGCTCCCTCTCAGCCGGCTGTCACAGTGTGGCCAGACATAATAAACAGTATTTCTCCGGAAATCATGCTTACAAATTACATTGTCTACGACATGCGGCAGAGTAGTTAAATGCAATTTGGTTTTGGGTTATAGTAGTCTGATTTGTCCTTGTGCTTGAATGGCGCCGGCACTCTGAGGGGAACTGACAGAGAAGCGAGCTGTCTTGTTCTAACGGATGCACCTTCGTCTGTTTACTGCTCAGAGACTTTAAGAGACTGTTAAAAAGTGAAATGTAACAGCACGTCACTTGAACTCACTTTTCTGTTTTGAGCTGTCACAGCATACATCAAATATGAGCGTTTGAATGTCTCCCGATCCACTCTAAAGTTAAAATGTACTTGATGCTTAACCCAGTTAAAATCTGTTTACTCGGCATGATGCTTTCTAAATCTTCTATTTTCCAACCACCCGTATCAAACAGCCTGTTATTACAAGTTAAAGCACCAGCTTGTCCCTTTTTTCCCCCTCAGTCATCAAATGAGCTTGTTTTTTTTTACATTTTTTAATTCTGGGTTGACCCTGAAATCATAACAGATTTGCCAACATGCTGCAGGAAAGAGGAAGAAGAGATGAGTCGGACGCCTTTGTTTTCTTTCCAGCACTATTTAGTATCTCAGAGGCATCAGATTAGATGATGTTTTTTTTATCATGCATGGCCTCTAAAGCCTATTAAGGAGTCCTGCTTGTGTTTTGTGTCGATGCTTATGTTTTTCATCACTGCGAGAGCTGTATCTTTATTGATCAAACAACACCACAGACGCCACACACAAAAGCAAAGGAAACGAGGCCTGATCTTTTTTTTTTTTCTCTCCACTTCTACTCGTTTCCTCTCTTCTTGCTCTTCCTCCACTCACTTTCATATTCTCTTGGATCCCTCTCGCTGGCTTTCCTCCCTCTGTCTGTCTTTAAACCAGGGACGAGGCCGAGATGGAGTACTTAAAAATAGCTCAGGACCTGGACATGTACGGCGTCAATTACTTTTTAATCAGGGTGAGCCGATATTGCTTTGCTGTTTGTTCATAAAGTAACCGGATTTAAAAATATTAGGTGTGTCACCTTTACTGTGTTATTAAATAACTTGCATGAAAAAGCTGTTTGACTCACCTGTTTGTCTCTTACTTAAATCTGTTGTGTGTGTGTGTGTGATAAATAAATGAGTGGCTTCTGTGTGGCTCTGAGTGTGTTGTGTATGCGTCACGGCACAAACAAACCTGTAGCTCTCTGTATCAACTGAAATACACTCAAGCTTACAGGCATTGATCAATCTGATCTTTAAAAGGCCGAGACATTTTACCACAACAACAGAAGTCAAGGCCAGCTTTAACAATTCACCGTTTTCAAATAAACGAGCACACACCGAGCGCGCACCTTGCGAGCGGTGTTGTTCAGCTCGATTCTAACAAACGGTTTTGGCAGGCAGAGGCCCCCGCAGAGCCGCCACAGGTATAAATGAATGTTGGCTGGGAGGGTGGTCTTACAGCTGCTCGCTGGTGTCGGGTCACATAAGAGCTTTATTTACTCTGATTTGGTTTAGAACAAAAAGGGAACAGATCTCCTTCTGGGAGTGGACGCCTTGGGTCTGCACATCTACGAGCCAGACAACAAGCTGACACCGAAGTGCTCCTTCCCCTGGAACGAGATCCGCAACATATCCTACAGTGACAAGGAGGTGAGAGAGTCCACTGAATATCCAACACATATTCTTACTATTTCAATGAACTTTCAGTTCACTTAATTTGTGAAGGTCTAACTCACAACAAAGCCATTACATTATATTATATTTAGGGCTGGGCAAGTTAATGCGTTATTATTGCGTTAACTCATTAATTTATTAACGCTGACATTTATTTTATCGCATGTTAACGCATGTTGCTCACGTGCTTTCGTTTTGAAAAGTCTGTTACTGGCTGCTGCGGAACCAGAAGAGAATTGGAAGTAAACATGCGGAAAAGCTAAAACAGACATAAAGAGCGGTAAAAATGTAAAAAATAAGTGTACTTTACAGTTCGGGTAGCAACTCAGGTAGCAATATTAACAATTCTGTCTGGAAAGAAACCTTTCAAACCCCTTTGTTCAAGACGATCGCATCATTCCTCCATGTTCCATCAGATCTGCTCCATGTGTTTACTGTCCTGCTGTTCTCTAGCTGGTTACTTCAGTGCGGCTCCATCTAGTGGCACAGATGTGTAACGACAACAGAAAGTATTTGTTGATTATAAAACGACCCCCATTTTTTAAGAATATGACTTCTAGATTAAAATATCGTCCTATATTTGGACCAATAGAGTAGTTTGATCAAGGACTTATTCAGCAGCAGATGGGTGTCCTGCAATGGTGGAAATGAGCATCAGGAGATTCTGTGCTCATCATGATCTGAGGAGACGCAGAGCTGGAGAGGCTTTGGTTCATCTATATATGAGCTGATTTTTCATTCAGATTTTCACAATATTGCAAATATTATAGTATGTGATTCCAGTGCCGCCATGCTGCCTGAACTGCTGCACAAAGCCATTTCTGGGTCACGTAAACCGGACAATTAAATATTAAAAACAAATTTAGTCCCGTGCCCCGTTTTCTGAAATTGAAATATATATTTAAAAAACTGCCTTTTTTTTTTGTTTTTTTTTTTTTTGTGTTAGATTACAAAATGAAAAACAAGGGTTTTTTTTTATTTTATTTTATTTTTTTTTATTTATAACAAGTTTTATTTTATTTGACATTTTTTAAGATGAGATTTACTCTAAATATGTGTTACTGGCAAGTGCTGATGTTAAAAGTGTTTGAACAACAAATGTTATGACACTTTAGTTCATGTGGCAGCAGAACATTTAAATAAATGTGACCTTTACACTACTTTGAATTCATTATTTGATTTGCGTATACAATGCGATTAATCGTGATTAATCAGGGAAATCATGCGATTAATCGCAATAAAAAATTTTAATCGTTGCCCAGCCCTAATTATATTCCGTTTCAAAATTCATATAATGCCAATTCACACAACAGCCTCACTCAGGAACCAAACATCCTGTATCTGTCTCAACCAGTTGGGGGTCTCAGAGGACAGAAGACCAGCAACCACAGGGGTCAGAGATTAGTCCAGGGATGCTGCCTGTGAGACTCAAAAGAATACAACATAAACCATAATAATATCATATCCAGAAGGTTTATGTCAGTATTGAAGTCGGTCCAAACTGTGAACTTAATCAAAAAGTTTGAAGCCTTATCTTAAAAGCAGAGATGTTGTCTGCACCAGAACACAGATGATGATAACTGAAGGCTCTGTCTCTGCTTCCACATGAGAGCCTGCAGTCTGAGAGCAAAGTATGATGTTGGGATGATGATCTGGAACGATGAGTTCCTGAAGAGGAGAGGAAGCTAGGTCCCTAATCAGCTTTATATGCGAGGAGAAGAATTTTAAATTCCTGAATTTAACAGACGAGCTCTCCTGCTAATCCTCATCACGTCCTGTCATACACATTATGAACACATCTCTTTTGTGTGATCTGATAACAGAAATCTACAATTCTCCCTTTTTGTTTAAATGTTTAGTTTACCATCAAACCTCTGGACAAGAAAACCAACGTTTTCAAGTTCAACTCTTCACGGCTAAGAGTCAACAAGCTGGTGAGTTCAGCTCAAGGCTGTCAGAGTTAGGTTTTTTTTTGTTTTTTTCACGAGCAGTCTGAAAGTTTAGAAATGTAAACGTAGCCCATTTGGGGTTTTCCTGTCTATTGCAGATCCTGCAGCTGTGTATAGGGAACCATGACCTGTTCATGCGCCGACGCCGGGTGGACTCGCTTGAGGTGCAACAGATGAAGGCTCAGGCCAGAGAGGAGAGGGCCAGGAAACAGGTGGGGATGACAGACGGAGGAAAAGACGACGCTCATTGTAATGGCACTTGATGAAAATGCAAAGTAAAAGTTTTTCAGCCACTGTTGGTATACAGAGGTTTGATTTTGGATTAAATAAATTGTTCTTTGGCTAAGTAAATTGCAGTAACTTTAGTATAACTTCAGTATATTCAGGTAGTCAGCTGACCTCATTCTTTGAGCTCATACTGTTGCTGAATCTGGACCTGACCAACTGCAGCAACCCCAGATCAGAACACTGCCCCCACAGGCTGGTACAGTAGACACTAGGCATGATGGGAGCATCACTTCATCTGCCTCTCTTCTTACCCTGATGCTCCCATCACTCTGGATCAGGGTCAATCTGGACTCATCAGACCACATGACCTTCTTCCATTGATCCAGAGTCCAATCTTTATGCTTCCTAGCAAATTGAAGCCTTTTTTTTCCAGTTAGCCTCACTGATTAGTGGTTTTCTTAAGGCTACACAGCTGTTCAGTCCCAATCCCTGGAGTTCCCTTTGCATTGTGTGTGTGGAAATGCTCTTACTTTCACTATTAAACAACCCTGAGTTCTACTGTTGTTTTTCTTCGATTTGATCTCACCAAACGTTGAAGTGATCACCGATCACGATCATTGAGGATTTTTTTCCAGCCACATTTCCTCCTCAAAGACGATGGGTCCCCACTATCCTTCCAGTTTTTAATAATGTGTTGGACAGTTCTTAACCCAATTTTGGTAGTCTGCAATCTCCTTAGATGTTTTCTCTGCTTGATGCATGCCAGTGATGTGACACTTCTCAAACAGATTACCATCTTGTCCACGACCACGGGATGTGTCTTTGACATGGTTGTGTTGGAAATGAGAAGCAACTCATTGCACCAGTTGGGGTTAAATAACTTGTTGCCAGCTGAAAGATAATCACCCATGCGGTAATTATCCAATAGGAGGCTCAGACCTATTTGCTTAGTTAAATCCTGGTGGAGACTTCTGTGTACCTTCCCCAGTCTGGAACTGGTTTGCCACCACTGCAATCCAGTGTGAAACACTGTTAAACCAATGTGAAAAATGTGGTGGGACTATGACATTTATGTTGCGTTATTTCACAACTCTGGGATGTCTTTGCCATATCTTCATCCACACATATAGGATGAGATATTTAATTCAGTTTCTGGTACGATGACTCACTGCAAAATGGTGGATTGAAATGCAGGAAGCAACACGTAGTGATATCTGTCTAGCCACTCTTATTTTTTATTCATATTTCAATCATCTGTTCATTGCAGCTGTTTAATTTAGTGTTATGACACAAGTACAGAAATCCATAAATCTATGCAAACCGATTTAAGCCTTCTGTAACCCCCCCCCCCCCCATGTTTCCTTACTTAAACTAAAATGTCCATCATTAACACCCTCATATTCCACCATTTTTTTCTTATTTGCAATTCTTCAATGTCTTCATCCAGGTAGAGAGGCAGCATCTGCAGAGGGAGAAGCAGCTGAGGGAGGAGGCAGAACGAGCCAGGGACGAGCTGGAGAGGAGGCTGATTCAGCTGCAGGATGAGGCTCACATGGCCAACGAAGCTCTGGTAAGATTCAGAGCCCCCCCCCCATAGGTATCATAACAGTGGTGATATTGAAACATGTATTCTTCATTTCTTCATTTGACTCAGATGGTGAGAAAGAGAGAATAAATCAACTACCCGCTCCAGCTAATTATTCTAGGTTAAACCAAGGAGGAGCAGAGTCTGAACAGGGCTGCTATTTCTTTCTTAGATAATGCAGTCTGTCTGATTCTTCTGAACAGCTGATCGTACATCCAATTAACCCACTGCTACTGAGCGTGCCCGTCCATTAATGCGACTACAGCAGGTCAGAGTCGCGCCTTGTTGAATGGGATGCTATATGTTCAAAGGTCCGACCGAGTCAGGATGCCATAGCAGAATTGAACAGAAAAGCGTCGGGGGGAGTAATTGAGACATGACGCCAACAGATTCACTTGCTGTCCGGTTAATGGGGAGCGGTGCCTGAAAGGGGCTTGATTTTTATTACTTTGTTGGCTATGTCCTTCTCCAGTGAGATCCCTCTGATGCTTTGTAAACTCTCTGTGAACCAAGACCTCCGCTGAAGGATGCAGATGAGTAAAGATGGCTGAACTTTATTTGGGGTTTAATTTGACGGATGGCAGGCATAGCAACAAGAGTGAATGCTTTAATAAAATAAAAAAAAGTTTTAACAAATCATTGATCTGTAAGTGTGCACACTTCTGAAAGTTTTTTATTGTATGTTTTGTTGGACCCATGACGTATTTGTTTATTTTAAATGGAATTGTGCAGAACACACCTACTGCCTTTAGTTGCATCATTTCCCGAACTTTGCACCTATTTTTCTGTATTATTATTTTTTAATAATTTTGCCTTTTAATGTCCTTTTCCCTGCACCCCTGCAGCTGCGTTCGGAACAGACGGCGGACCTGCTGGCCGAAAAGGCCCAGATCGCAGAGGAGGAGGCCAAGCTGCTGGCCCAGAAAGCCGCCGAGGCCGAGACGGAGATGCAGCGCATCAAAGTGACGGCCATACGTGGCCAGGAAGAGCGGAGGCTAATGGAACAGAAGATGCTGGAGGCTGAGATGCTCGCACTCAAGATGGCCGAGGAGTCAGAAAGGAGGTGGGAAGCAGGAAGAGGTTTAGATGGATGGATGTAGAGCACATGTGTCAAACACAAGGCCCGTGAGCCAAATGTGGCCCGCCATATCATTTTATGTGGCCCTCGGGAGCTTATGCATTATTGGCTTAAATTTTGAACCAATATTTTAAGACTTAAAATAAGCTTACAGCGCTTTAAAGTGCATATGGTCAATAAACTACATCTCCCATAATGCATTTCGTCATTACCAACAAGATAACAGTATATAAAAATGAGCAAGACATCAAGATGATTTTCAGAACTGATGAACTTGAAAAACCTCTACAAACTAACCCCAACATGTCCAAGAAAAGAAAATTTGATGCACAAGAAAAACAGTTTCATGAACGATGAGAAAACAAATACAAGTTTGTACCTCAAGGTGAAAAAACAGTTGGCCTGTCTTTGTGTTAGTTTAATTTATTTTGATTTACATTGCATTTTGTTACATTCATGCTGTCAATCTGGCCCTTCGAGGGCAACCATGATGCTGATGTGGCCCTCAGTGAAAATGACTCTGACACCCCTGCTGTAGAGTGTGCCTTACACGTTGCAGTGACTGTGAGGTATATCTGTTTAGCTTTGTTAGTTTTTGTGGTTGTGCCACAGCAGGGATCTCCTGTCATACTCAGATCCGGTCTCCGTTTCAACCTCATACACACAAATGTACAAAGTGCAGTGTGGTGACATCCTTGAAGAACATATTCCCACATCTTGGTTGAGGGTTTTTTTTTTCTTTTATTTGAATAGTGAAGCCTTTCTTAAAGCAGCATGCGAACGTAGTTATTTTGGAACTTTTCATGCTCCTGTAAAAAAAAGCTGCTCAGCTCAAAAGCCTGTTTTTGGAGACGGTATTTTGTTTAACGCCAAACATGCTGGTGCACATCCGTCTGCTCGACAGCGTCAGTCGCTGTGCCAAACAAAATTAATTACTAATCAAAGATTAAGAACTCCTAACTTGCTTTTTCTGTTCCCTTATTTTATCTGTGCCTTTGAAATTAATTTGTTTTTTAACAGCTTATGAAACAGATCAAATCAGTCAAATTAAAAACAGCATCTGCTTTTGACATTTTTCAGATCTTCAGAGCTCAGATAGATAAACTGATTTACACTGAGTTGTTTTCCATCATCTCCAGAGTTTGAGAGAAGCCAATCCTTTCATTTTCATAACAAAACCATGTGTCCTATCACTAATATCACTTCACAGCCTCCACTTCACATTTCACGAGGCTATCGTTTCAAATGGCAACCATTAAGCACTTGACTGCGACTGTAATTTATGATGAGCACTTTCCTGCATCAGAGAAAAAGAATGTAAAACCCGCAGCACTCAACAAGTAAACGACAGCGTCCGCTCAAACGCTCCCCCACAGCAGCGAGGAGCTGCAGCGTTCAGGAACACAATGGCACGCTTGCAACCTTTCGCATCTCTGAACCGATGGAGTCACAAACATTTGTCTCGTGGTGTTGGACATCCATCATCCGGGCCAGAACATAGTGGCATTCCTGCCTCACCGGGTACCCATGCACTGAATACATAAGATAACCTCTGATTCAAGTCTGGGAGGTGAATTAACACGTCTGGAATGATTCTCTGTTTGTCTTTCAGGGCCAAAGAGGCGGAGCAGCTGAAACAGGACCTGCAGGAAGCCAGGGATTCAGAAAGAAGGGCGAAGAACAAGCTGCTGGAGATCACCAGCAAGGCTGCCTATATGGTAACCGACCCCCAGCACACACCCGCTCTCACACACTGAGTGGAATCAGGTTGCTTAAATTAATTGTCAGGAACAGTTCCATAACTATAAAAAGATAAATATGGAATAAATGAGCCTACATGTCGTATATGAACCGAGACGCCGACTGCGCTCTCACATAGACGTCAGCGTTATTCCCAAACAGGCCGACACGAACAACTGGACTTTAACACAGCTGCACATTTACAATGAAACATTAATAAACAGACCGTTTAGAGGAAATAAACCGAGACTAACTCATCTCACCTGCTGGAGCCCATCCTGAACTCAAAGCTTCCTCCTGCTCCACATGAGCTTCACGTGGGTGCTGGTTTGCGTGTAATCAGATCCATCAACCGAGACTACAGCAGAAGCGACTTTCATTAGGTTTAGTGTCTTTGCCTCGGACAGATGACTTCTTATGGCTATTTTTAATTTTCTCTGGAGGCTGATCCTCTCTTCCTGCCACACTGGATTACAATTACCAGCACCGCTCCAGTCAGAGTTCTGAAGTGCTCATCTTCAAAGTTTCAGAGGTGTTATCTGATTTAGCAACCAGGAGTTGACGAGTCTCTGAAACTCAGATTACACATCCCTGATTTTCTCTCACATTTCAGAGGAGTTTCGATCCACTTCCTTGCACGTTCACTGACGTACGGCTTTCTCACCGTCCCGCCGCAGCATTTCAGCTGGTCTGGACTTGAGAGGATACCTCCACTTTGACATTGTCGTTGCAACGCCTCCATTCTCATCTTTTTCAGACATTTTGCTGTAGATTTCCCCAGTGTGCCCGGGATCATTGTCTCGTTTTAGCTGTTGGCCTCACGTTTCACTCTAAAGTGCTTTGGTATTCAGAGGATTTCAGGGACTACAAGGTGCTTCGGTGCTGTTCAGTTTCTCTGAGCATTGAGAGTTTTGACCTCGGTGTGATGTTCACTCTTGAAAAGATTCATGTTTCTCCCTACAGAATGATGGGCTAAACCTTCCCAGATTACAAAGTCATTCAAATGCTGCTTAGTTTTTAAATAAGTAATAATTAGGGCTGGGCAAGTTAACCCGTTATTATCGCTTTAACACATTCATTTATTATTGCCGACAATTATTTTATCGCGCGTTAACACAAGTTGCTCACATGCTTTTGTTCTGAAAAGTCTGTTACTGGCTGCTGCAGAACCAGAAGAGAATTGGCAGGTAAATATGTGAAAAAGTTAAACAGACATGGAGAACGGTAAAAATCCATGTACTTTACAATTCGGGTAGCAACATTAACAATTCTGTCTGAAAAAGAAAATTCTGGACTGCAACAAAACTTTCGCGTCATTCCTCCATGTTCCATCAGATCTGCTCCATGTGTTCACTGTCCTGCTGTTCTCTAGCTGGTTACTGCAGTGCAGCTCCATCCAGTGGCACAGATGTGTAACGACAACAGAAAATCCAGTCCTCCATTATAAAACAAATTCAGTCCCGTGGCCCGTTTTTTCATTTTGTATTTTTGATCCAAGTCTAAAATTGAAGTATTAAAAAAAACAGGCATTTTTTGTTTTTTTGTGTTAGATTAAAAAACTAAAAACATAATAAAATGTCACTTTTTTTATTTTATTTTTTATTTTTGATTGACAATTGAAAATGGAAAGAACAAATGATACATGGATTGATAAATTTACAGAACTTTATCATGGACATTTTTATTTTAAAGTTCTCCCAGACGGAGGTTTTGACAGAAACAAGGTTATTTGTAACAACTGACAAGTTGAACTCCCCGTTAAAAGTTTCTGCTGTTACCTCAGAAATTAATGTTTAAATGTTCTGATTGTGCTGAGCCACAATCATTTTGTTGGATTTTGTTTGTAGACTTTTTTTATTTTTTATAAAAACAGAATGACATTAATGTCCTGGCAGTGGCAATAAGCTTTATTTTATTTTACATTTTTTAAGATGAGATTTACACTAAATATGTGTTGCTGACAAGTGCTGATGTTAAAAGTGTTTGAACAACAAGTGTAATGACACTTTAGCTCATATGGCAGCAGAACATTTAAATAAAAGTGCATTTCACACTACTTTTGAATTCATTATTTGATTTTTCGTATACAATGCGATTAATCGTGATTAATCAGGGAAATCATACGATTAATCGCGATTAAAAATTGTAATCGTTGCCCAGCCCTAGTAATAATACAATGTAATTTGCAAGGTGATTTTTAATTATGTCCTGACACGCTGTCTTTTTTATTTTCTTTGGCCCTGGCAGCGAGCCGCTGCTGCAGGTGGGATTAAAGTATGCCATGATTTCATTGCTTTGACGGGTTTATCTCGACTCCCAATAACATACATACATCCTCGAACGTGCCGACATGTTCAACTGCAGAGCCCAAAGCCACAATAAACTAGAGTTACTTGCATAAGACCGACCGTACAGCGCATGAGCCTTCCCACGCAAGAGCTTCCAACATGTTAAAAACCCACACACTGCACATCCATCTGCCTGCACACGTGAACACGCACACTCGGGTATCAAAATTCTGGCCACCGATGGAACGCCGAAGTCTTTGCATCTTGTGAATGAAGGGGCTTAATGCACGCTCACAGCCTGCCGCACATACATCACAGAAGACCCGCTGCTGCAGGAATTTCTATATATTCTTATCAGTGTTTGGGTAAGAAGTTCATGCGGACAGTATTCTCAGTTCCCATTAACGTCAGCGTCAGTTAAGCTGCTTTGTCTGGTCTACCAGACCGTGTTTATGTTCAGTTTCTATCCTCTACTTTGGATTCAAATGCTGAGCAGCGGATTTGCTTTTATACTTTCTATCAGGTTCACTTCTTATCCAGCCAACGCCTGAGGTAGCACGTCACCAATGCATTTCAAATGCTATGTCAACATCCAGAAGCATATAAATGTACTTTGACCATCAGACCATCAGAGTGGTCATCTATGTCCGCCTCCTCCCTTCACTCCGATTGTGTTCTTTTTTTCAGATTTTACATATATTTCCACACTGTAATCATCTTTTCTCCTTTGTTTTTTTTTCTCTTCTGTTGCCCTGGTCCTTTATCCTGTTGTGTTTACCACTGTCATTTGATTTCCATCTCTTTCTTGCCTCCAAACTATTCTTTTTTTTCCTTTAAAGAATACTCATAGATCATATAATTTGCTCTTTTATTCTAGCCCCACGGATTGCCATCTGACAGCATGACTGCAGACCTGAACTTCAGCAGAGAGAACCTCAGCTTTGACTTCAAAGATACCGACATGAAACGCCTCTCCATGGAGATCGAGAAGGAGAAGTGAGTTGCCAGCAGTACACAGCCAGTCCTCCCTATCGTCTTGTGTTCTGGCCAGTTTAAACGGCAGCTTCTGCTTTTTCAGGTTTCACGGTAGAGCGAACGGATCATAATGTGTTAGAGAGATTTAAGCCGACATGGTGCTGCATGCGGAGGAATACCAATGTTTTAAATATGCACATTTTGATTTAGGAAGGTCAGCTGAGCATGTGGCCCTAAACAGTAGCTGCTGCTGATGTTGCAGGCAGTTTATCTCAACAGCTCATTGGCTCAGTGGTTCCAGGCAGCAGAAAGGGCATTTAGAGAAGGAAAACTGGCAATGGAGTTTGATAAATTAGCTACCCTGAGTATTCATAGGTTCACAGTTTGTGAAAGAGAAAGTCTGAATGGAATTGAATGGAATTTATGGAAATTCAAACTGTAAAAACAAACATTTTACATCATATCCTGCATCGCATCTCTGTGAACGTTGTGTTTGTCCCCGTTTAGAGTCGAATACATGGAGAAGAGCAAACACCTGCAGGAGCAGCTGAATGAGCTGAAGACCGAGATCGAAAGTCTGAAGCTGAAAGAGAGGGAGACTCCTCTGGACATCATTCACAACCAGAACACAGAGCAGGGGACCAGCAAGCACAGTAACTTCAAAAAGGTAGCAAAAAGATGATGAAATGATATTTCTCCCAAAAACTCATCTTAAAAAAATTCATTTGCATGTACACTGACGATAAAGTTCCAGATGCCAACGGTTAACATAGAAGGATTAACTTTAGTCAGTTTCTTTTCTTTTTACTTAAAAATGTAATAGGCAAGGCGAGTTTATTTGTAGAGCACAATTCGTACACAACCCACTTCTGGGCCTTATACAACAGATTATAAGTCCTACTTTAAATAACTTTAAAGCAGGCTTTAGAGGATACCATATTTCCTCCAAAAAAAAAAAAAAAGGCATTCACTTAAAGACTGGACCTCAGTTCACACAAACAAAGACTGTCCCTCAGTACTGGCTTTCAGGGGAAAAAGTAAGTAAAATTGAATAATCTAATTGTTTATGCTGAAACCTTTCATAAATGTCCGTTGTGTAGCTGGATATAATACACATGGGTTAAAGTTAGATTACAACAGTAAAAATGTTCCTGTGGCACATCTTAAAGTTAAAGGATTTTGTGATCCATTGTGGAAATAGTTAAAGGACAACCGACTCCGCCCACTGAACCACTGCTAAACCACCATCTGTGAAATATGCTGCCCCCATGTGGTCAGACGTGGCATTGCTACATAGGGTGGCTTTAAACAATCCTCTCAGAGACAACTTATCAAATCTTGATTGTATGACACCCAGGAACTGACGGTCACATTAAGGAGGTGTATTGATTCTCGCATCATCAATCACAATCTTCTCCACATGGCTCCTCTTCATTTTTTAACCGCTGACGTTTTGTGCTTCGACCTCTGAAAGTGCACAGAGTTTTCTCAAGTGAATTAAAAGTTCACTCACAGAATTAAAGGCAAATCTTTGTTTCTATATGCCTCTTACAGTACGTCAGCGTCACATGTACGGGTTATCTCAGTCCGTGGTTTAGAAATAATTTGAAATAACACAAAAAGTGACTCTTTCGACTTGATAAGTTCATAACTGATAATTAGAACTGAAAGCAGAGTTTATTTCCACTGTTCTCTGACGAACCGTTTCGCCAGACTTCGTCTCCTTTATCTTCTTTCTCCACTATCTCTAATTAAAAAAAGAAGAAAGGAAAGTTTCCTGTTAAATAGTAGCCATGTTCCCAGCACATTGTATAACACACCCCTTCTCCCTTTTGTCTCTCGTTGTAACATGTACTCGTTAAGGGAGCACTAATTGATTTTTGTTTGGCCATTAGTCATGTGGATTGATGGGGGGCACCTCTAGCTCTGAGGGGGAGATGAAGCCAAGTTAAAAGTGTTGGCTTAATTGAACGGGAGGCTGCTGGTGTTCATCTTGTTAAAGAGTGAAGGGGGTGGAGCACACGGCATTGTGGGAAAAAAGGGATGAGAAACTAAACGGCATTTTTAATGTGAGCACACAGCCACTTAAATACTTTCTTTTTTTGCTGGATGTAGTATCTCTATCCTCATCGTGCCAAGGGATGCAGTTTAGTAAAAAAAACTGGGTTGACATCCAGAAATGACTAGAAGCTCTGGAGGTTAAAGCCTGAACGCTGCGGCGACGGGAAGAGATGGCGTTGCGCCGTACCCCGCGGGCTGTGCTGCAGCAGTTTGTGACTATCCCAACTTTTGGATGTGGACCAAAACAAGGCAAACTCAGCAGGTCTGAACTGAGAGGGAAACTGCCAGATGTCTAGCAAATAGGTTCATAAATGAAAGACAAACAAGCAAACAAAAAAATAAATCCCATTTAACAGTTGGTAAATGTTTCCCTCCATAAAGAAAAGGTGAACCGCTCCCCTATTTTAGCTCCACGCGTAGAAAAGACTTGGGTGTTTCCATTCGTGATTACCGGAGCCAGAGCCAATAAATACTTAGGACAGCTGTGAAGTCAGTAGAAGTGAGACTAAATGCAGATTAGACGCTGTTGCATCATACCTGGAGCCAAATGTCAGCAGGTGTCGCCGGGTATTTTTAAAACAATGTTCAAAGGGGCTTAAACGGCTCTGCCAAAAGAGGTGAGAAGTTAAAAGTAAGCTGAGGTTGAACAAAAATGTTCAGAGGATGATGAGCTTGGGGGGAGGGGGGGCTGAGTCATGGAGAATGCTTTGTGAAGTTGAAGGGGGGGGGGCTGAGGGTAAAAGGAGCACAGAGAACAAAGCACATATCTCTGGGCCAAAAGCATCAGCAGCGCCTGCAACCTTGGCTAAAGTTTTCCGCATCCAGACTTCCTCTCCCCTCCGGATGATTAATGAATGTCCTCTTAACACGGCCCAGTGCACCTTGCACCTCTCCCTGGCCACATCGCCACATTTCCTGGGCTGTTAGCACCGGGCCCATCAGGAGAGCTCATTTCCAACAACTATATCACAACACAAGAGCTGCGGTGATTCTTTCGGACGTGATTTTTTATTTATTTATTTATTTTTTGGGGGGAGGGGGATGCATCTAAAAAGGAGGTGAGTTATTAGATTCCTCATTGTGCTCAACAGCATACAGAATGACTTTTTTTTTTTTCCTGGATGTGGCTTGCTATATTGTGCCATTCATAAATAAAATACCCAGACTCTGAATAGAGAGCTGTTGCTCCGTGGAGAGCAGTAAGAGCATCAGACACCGTCAGGCTTTCACGCTCACAGCTGTAGTTCCTGCTGCCTGTCAGCAGGGACAGTACGAGGTAATCAGTAAATGTTAGCTAAACCATCCCTCTGTTACACTTTTGCTTTAGTCCTTCATCAACATGTCCTAGAAATTATCTGGATTTTTTTCCCCAACTGTCCTCCTTCATCCACGGTCGAATATTTATAGAAGTTGAAGGGAGGGGAAAGTTTACCCAGCCAATTTAAAGTGATAATCTCTTTTGTTGCATCCGATGAGTCAGCGGTTAGCTGTGCTGAAAGGGTTAATTGAAGTGAATTAATCCACCAGCAGCTCATTCAGACTTGGACAGAAAAGCAATTAATGGTTCTTCCTCCGACGGGCTTTGATCTTCCACTGTTCCCTCCATCAGTTTCATTCTCCGTGGCAGTTCTACAAACTTTCTAACTTGTTACTCGTATCCACCTCTAAGACCCTAATGGAGGCTTACTTTTGCTTCCATCTGATGAAAATTAGGATCAGTGAATCACATCTTGTGATTGTGTGGCTTTTAAACCTACTTCAAAGTCAATTGGACTAAATTTGAAGCTCATAAAGACTTTTATATTTGAACTAAGTTTTGCTGGTAAAAGCTCTGTGGCGCCTCTTTGAATTTTCAAGGAAGCAGGTCACACTGCATTTTTGATACTCATGTATGAAAGCTGGTGTGCATGTGTAACATCCCAGGTCCTCAAAAAACCATAAAGACCTCCTCATGCATACGTACGTAAATTCCAATAGCAAAGCAAACATTTAGAATCTCCTTTTCCAGGTGTCTTAATTGAATTAACTGCTTTGCGAGACTTGATCAGATCAGCACAGTGTTTGATCAGTTGATTATTAAGAGCTTTGACATGCGCAGTTGCAAAGTTGAAGAGATGTTTTTTTTGTGGTGTGTCTGCGGTAGCGTGGCCAAGTTTTATTGTGAAGTTCTCACAACCTACAGATACAATCCAAGCTGTGTGAAACGCATCAATATGGCGTTAGCGCCACAGCGTCACCTTGTGCAAAGAGAAAGTTCGTGTTTTGGCACATGCATCTGCTTTACGTGAAACGTAAAGGGCATTTGATGTCTGTTCTTCTAGTATTTAGTGTATTTGTATGGATTTGAAGTCCCAAATTCAAGATGGAGGTTACCACTGAGGGTTGTAGAAAATAACCACCTAGATGTCACCGTTGATCAGTAGTAGTGAGTCAGAAAAGGCAACATCAAGAAGAAGGAAAACAAGAAGCTGGGAATCTACAGAGAACTGAAAGATAAAGTTGAAAACATGTGGAAGATGAAGGCAACAGCGGTGCCACTGCCCCCCCTAAACATTTGTACAGAGATGTACAAATGTCCAGAAGAGCACAGTTCAAGGAACCGCTCAGGTTGTTTCCACACATGTTGTTGTGGACCCTGGTGGGGCCTCAGTGCACACCAAACTACATTAGATTATGTTGCAGTTAGCATGGTTAATGTTCACATAATATTGTTTTTTGCTGTAGCCCAGACACTGCACCACAAGTCTCGTGACAACGATCAGTGCTGTTATTGGCCGTTAGCAGTCTTATTGGCCAGTAGCACACCCAGAGCTGGCCTTAAAAAAAAAAAAAAAAATATATATATATATATATATATATATATATATATATATATATATATATATATATATATATATATATATATATATATATTATTTATTTATTTATTAACACCGACATTTACTTTATCGCGCGTTTATGCATGTTGCTCACATGCTTTTGTTTTGAAAAGTCTGTTTCTGGCTGCTGCGGAACCGGGAAATAATTGGCAGGTAAACATGCGGTAAAGCTAAAACAGGCATGGAGTAGCAGTAAAATTCTGTGTACTTTACAGTTCGGGTAGCAACTCAGGTAGCAATATCAACAATTTTGTCTAAAAAAAAAAAAAAAAAAAATTCTGGACTGCAACAAAACTTTTGTGTCCATGTTCCATCAGATCTGCTCCATGTGTTCACTGTCCTGCTGTTCTCTAGCTGGTTACTTCAGTGCGGCTCCATCTAGTGGTACAGATGTGTAATGACAACAGAAAGTCCAGTCCTCGATTATAAAACAAATTCAGTTCTGTGGCCAGTTTTTTTATTTCGTATTTTTGATGCAAGTCTAACATTGAAATATAAAAAAACAGGCTTTTTTTTTTTCGTTTTTTGTGCTACATTAAAAAACGAAAAACGTAATAAAATGTCACTTTTTAATTTTGTTGCTCTGTCGCTCAAACATGTCGTGTAGTTTTCACACCACAAATGACCTGCACCACCCCCTCTTCAGACCGCTCTTTAGCTGTTTCAGTCACGTATGTATGTACTGATGGCTGTGAAGTAAACTGTCCTTTGGTGGACAGTAAAGATACCTCGAACCTTGAACCACCAGAGTGCGGCTGCTGTGTGAACCGCACTTCTGACCAACAGGGGCGGTCCGAAAACAACATAAGACACTGGGTGCGTTTACATGGGAAGTTTAATTCTTCTTTAATTCAGAATTAAAGTTAAAGCCGAATAAAAGTTACCATGTAAACACTTAATTCCATATGAAAATGTCAATTCCGAATTAACTTAATTCCGAAGTGGCTGGTTTATTCCCATTTTAATTCCGCATTATGTAATTCCGCGGTCATGTATACACTCATTCCTCTTTAAATTAATTCCCGTCTTTCTGCGCATGCTCGTTCTCTTGCCCGTCTGTCGCGATGACGCTTATATTCCAGCAACATGCAGTAAACGCTGTTCAAGAGCAGAGACGATTTATTTAATAAATAGCTTGGAGGAACTGGAAATAATTAAAAGAACAGATGGCAGGAAACATAAAAATTGTGAGCTTTTCAAAGCGGCCAGGTTAAATGAAGGAGGTTTCGCAGATAGAGACGCCACCCAGGTCAAAAATAAGTGGAATGTTGTTGCTAATCGAATTAGCTAAGTATGTTTTCTTCCGGTAGATGTAAAGACGTCCGCCCCCCCATCCAATCAGAACCCTTCCCAACCCCCAGACCTAAAGCGGAGTTGGATAAAGCCGAACTAACGTGTTTTCCATGTAAACCTTAATTCGGAATTACTATTTCCATGTAAACTCGAAGGAAAATAGTTTAATTCGGAATTATTTAATTCCTAATTATTAATTCCGAATTAAAAAACATCATGTAACCGCAGCCATTGTGAAGAACCCTTTAAGTTCTCAGGCCCAAGGACCTGAGCTTGAACACCTGACCCCTACAGTGGTATAAAGTGTGGAGTTTATGTAGCATGTATAAATATATATTTCTGTCACCCCCCCTGTAGATTGTAGAGCTGTTGACTCACATAGACAACACCCAGACCATGGAAGCTCCATGGCTGACATATCTGGGCACCACAAGCCCTCGGTGGCATCACCAACATCACATGAGCCGCTAAAACACTGCAAGACATCTAGAGTTGCTGCTTGTTTACTCCTTCTCTCCCCTCATTTCCCTGGTTTGATTCTTCTTTACTGGGATACAGTGCGATCTCCTGCAGTTCCTGCGGTACATCGCAACAACGAACGAACACTGAGCGGGAAAGACCTGATTGTCCGTGACATTTATGCACGCTGCAATGAAAACCCAAAAAGGTTGCGTCGAGTTAAGTTACGCCACCGATGATAATTTGTTGGGAGAGACAGCCGATGACATCAGCAAATCCAGAGCATGAACCAGATAAAAACAAACGTTTGATCCATTAATCATCACAGTTTGAGACGTTGGAGTCCTGGAACTCTCCTAAACCCTGACACGCCACAACAATCTCCTGTGATGCAGCCAGCTCTTCAATATGACATGAAAGGAAACTCATCCAGGGCGCCACAGCTTGAGGTCGCGCACACACTCGTGTACACACACACACACACCATCCAGGGGCCGTTGACAGCTGGGAAATTATAAAAGCCGAGTCTTGACACCCAGAAACACTGTTGACCACCCAGGTGCCACCTTTCATTGTCATTGCAGTTATTGTTCGGTATTACGTGTAGATTAGGAGCTGACAGCGGATTAATTAGAATTAGACGAGAGTAGATCATGATGAGTCCCTTCGGCGGCTGAGATTTCCATGCTTGCCTCCTTTGTTTGCTCGCCAAACTTTTCTCCTGCCGTTTATTTTATTCTGCATTCTGTCTTCAACTCACGTAAACCTCTGTGCAACTTTTGTTGTGACTCCCCCCCACAGCTAACTCTGCAGAGCACCAAGTCCAGGGTGGCCTTCTTTGAGGAGCTTTAAACCACGTACCTGCGGCAGCGAGGAATCGCCGCTGCGAAGCAGCTCCCGACTCACTGCTTTCATGTCGTCCAGAGCCGCACCACAAGGACTCGGGCTTCACTCACCGTTCCAGACAAAACCACCGCCTCGACCTCCACCAACTCCAGGGGCCTCATTTAGGCTCAAGCGGTGAACCTTCCTTCAGATTCATCGAAAGAAAAAAACAATAGAGTGTGTGTTTACAGTGAGAGAGTGTGAGATGCCGCACAGTCTCCGAGAACATCCTGGAGTGAAGTTACATGTGGGATTTATTCACGTCAAAAACTTAAAGTTTGATCCTGTGAAAGAAGGAAACAAACCAAACTGTAGCGCTCCTTTCTTTTCTGCTGTGGGCTTATGAGACTGTATTTGTGGAGTCGAGAATAGTTAATGCATCCTGCAGAAAATTGGGGTGACCTACATTGTTAGAGTCAAAAACAACTTGGAAATTCAAGAGGAAGTAAACCACTAACTGAACCCTGTAACAAACACTAGATATTTAACGGTTATATAAAGCATTATATTGTGCTCTTTTATTTCCCTCTGCCCGAACACTCAGCCTTCGTTATTCCAGTTTATTGATAACGCCTCTGAAGCTGTAAATGCAGGTTATTTCTCTGCCTTCGAAAACATAAAAGAGCTATTTTGTTAACTGGGGAAGTTTTGTGATCTGTGAAGGATAGCTTTTTTTATATATATTTTTTTTACTCTGCATTAAAATCCAACCGAGACTCCTGACAAAGACATCCGCCTCAGCTTTTGTTTGAAAGTAAAAAAAAGCGTTACCCACGAGGCCTTAGGAGCGATGTTTACATTGTGTATGGACGTTACATGTACCTTTGCCTGCTCTGTGAGCTTTGCTTTTGAAACTGAGGAGCTTCTTTGAATTCATACGAGTCACAAGCTGTTTTTTTTTTTATTGTAAATTTTGACTGTAAAAGAGGAAAACCACTTTTTCAACATGAATTTGCATCTATTTTGAATTAATGTGCTCTTTCCCTGAGAAAGCAATTAATTTGGAGGGAAATTATAATGTGAAATATATATATTTTTTTTCTTTCTTTTGACATTTTAACAGCAGTATTTATATGAAACTGTGCATTTATGGTTCTTGTATAACTACATATACGTTTTCACTGAAATGTAACACCTGCATATGTTTTTGTATGCAAAGTAAATTAATATCAGGTATGATTTTTTAGTTTTTTTTTTCCATCCAAAAAGGTTTTTGTGTTGTTTTGGCAGAGCTGTGATGAATGCCAGCTTTGATCTCGCCAACAGCGTCGACCCAAACAGACATCCAATTACACCTTTGTAATGACTCGAGCGTTACATAAGCGCCCTCCATCTTGTGTCAGATTGCCTGCTCTGCTCGCTTGAGTGACAGAGTCTATGTGTGTGCGTTTGTGTGCGTACGGATGCCTCGTGCGGCAACCCCGTGCTTTGTCCTGGCTCCTGTTGTGTTTTCCCCCCCGTTAAACCGTGAATCTGGCTCCCTTCGTGTGGCTCAGGGCCCCCCGAGGACCGACGGCGGGGCTCTGGGTTCAGGGGGCTCGTCCACAGCCACGTCATCTGTGAGCGGGAGCGCCGGCTCCCGTCAGGGGTTCGCCTCCGGGAGCCAGCGCTCCGCTGAGGGACGGAGGTGACGGGTGTGCAGAGGCATCAGGCAAACTGACAGATCCTTCTTCCTTTGCCCCTCAGCGCCGTCCTCTCAGGGAGGAGGAGGAGAGGAGGAGACTGGGAGAATCATATCTTTTTGTCATTCATCCGCTCTCCAGGGAGCGCCGTTGACGTCACGCCCGCGCGCGCACAGACACACTCCTCTTGCAACAGATTGGAGATTTCGGTTTGCTACAGGGCCCTGGGAGTTGATGAGGACTGCACCGGTTGTGCCGAAGGCTTGAATACAGAACAAGCGCGGTGCATAATAAAAGGAAAACCCTTGTGTTGTTTTTCAAGGTTTGCTTTCACTTAGAGTCACATCAGGCATCACGAGACTGATGCAGCGAATGTTTTATCGGCCAAGCACCTGGTGGAGATCTTAAATATGCACCTGCCCAATGAATGCCGACTGCTCTTCTAAATTAGTTTTGAAGTAAATAAAAAGAGAATTCATGAACATATCTACATTAGTATGGAGCCCCGTTTGGGACATAATTCAACGAATAAATTAGTCTATTATTATGAAATACAGGCGTTTTTAATGATGAAATATTTCCCATTATTATGATAATGGCTTTGTTTTTCATAAGAATGATTTGTGTGTCAATCACAGCAGAGAGGGCGGAGCCATTTATGTGATTGGCTGCTCTTTCATTCAGGCATAAGCAACAGAACAGTGAATATCGATAGTGGGCCAGTAGGTGGCAGAATGCACCTCAGTTTACGGTTAAAAGTTGACATCGACTAAGAAACGTAGCGCGAAATGTAGGGAAAACTTGATTTTGACGGCATGGCGACAGGAGAAAGATCCTTTTCTGACTTACTCCGAGACGTAGCCAACAGGATCGATGCGAGTCCCCCACCAACTAGTTGCTGTCAGAGCGTAGAATGGAGAAGGATCAGCCAATGAGCATGCAGGTCAACCACTGGTCCCGCCCAGTGGCAAAATGTCATTATTATGTAAAAGCTCATTCTTATGAAAAAGGAAGCAATTAAACAAATTCTTTAAAATCATTCTTTAAAAAAAAGGCATTCTGAAATAAACTATTATGCATTAAACTAAAATTAAATAACAATAAAAAAAATATTTTATAATAATTACATTTTTTCCTAATAATGGGAACTATTTCATAATAATACACATATATTTCATAATAATGGGAAATATTTCATAATAATGGATACATATTTCATAACAATAAACGCCTGTATTTCATAATAATGAACTCATTTATTCATTGAATTATGACCCAAACGGGGCTCTATACATAGGGATGTAACGATATAGAAAATTTGATATCTCATTTACAGTGACCAAATTATCACTGTTTACAATATTATCGCAATATTCTTCATTGCTGTACAAATGTCCAAAAAATACATACATTTAAATAATTTCACAAAATCTTGTGATTTTCTTGTCATACTAAAACATCAGATTAAAAGAGCAAACAACTGGCACAGAAAGAGATTTTATTTTAAATGAACAAATTAAATAACAGGAACAAAGCTCATTTGTGTGGTGCAAATTTAAATAAACACTTTAACAACCATAGTAGGTCAAAATATGCAAACAATTATCAGGAACAGAAATTATAGTGAAGTTCAAATGAAATAAACTTTGGACTTTAAGCTGAATCTTAACAAACGTATAAATGTACAAATAAAGAAACAGTTGTTTAGGAGCCAAATATGTTGTTCTGAATTGTAGTTCACTCTGTGTGTCTGTGGGTGTCGCTGTGTTGTTACCTGAGGGTCAGGTATAAAGGTAGCTGCCTGTTATTGGTTAGGTGTTGGACCTGGAAGGGCAAAAGGTTTTTGACCGCTGTGGCGCTAACTGCTGGCGTTATGGTTGTTGGATCAGTTAATGAAATAAATTAATATTTAACTGCATCAGAAGAACATCGTTCCGGTCCTTTTCAATCAACATGCAACAGTAACGTTTACAAAATGTGAGTTAGCAAAGCGCGTCGACCAGGTTACTCTTGGTCAAACATCTCAGTAGCTTGAAGCATTAGGCTTAACTCCTTCAAGTTGCTTCTACAAATAACAATAAAATGTAAACAAGTGCTCTGCAGACAGGATAACTGTCCTCCACGATTGTCCCTCTGTATTCTTAAAAAAATAAAAATAAAAAAAAATGCTCAGACCTCGGATTTTGTCCTTTTAGTGTGTTGGTAAATGTCCTGCGTGCTATCACCACTTTCCGCCATGATTACGTTACGATGCCGATGTTACAAGCTACATATTCACGCGAGACACAGTCACGAGTCGCTCGCAGACTTGAATGAGGCTGATATTACATATCCTGATAATCAACCGCCATAATGAGATGAAGTCAAACATAAACGGTAAAAGTTATCGCGTAAAATTTTACCGCGCTTTACCGTAATACCGGTAACCGATCCATCCCTAATCTACATTATCATGTCACGGTTCTACATCTATGGACTATTTTAATATTCACATTATTCCCCAAACCCCAAATATCATCATGAGTGACAAAATACAACCCACATGGGGCTCATCTGGTTGAGCAGGAACCTCACATCAGGAGCAACAGGTTGGAGTCCCCGCCGTTGACCCTTCGCTGCGAGTCTTCCCCCTCTCTCTGTCCCCATTTCCACAATACTCTCAATAAAAGTCACTAGAGCCACAAAAGAAGAAAAATTAATTCAAACCCAATTCCAGAGAGGTTGCTGCACGGTTCAATGAAAATGGAACGCAGTGATTTGCAAAACTGCTGAACCCATGTTTTATTTACAGCAGAACACAACATATCAAATCTTTAAACCGAGGAAGTATAATATCTTAAAGACAGAAAAAAATATTTTGAATTTGATCATCAACGTGTCTTATGTGGAGCATCCTCTCTTCTTTTGACAGCAGGTCAAATTCATCTTAAATGTGTCATTATTGTCTGCCTAACAGTCCCGTGGCCCGAATGCTTTCAACAGTTGCCCAGCCCTGATGCAGATGGTCGCACAACCCCAAGCACCTTTCAGCACTGATGTTTCCTTTCCAGATGTACAAGTGGTCCATTCCAGAGGTGCTAATGCAGCTGTAAACCATCAGAGATGCAGGCTTTTGAGCTGCGCACTGATAACGAGCTGGGCGGTCCTTTTCTTTGGTCCAAAGGACGTCCTACGGAGTCCATGGTTTTCAGAAAGGACATTCATGTTTCATGCGACTCGTCTGACCAGGGGTCAGGTCTGCAGCTCGCCTCAGTTCGTTTGAATGAGCAGAATAAAAGGGATCAAGTCCAGAATCAAATTCACATGTGGATCCTGGTTTGTGTGACGAAGCTTCAGACTTTGGGAACAGCAAACTGTGATTCAGAAATGTTCCTGATTGTAAGGTTGATTTTCAGCCTTACCTACAGAGATTTCACCAGATTCCTGGAATCTTTCAATAACATTTTCTACTGTAGATGATTTATGTTCTTCTAACGTATTTTTGGGAGACTCTATAAAATGCTCTTTTTATACCCAGTGACGTCACCGAACTGCTTCCAGTTAGCCATTCACTTTTCACAACTATTATTCAGTCTAATGATTCAGAAATCACTGAATGTTTTGCATAAAGCATCCTGACCAGATGATGAGTTAAGTTTGGAAAAATAAAGGTTTTTTTTGGACTCAAAAGATAGAAACAGGTGACGTGCTATGGTGAAGAAGCTGAAAGAAGAAGAAGAATGGACTTTAAATTCCTGTATTGAAAATGTATAAATAAAGTGCAAAAACAACTCAGGTACTAACAGCACAGCTCACCTGACATGCCTTTTATCAGCGCCTTCACACATGTGGTGAAATGTGACAATTTATATGATGAAGATGCACCAGCCGGAGACGCTTGAACTGCCGGTGATGATCAGCACAGACACATCCACACTCACCTGCCGTCTAGCAGGACTAACCCTCTCACTGATCAACCCCTGGACAAGCCTTCATTAGAAAAAGTAAGTTGTTGTTGCTTTCCATCAGATTACAGTGGAGGAAATAAGTATTTGATCCCCCAATGATTTTGACAGTTGTCATACTAAGAAATAAATGAATAGTCTCAGACTTCTATGGCAGCTTTATTTTAACAGTTATAGAAAGAATATTGAAAAAAAATTGAGAAAATTACATGAAATGAAAAATAAAAATCAATTTGCAAGTCATTGAGGGAAATAAGTATTTGATCCCCTATCAAAACATGATCTAATACTTGGTGGTTAAACCCTTGTTGGCAGACAGCTGTCAGACGTTTCTTGTAGTTTCTTACTAGGTTTAAACACATCAGGAGTAATTTTCGTCCACTCCTCTCTGCAGATCATCTCCAAATCCTGAAGGTTTTGAGGCTTGCGCTTGGAAACTCTCAGCTTCAGCTCTCTCCATAGATGTTTAATAGGATTAAGGTCAGGAGACTGGCTAGGCCATTCCATGACCTTGATGTGCTTCTTATGGAGCCACTCCTTTGTTTCCTTGGCTGGATGTTTTGGGTCGTTGTCATGCTGGAAGACCCGTCCACGACCCATCTTCAATGTCCTTGTGGAGGCAAGGAGGTTGTCACCCAAGATTCTGCGGTACATGGCCCCGTTCATCTTCCCATCGATGCGGTGAAGTCGACCTGTCCCCTTAGAAGAGAAACACCTCCAAAGCATAAGGCTTCCACCGCCATGCTTGACAGTAGGGATGGTGTTTCTGGGGTCATATTCAGCATTTCTCTTCCTCCAAACACGTCGAGTTGAGTTGAGGCCAAAGAGCTCAATTTTAGTCTCATCTGACCACAGCACCTTCTCCCAGTCTCTTTCTGAGTCATTAATATGTTCGTTATCAAACCTGAGTCAGGTCTGGACGTGAGCCTTCTGGAGCAGAGGGACCTTGGACCACTGCAGGATTTTAAACCATTGCGTCTCAGTGTATTACCAATAGTTTTCTTGGTGACTGTGGTCCCAGCTGCCTTGAGATCATTAACCAGCTCCTCCCGTGTAGTTCTGGCTGATCTCTAACCTTTCTCATGATCATTGAGACCCCACCAGGTGATATCTTCCATGGAGCCCCCAGCCTAGGTTGATTAACAGTCATGTTGTACTTCTTTCACTTCTGAATAATTGCACCATCAGTTGTCACCTTCTCATTCAGCTTCTTACTTATGGTTTTGTAGCCCGTTCCAGCCTTGTGGAGTTCAACAACTTTGTCCCTGACATCTTTTGACAGCTCTTTAGTCTTGCCCATGGTGGAGATGGTGGAGTATTACTGAGTCTGTGGGCAGATGGCTTTTTATACAGGTGACTATTTGGACAGGTGTCTCTCATGCAGGTAATTACTTCAGTGAGATTAGGAGTATGCCAGTGGTCTGTGGGAGCAACACTGGTCAAGGTTGGTCGGGGATCAAATACTTATTTCCCTCAATGACTTGCAAATTAATTTTTATTTTTCATTTTGTGTAATTTTCTTTCTATAACTGTTAAAATAAAGCTGCCATAAAAATCTGAGACTGTTCATTTATTTCTTAGTATGACAACTGCCAAAATCAGCGGATGATCAAATACTTATTTCCTCCACTGTATATCAGTAAATTTGATGTGATGTAATTGGTGTTATACGCTTTGAATGGACAGAACTCTGACTGAAACACCTTCGCTTCAAACTTTCAAAGATCAACTTCTCCCACCACAACTTTCCTACTAAAGCTTCTCTGCTCACATGTCTCATCTGCTGTGTCTTCCTGAGACATGCAGAGCTCCACGCTCTCAACCAGCCATTATGTGTTTTATCTGCAGCACCTTCCTATATCCTGCAGGCTTATCAACCACTTACTTAAATCTGCTCCCGTGTGCTAATCTCTTCCTCGCCGATACATGTGCTAAAGGTAAGACAGCTCAGACATCCTTTGCTACCCTCCCTTTGTAATATTCCTGACCGGCGCATCAATGTATTCACGGCAGCTGACAAATGAGTTTTTATTTGCATTTAGTTTTGGTTTGACGTCCTGTTTGGGGGCTTATCATACTAAGGCAGACTCAAAGAGAGACCTCACCTATCTTTAAATTGCAATTTTGGGGAGATTGTGGATGGACGTAACTCAGGATGTGTTCAAATCATGCTTCCGTCATAAATTTCATTCTCGCTTTGCATTCACAGTCCGTCCACAGACTGCGTTACCCGAGGAACGGTTCTCACACACCTCGCTACTTCATCCTGCTCTTGTAAAAAAAAAAAAAAAAAAAAAAAAAAAAAAAAAAAAAAAAAAAAAAAAGCCTTAAATATGAAGTAAATATAACCCCAGGAAATGACATTTTACATCATGTAATTCTTTGACTGGAGTCAAAATGCAGAATTCATGAGGAATAAAATGGCTCCTACAAAAACATACATTTAAAAGGCATAAATACTGCTCTGATTGGATTTAAAAGGGTAAGTTGCAGTAGTGACCACCTATAAAAAAGCAGAGGTTATGGCAGTGGGCTGCTCTGTGTTAATCTCGTGCCAAGGAGGAACGACATCAGCAATGATCTCAGAGAAGCTGTCAATCAATCTGGGGGGATGGAGATCACAGAGAGCTCACCAAAAGATTGGACCGAGCAATGCTCAGAGAAATGACAAGAACATGAGAGCTTTAATATATTAAATGTTAAATGTCATTGCAGCGCAATTAGAAAGACTTTACAAGAGTGAGGTGTAGAGCTGAGCGATTTTATCGATTCTGCCATATACAGTCATGGAAAAAATTATGAAATGAATGAATGAATGAAAAATACTTTAATAATCCCCGAGGGGAAATTGGCTCGTTGCAGCATATACAAAAAAATATACATAAATAGACAGGACATTAAATCGACATTAAATAGGCAATAAATAGACAAAAAACAGTGTGCAGAAACAGAACAATAAATAGACTAAAAACAGTGTGCAGAAACAGAACAATAAATAGACTAAAAACAGTGTGCAGAAACAGAACAATAAATAGACTAAAAAACACAGTGCGCAGAAACAGAACAATAAATAGACTAAAAACAGTGTGCAGAAACAGAACAATAAATAGACTAAAAAACACAGTGCGCAGAAACAGAACAATAAATAGACTAAAAACAGTGCGCAAAACAAGACACTAAATAAAAAGTAAGTAGACAAAAACTGTGCAAAACAGACAAAAACAGTGTGCAAGACCAGTAATAATGAAACTGTAATAATGTAATAAAGTGATAATGTGGCATTAACAGACGGCAGTGGCAGAAGTAATCAGCAGTGATTATTCCCTGACAACCAGGAGTTATAGATTATGATTGCACTAGGAAGGAACGACCTCCTGTGTCGTTCCTTTGAGCAGCGGGGTTGAAGGAGTCTGCCGCTGAAGCTGCTCTTCAACTTGTCCAGGATTTTGTGGAGGGGATGAGAGAGGTTGTCAAGGATAGCCAGCAGTTTTGCTAGCATCCTCTCTTTCACCACCTCCTCCAGTGGGACCAGTTTAGAGCCAACAGCAGACTCAGCTTTTTTGATGAGTTTATTCAGTCTGTTGGCGTCCCTAGCCCTGATGCCTGCCCCCCAAGACACCACAGCAAAGAAGAGGACGTTCGCCACAACAGACCGATAAAACATCTGCAGCATTTTGTTGCACACATTGAAGGACCTGAGCCTCCTCAGGAAGTAGAGTCGGCTCTGGACCTTCTTGTATGCAACCTCAGTGTGGGCAGACCAGTCCAGTTTGTTGTCTAGTGTCACACCAAGGTACTTGTATGTGTCCACTAGCTCAACATCTCTCCCACCGATGCTGACAGGGGAAGGTGGGGGCTTGTTCCTCCTGAAGTCCACCACCATCTCCCTCGTCTTGGTCACGTTCAGCTGCAGGTGGTTCTCCCCACACCAATCCACAAAGTGGCTGATCAGGTCCCTGTACTCAGCCTCCCTCCCTCCCTCCACACACCCCACAATGGCCGTGTCATCAGAGAATTTCTGCAGATGACACGACTCAGTGCGGTACTGAAAGTCAGATGTGTATGTGGTGAAGAGGAAGGGCGACAGCACAGTTCCCTGGGGGGCGCCGATGTCACTGATCAGACGACCAGACACACAGTTCTGTAATCTCACAAACTGAGGTCTGCCCGTCAGATAGTCATCGATCCATCGATCTGCCATATACAGTCATGGAAAAAATTATTAGACCACCCTTGTTTTCTTCAGTTTCTTGTTCATTTTAATGCCTGGTACAACTAAAGGTACATTTGTTTGGACAAACATAACGATAACCACAAAGATTGCTCATAAGAGTTTTATTTAAGAGCTGATATCTTACCATTTTAAATCAATAGCTATGGCGTTGTACTGCCAAAAACACTGCTTTTATGCATTCAGTGTTTTCTTTTCTGTCTGTTTTAGTCACATGATGACGTAGTGGTACCAGGTATTAAAATGAACAAGAAAGTGAAGAAAAAATAAAGATAAATAATAATTTTTTCCATGACTGTATATCGATATTTTATTTCGCCAGAGAGTATCGATTTTTAAGCCGTGGGTATCGATATTCTAAGCTTCTTTCAAAACCCCCGTGTCCCACCTTTAAAAGCTTGCAAGCAACAATTTGCGCTGTTTAAATAAATGAAACTATTTTCCTCAACACATCTTTTATTCATTTTGTCCAGCATTTGCAAGCTGCCTGTCAGCCATATAATGTGTAATTGATGCTTTCAGTTCAATTAATTCAAACAAAGTCATTAGAACACTCACAAGATGTCACCAAAATCACTTTGTCCCTTTAAAACCTTTCAGAAAATACTGTAAATACTGTAAATGTATTGTAAGATGAATATTGATGTATATTGTATTGTGACCCGAATATCGCGTATCGTATCGTGAGATTAGTGTATCGCTACAGCCCTGGTGAGGTGTTTGGACAGCTAACCAGGAGAGAAGAAAAAGGAAGAAAAGCTACCACAGTTCAGATTTTTTTTAAAAAATTGCTTCTTAATGAACCACAAGAACTCTGAAACAAGAGTAGACTGAAGTAAGAGTGTTTAGTCACAGAACCAGACGCAGCTAATCAGCGCAAACACTCACGCAGACTGAAATGGTAGCAGCTGGTGAACACGGTGGTGGAGCGTTGATGGTGTGGTTTTGTTTGGCAGCTCCACTACCTGAGTTTTCTAAATGTGAGGCCATCCGTCTGACAGCTAAACTCACCTGCAAAACAGCCAGTGTATAACAATCTGAAGAAGAAGAGAATCAGAAGTGTTGCAGTGGTCCAGGCAGCATCCAGCTTGATTTTCAGCATGACTGAAATCCTGTGGCAGGACCTTTGGAGAGCCCACTGGACTGCTGACCGATCCATCATGTCCTCCTGACTTTTGATCGAAGCCAGCTGGGACCGGCTCCAGCAGACCCCCGTGACCCTGAGTAGGATGACGTGGGTGTAGGAAATGAGTGGACCGTATAAGAGCTGTGCATCAACAAATGTGTTCAGTTCTCAGTGAACTGAAGCAACGCTGTAAAGATAAGCAGAGCAAAATTCCTGACTTCTTCTACAAGCTGCTTGATCCTGGGCTATCCTGAGGTCTCCACGCTCTGCTTATGCATTTTTACAAGGGCTGGGCAACAATTAAAATTTTTAATCACGATTAATCACATTATTTCCCTGATTAATCACAATTAATCGTATACGAAAAATCAAATAATGAATTCAAAAGTAGTGTAAAGGTCTCTTTTATTTAAATGTTCTGCTGCCATATGAACTAAAGTGTCATAACATTTGTTGTTCAAACACTTTTAACATCAGCACTTGTCAGTAACACATATTTAGTGTAAATCTCATCTTAAAAAATGTAAAATAAAATTAAGCTTATGGCCACTGCCAGGGCATTAATGTCATCCTGTTTTTATATAAAATAAAATAAAGTCTACAAACAAAATCCAACAAAATGATTGTGTCTCAGCACAATCAGAACATTAAAACATTAATTTCTGAGGTAACAGCAGAAACTTTTAACGGGGAGTTCAACTTGTCAGTTGTTACAAATAACCTTGTTTCTGTTGAATCCTCCGTCTGGGAGAACTTTAAAATTAAAATGTCCATGTTAAAGTCCAGTAACTTTATCAATCTGTGTATCATTCATTCTTTCCATTTTCAATTATCAATCAAAAATTAAAGTGACATTTTATTACATTTTTCGTCTTTAATCTAACACACACAAAAAAAGAAAAAATGCCTGTTTTTTTAATATTTCAATTTTAGACTTGGGTTAAAAAATACAAAATGAAAAAACAGGCCACAGGACTGAATTTGTTTTATATTGGAGGACTGGACTTTCTGTTGTCATTACACATCTGTGCCATTAGATGGAGCCGCACTGCAGTAACCAGCTAGAGAACAGCAGGACAGTGAACACATGGAGCAGATCTGATGGAACATGGAGGAATGACATGAAAGTTGTTTTTTTTTTTTTTAGACAGAATTGTTAATATTACTACCTGAGTTGCTACCCGAACTGTAAAGTACACAGATTTTTACCGTTCTCCATGTCTGTTTTAGCTTTTCTTTGTTGACCTGCCAATTGTTTTCCGGTTCTACAGCAGCCAGTAACAGACTTTTCAAAACAAAAGCATGAGAGCAACATGCGTTAATGCACGATAAAATAAAAGTTGGCCTTAAAAAATTAATTCGATAATAACGCGTTAACTTGCCCAGCCCTAATTTTTACACTTAAATAAACAACAACAACAAAAAAAAACAATATCAACAAAACATTGGGATTTGTTTCATCCGAGGTTATGTACTAATGTTGAGGCCAGAAGGATGTATTTACCGTTTTCTTTCCCAGGCAGGTGTCCCCAGGAAGGGGGGGGGGGGGGGGGGGGGGGGGGGGGGGGGGGGGGGGGGGGGGGGGAGGGGGGGGTCTGCTCCATGTCTGCTGTGAGAGAGAATAAAAGAAGGGCAGCCTCCTGGTTCATTTGAAAGAAACCAACACAGCACATGATCACCCACTTGCGTTTATTGACTTTCCACTCAGTATTGCGAACCTCCACGCGGCGTTTTGAATCGACTTCTCAAAAATGGTATTTCTGCCCATAGTTGGTGTCTCACTAGTCCTTGGGGGTGTGTCTCTCTGCTCTGAAATGTTAAGCGACAGCTTGTTGAAAATCCATGCTGATTTTGTCAGATTGGCAGATGTCAGAAACCTGCGCCATGATCCTCTGTCATACAGGAGGAGGATGCTGGGACTATTTTATCCTTTTCTTTTTTACATAAATCTAAGTCAAGAGTCAAAACACTCTGCAGCTAAAAATCACACTTAAATTCAATCTGAACAAACGACACCATTAAAACAATATCGTTGTGGAACTGGTACAAATAAAGCAGTATTAACATAGTTCAACAACACCCTGACGGATGAGAGCTGGACCACTTTCTTCTGCACATCTCCACCTCTTCCTCACGTTTCTCACGATGACTTCCAGCGTCACAATAAAAGCTGGGCGTGCACCTCTGTCTCTACGAACACCATTCAAGTTCGGCTGTGTGATTCATCTCCGGATACCTGGAGAAGAGCCGAATGCTTTGAGCATATCTGAGGACTCTTTCATGGTAGCTGATGGAGTTCACAGCCAGCAGCATCACTGAGGTCTAAAAATACCTAACGGACACTTCAGTTCTGTGTTTGACTCCCTTGCAGAGCTTTTACGTGCACACATACTGAACTGAGTCAGTTTTATTTATATCGCACACGCGATTATAAACATAGCAAAATATATTATATATGATAAAATGATGTGAAACTGAAATAAAACCCAATAGATTAAAACATTAAAATCATAAAAGTAATGAAAACTGAAACTGAAAAGGGCTGGGATAGGCTCCAGCAGATCCCTGTGACCCTGCAGAGGATTAAATGGGCCTAGACGATTGATGGATGGATGAGATCTTATTCAGACTAAGGTTGCTGTTTCATGTTCAGAGTACCGTCTCAGTCAGGTTGACAGGAGTGTTGTTGCTCGACACGATAAGGCTGAACTGCAGCCATGTTTTGCAGAGCTGCAGTGGGATCAGTGGAGACGTGGATGCAGAAACCAGGAATTCATGACGGAGGTAAATAATGAGACCCACACCAACCAGGAACTGCCTCTGCAATTCATCTAGAAACAAAGAGAAGAGAAAGAGAGAGACTTTAATCCAAGGCAGTCACCAAGACAATGTAAATATGATTGTTTTCATGCCGTTTCATGCAAATATTTTTACTAGGGCTGGGCAACGATTAAAATTTTTAATCGCGATTAATCCCATAATTTCCCAGATTAATCACGATTAATAACATTGTATACGCAAAATCAAATAGTGAATTCAAAACTAGTGTAAAGGTCACTTTTATATATATATATATATATGTTCTGCTGCCATTTTTTTTTTCATTTTCAATTGTCAATCAAAAATTGAAGAAATTAAAAAGGGACTTTTTTTCCCGTTTTTTAATCTAAAAAAAAAAAAAATGTTTTTTTTTTTTCATATTTCAATTTTAGCAAACAGGCCACGGAACTGAATTTGTTTTTAATATATTTTATTGTCTGGTTTACGTGACCCAGAAACGGCTATGTTTTTTATAATCAAGGAATAGACTTTCTGTTGTCGTTACACATCTGTGCCACTAGATGGAGCCGCACTGCAGTAACCAGGTAGAGAACAGCAGGACAGTGAACACATGGAGCAGATCTGATGGAACATGGAGGAATGACGTGATCGTCTTGAATAAAGGGGTTTGAAAGTGTTTTTTCCAGACAGAATTGTTGATATTGCTACCTGAGTTTCTACCCGAACTGTAAAGTACACAGATTTTTACCGTTCTCCATGTCTGTTTTAGCTTTTCCGCGTGTTTGCTGCCAATTATCTTACGGCTCCGCAGCAGCCAGTAACAGACTTTTCAAAACAAAAGCATGTGAGCAACACGCGTTAACGCGCGATAAAATAAACGTCGGCGTTAATAAACTAATGCATTAACGCGATAATAACGCGTTAACTTGCCCAGCCCTTGTTTTTACAAATGTTTTTACATGGAAAACTGCCCTTTTTAAGATGTGCTTGTAAATCCTCTGATAGACAGGATGATATCAAACATCTCTTCAGAAATCTAATTCATGAAATTCTTTTATTTTATGATGACGGGGGCGTAAACGTTCTTTCTTTTCAGTACAAGCCTCTTTGCCCACTCAGGAATCTCATTTAAAAAAAAAAAAAAAAAAAAGAAAAGTGGGTTATGTTAGTCATGTAAGCACATTAGAGTTTTGGCTCTGGAACAGAAAGATGGCAGTTTGACTCATTTAAATACGGGCCTACACATGTTCACTCCACCTGCTCATGTCGCTGTTACGTGCACACGGCGGCGTGTCACGCGCAACTGTCCTGCCAGGAGCCTCCATTGACATTTAGATGATAAAACACTCCCTCAGTATTGTGCCTGGATGTGTGGAGGTGCGCTACAGCAGCCCGCCTGCTCCTGCGGGAACACGTTTTTATTCACTAGATATCCACCGTGAACCCCCTCGACATCATGACTCACTTCATCCTGATGTGCATTCACCGGTGCGTCTCCTCACCTTACGCATGTGTTCAATGTGATTAAATTTCTCCCGTGCAAGCGGTGTGGCAGGACGCAGAGGGTGTATAGGATTAGGATGGGATTTAAAACCTGGAAGCACCGCTGCGCTGCATCGGGTTGAAGATTCGGGGCACCCACACTATGACAGACTGGCACCTCCCGGAAAACACATGGAGAATCACAAAACCCTCTCCGATCCTCGCAGTCGAGTTGTTATCTTCCTTCATTCCTGGATGCAGATGTCTCTGAGTGAGATACCTGTGGAAAATCACCATGATTGGGTTCAGCACATTCCCTGAAGTAAAACTGCATGGAAATGAGTTTGGTTCTAGGCGGAAATAAAACAACAATAATGAAACCAGCCTTTTCTAAATATCACCTTGCGCTGCTGCCTTCATGTTTTGGTTTGTGTCGCGATTGCTTGATGAAAAAGGGTCCATGAATAATTTCCCTCGTGCCCGGGAGCGAACGTTCAGCTCCGTTTTAATTGTCTCAGTCTGCATTGAATGACATTGTGAGTATGTGGATGGCCTCTCTGATCCCGACATGGATCACGTTTCTGCGATATCTGTCCACTCTTTGCTCTTCTGCATCACTTATCTCCCCTTTTTAACTTCTGCTGCCTTCCTGGGTCGGCGCCGCTGTGTGGTTGTGATCTTGTCCTTCATGTATCCGGGGAAGATCATGCTTTAGATGATCAGTGCACTAATGCTGATACAGCTGAAGTAAGCTGTGAATAATTAATGAGAGAGAGAGAAACTCTGTGGATATTTAAGGCTAAAGAGGAAAAAATGGTGCAGAAATGAATCAAGTGTGTACGTATCCTGAGGGGCACCTTTAGCTTGTTATTCCTCTCCTGCCGTTTCTAAATTATTTCCCGTCTATTCCTGCTCTAATCTACTCATGACGTGGTGTCAGAAGTGGGATCTCGGCTTTTCTCAGCCAGTCAGACCAGCGGGCCTCCGGTGGTTTGTTTGCTGCGTCGGTCCGTTAAGCAGACTGGGGAAAGGAGCTGCTTGGATCAAACAGATTGAGAAACAAAGAATTCAGCTTCCCTTTTTCATCCAGCTTGACCTGCTTAACTGACCCACTTCTGCAGCAACCAGCAGTATCTGTCTGCTGTTCACAGAGAGGAGAAGAGCATGAGGACACTTTGTTTTACTGCTGCGAGACTTCTACTGTCTCTGTCCTTGCCTTTGTTTCTTTCTTTTCATATTAAATAAGAAAGAAATGTTGCAAAGATGTTGCTTCCACAGAAAAAGAAGAAGTCATTAAATCACTCCACCATCATACCAAAACACCTGTTGCACATCTGATGTGAATGACTTGCTTCAGCTTTTTAATTCAGCCTTCTCTTTATTTCACTAAGCTCTGCAAAGTTAAAAGAGAAGCAGTGATTCAAAGGCCAAACAGTGAAGAGGCGGACGACCAACATCCCAGTGGAGTCTCTGTACGTGACTGCTAGATGCCTACACTCATTCAGCAGCAGCACTGATGTGGGCATAGCTGTGGGTTAGAGGTCAACCCAGGGGCAACATCCGGTTTTCAAAGCTGAAGCCACTGTGAATGTTTGGAAAACTACAGTTCCTTGAATGACCACTAGGGGCTGACTTCAAGAGGGAACCCGTTTCTATCGAGCCCATATCAAAAAAGTATAACTTTTGCCGCCAAGCACAAGAAAATATTTTGGCCTCAATGCCGAGATTCAACACCCTTGAGCACTGTATAGGGGGTGGTTTTTTATGAATCCCATCAGTTGAGATAACATTAAACCACAATTGTATGTATTTGTAATTGACGTTAGGAGTGATCACTGCATTGCAGTCAAATAAATAGCTCAAATGATGACAGCTACTTAACACTTTCTGTAAACTTGACAACTGAGCTTGAGAAAAATGACCTAAGGGAGCAAAATAGTTCTGATATTAAAGATTCAAAGAGCTAGTTGTTAATTATACTAGCAGACGGCTCTGGGTTCGTCTGGAGGGGCCTGCGTGGGGAAAGGTATGTCGGTATAGACTTTTTCAGGCCAGCCCCCCGGAAGTACCCCGTCCGCCATTGGCGTACTGCGTCTGTGCTACAGAGCAACACTTTCACCGGCTCGTAGATTAACCAGTGTTTTTCTCTTTCTACAAATATATATTTTTATAATGTCAACAATTGGTGTGAAACAATGGCGTGAAAATTCAACAATGGAAGTATGCGAAATACACAAGGCTTTACTGCACGAAGACTGCCCTTGTTTGCAGCCAGTTGGCATTCTGTTGATCGTCGGATGCCAGACGATGAATGAAATATTGCTGAATGCCTATAAAACAATGAATGAATGAATGAATTAGAATGATAAAATAAATTAAATATAACATTAACACATAGCCTAATTTACCGCTAGCGTTAACGTTACAGTAGCATAATCTTTATGGCTTGTTGACTTTAGTTATAGCCAGCGTTTCATTTTTCACGTATTCCCACAGTGGGAATAGATCATGCTATTTCCATAACCAATCATTAAAAACAGTGATAAACTACCTTCATCTGTAACTGGAGGCCACTGCCTAACATCATCAATCCAAGACATGTCTGCGTTATCAGTAACAGATGCTCCACGCTGCTGTGTTTGGGTTACTTGGCGGAGCACCGCACACTCCAGTTATGGCTGGGCCACTGGGGGCGCATGTTGAAAAGGTGTATACGGTAACCATCCCATTTCTGGATTGAAACCATCCAAGAAGCTGCTGTTCCTCGACTGACCACTAGGGTCTGGCTCCAAAAGCAAGTAACTGTCCGCAAACCCCCAAAATGACCAACTTTGCAACAGGAAAAAAAAAAAAAAGGGTAGCTGTGTTTTACTACTTAGCACTATATTGACTTCTGAGCCATCAATAAAAATCTTAGAAAGAGCGTAGTCATTTTTTTTTCTGAAGAATATGTTTTGTTGTGCTATTAATGGTACTAACAGACTGCTGGGACTCATGGGCGAGGCTAGCCCTTTTTTAGGGGTGCTTCAGCACCCCTAAATTGAAATTCAGCACCCCAAAAACCTGCAGTAAGAAATGTTGTTATTCTAAAATTTTAGTTCGCATTTGACAGGCTTAGATAATGTCCAAAACTTAATCCATAGTTTGTGGTTTAAGTTTATATTTTAAGAATGAAAATGAAAACGACCCCGCCTAATGGTATCGTCCTCTTCTCACTGACGTTACTTCTCCTCTTCATTGAACATTTACCAGTTAGTGCTTTAGCTCAGTTAGCATTTCAAATTTCATTGAAATTTTCAAAGATTTGCATGTTTTCCAGTCAGTTTTTTTCACAAAAGATTATGCTCTTCTGTCATAAATGTCATAATGCTTATCCAAAATTATTTTTCAATAAATGTTTTTTGGTTTTGTGTGAAAAAAGGTGGGGTTTTGGGTTGTGGTGGGGCTCATTGGGTGCTCAGCACCCCTAAAGCTCTGACCCTAAGATCGCCCCTGCTGGGACCGGATGTGGATGGGCATGGAAGGGCACAAAGACGAAGTTAAGCAAAACAGCAGGCAGTTTGTGATAACCGAGCGTCAACATTTGAAAAAACAACATTTGAAACGGAGGCTCTGCCGTCATCTCTGCAGTGCCTCCAGCTTGGCTTGGTCGAGGTAGCTGGGAGCCACAAGGGATCGTTTCAGGATCCTTTCAGGCTGCTGTGACCTGCAGTCAATCATCTCTCAACTTGCAGACTGACAGTGGTAGGCCTGCAACACGTATATGCAGGGATAGACAGTTTCCAGCAGAGCTCTGCTTATGGAGTAAGGTCGCTGTCAAAAAGATGTGTCCATGTTATAAGCATTCGTATTTGTAATGACAAACATTTGTGTGTAAATAAAAAAGTTGTACCCAAAATTCTGTTGTCACACACATGAGTCTGATAAATTATTAGGGTTAGGATTGGTTTTATGTGAGTATGAATCTAAAAGCTGTGAGTGCAAAGTCTTGTGAATACAACTCTAATTTCTACGACTACGAGTCTTCACTGTGAACACGAATTCAAGTTTGTGGGTACGAGTCGAAAAACTGTTGAAATGACGTCACAGGCAGTTCACAGGGGAAAGCAATCGAACCCCGAAAAATGCGCCGAAGGATAGCTGAAAACATGGACACCGACGGGGAAGCATCATCATCATCATCATCATCACAGGTAAAGTAAATAACACATCCAACATTTATTTATTTCTATTTAGTTGTTTATTTCACGAAATTGTACTGTTTTAAATAATATGAAGTCTATGGACGGTTTATTCTTGATTTACAATGTATTGTAAATAGTCCAAATTTAAGTGTGGTTGATTCAACACATTTGTAATCCTTGATTTCAGACGTTCCAATAACCGAGCAGCTACTGGTCCCTGTAAACAACAAGTTTGATGCATTAGGCTAAATGCCACTGTTGACATAGTCATTTACCAACATACAGTACTCTATCCCACATAGGCTGGACAGACATAAAAAATAATTTTGTATTTTTAGCAAAATAATGTATGCCAATCAATAGCATGCAAGTAAATACAACAACTATCAATTATTAAATTATTAATTAATATTACTAGTCTGGACCCATGCAAACCACACTTGTGTGTCTGATCTCAGATATACACGTATATAATAAATAAATTCTGGATTGATAGTAAACTGCTGTCAGGACTCTGACTAATTCTATTGTTTGGTTACACAAGCAGTAACTGACATGTGGTTAGCTTGTAAGCTAAAGCAGAATGTCTTAACGTCCATAAACTTCATATTATTTAAAACAGTACGATTTCATGAAATAAACAACTAAATAAAAATATATAAATGTTGGATGTGTTATTTACTTTACCTGTGATAATGATCAGGCCTGGAATTTCGTGATTTGAGGGACAAGGCCACTTGGCCTTCATAGGGGCATTTTTTTGAGGGCACAAAGGCCAAATGCCAGGGCAACAAGGCCATGATTAAAAAAACACAATATATGCTAATAAACGGCAGCAGTTTTTGAATTCAGAACCTTAGATATTTTTAATAGGCTACCACAACTTTTGGACCTTTATCAAAGGGAAACAGACAACAAAATAGGCAATGTCATTGACTTTTATCAGGTTATTACACAGCCATAAATTTAATTTAAATCGCCATCTGATGATGGGGATGGAGAACTTGGGGTCTTCCTAGACACATAAGGAAAACCAGTTGTCTTCCACCTCTCTATGCTCCCTCTGTCTTTTTACACTGGCTGAAAATTTTAAAACAGTTTTATGATGAATCATAGTGGCACAAGTAGTTAATATATTTCATTTCATTTTATTGATTCATTCCAGACATGTCAAAACAACCTTTTAAAGCAAAGACAATTTTAACACTATCATGAATCTATGTATCTGAAAATAAATATAATATAATATATTTATAAAATATATAATAATGCATAAATCAATATACACTGACACATGTGCATAACCATAATTTAGAAACATATAGAACCTCTTGTAAATAAACCTAAATATTAAATGGACATATTCCCCCCAAAAAATAAAAAATAAACAAAATTTATATCCAATGTATACACACGGATCTATATACATACACATACATACCAATATGCAAAACACATATCTGGTTTAACATGAAGAGCGACAGAAAAAGGGTATTAATTCCTTCCAAATGTTATATCCTAAATGTACCACATAAACTTAGGCTAAAATAAGAAGAATCTAACAATTAACTCTTCCATGATAACCTTTTGAAGTAGGTGTCCATTTTTTTTTGCAGTTTTTTGCTTCATCTTCCAGAGCTCTTTTGCGACTCATCTTGACTCGTTCCCGTCTTGGCATTCTTCTTTCTGAGGGAAAAAAATTTACAGTGAATATGTTAAATAATAAAAAAAAAATTATCACGTTTTCATAGCCTACTGATTATTCAAGTGCTTAAACCACCCCGGAGCGTATTTCTGTAATGATACGTGTTAAAGAGTTTAGGTTTCACTTTCGCGCACCTGAAGTCTCAGAAGTGTATCGTGTATAGAACAGGAATGTCGGAGTTTGAATCAATCTATCTCAGCATCGACATCCTGCCTGTAAGTTGTTGTTGATTCCATATGTCAATCGTGAGTTTATGACGTCTTATTTAGTCACAGATGTTTTCTCTATAATCGAATACGATTTAATGGCATCCTGATTTTGGCGATGAAATGAAGACTAAGAAGCAAAGCTTCGCTGCACACATAGAAGAGAGACAGAGAAGTTGATTTGGCGAGAAAAGGATTATTTGAAGGCTTTAGTTTACGATAAAACAGCTGACTGCAGGAGACCGTTTACTTGGGTTGCCTTAGCAACCACAGCTCAGAAGGCTACAGTAGCGAGACATGACAGTCTCCGTCTAATATTGAAACATTAAAAATTCTTAGTAGGCTATAGCAATAAGATATGACAAGAAAGATTTACAGAAGTGTTGATTTAGCTTGTTGGATAGCTAGGTCCCTCTCAGGGAGGCTAGTAGGCTACTGCTACAACCAAGTCTAACAACTCTTTATCAATTAAAAGTTGGGAGCGATTTATTACGATTTATAGTCCTGGGTTCAATCTTTAACGTCCTTATGCTCAATGACAAGCTATTTGATCCAAAAACCGATGGCTTTTTGAACACTTACCTTTAATGCCATCTTCGTGGTATCGTTGTGCTGTTTATCCCACAGACAGAACGTTAATGGAAATAGATGCCGTGCGGTAGAGTTATGGACGGATCCCGCTGTAGGACACACCTCCGCTCCGATTGTTTAGCTTTAATACAGGTAGCCCTACCGATGGGCACTACGGCGCAAACTTGATGATAGCCGAAGGAAGGGGAGAGGGCAGGGCACCAAGGCTATCCGTCTTTTTTTTCAGCTATCCGTCGGCGCATTTTTCGGGGTTCGATTGCTTTCCCCTGTGAACTGCCTGTGACGTCATTTCAACAGTTTTTCGACTCGTACCCACAAACTTGAATTCGTGTTCACAGTGAAGACTCGTAGTCGTAGAAATTAGAGTTGTATTCACAAGACTTTGCACTCACAGCTTTTAGATTCATACTCACATAAAACCAATCCTAACCCTAATAATTTATCAGACTCATGTGTGTGACAGCAGAATTTTGGGTACAACTTTTTTATTTACACACAAATGTTTATCATTACAAATACGAATGCTTATAACATGGACACATCTTTTTGACAGCGACCTTACTCCATATCTGCTAGTCCTGGCTTCAGCTCTTGCAGTACTCGTATCTCATGTTATTTCAGCTGTGGAACTTGAAATAAGGATGTTTGAACAGAGGAAATTTTGATAAGGGTCATAGGTTAACACAGGCTAAGCCAGCTGGGGTAAAATAGCAAATTGTGACTGATGTAAGGTGGTCGTGTTCCAGCCAGTCTCTCAGCTCGTTCCAGCAAGTCTGAGGAAAAAGAGGCTTCAGAAAACCTATGGGTGACATCACAGGGGGTTTGCCCAGTTCATATTATACAGTCTATGGGGCTTGAGCAGCAGGCAGCAGCCAACTTTGCCATCAGTCAAGGGGCACCAATCAACCAGTGATAGTCAGAACACAGCTGTCGCTAGTTGGCCCCTGGCTGCAGCAGCCAGAGCAGCCACGTTTGGCTCTGGACCCTGCCAGGTCAACCTGAAATGGTCTGGGGGTGACTCTGCAGGTTGGCTAGCCAGTTAGCAGCACGCCAGAGACTAATTATGTAGCTTCATTTACATTTTCCAGACAGCCTAACTTCAAATCAGTTGAACCCGTGCTTTCTGTGACACTGCAGTCATGTTCAAGATGAACTTGAAACGCTCTGGCTGAGGTAGTTAAAGTGTGATGTTAAAGCAGAGCTAAATCAGACACGTGCTAACCAAGAGTGCAGCTGGCCCAATATATCCCATCTAGAGTGGTTAAAAAAAAGAAGCTACCATCATTAAATATACACATTTGTTCCTCTTTTAAAACTGGGCATTATGCCAGACGTGGCAGGCTTAAATAAATATAACAAGAAGAAGTAGTCATTTCACAAACAGTAAATATTTATTAGCACTGCACTTGCAGCGCTAACCAATGCAGTGCAGTGTAGCATCAATACCATGATGCTACAGTTCATATAACAGAACACCTGCACATCTCTACATTTGTAACCCTTTGAAAATGCTTTGTGACTGCAATCAGCAAGTCTTATCCAAACGTGTGACGTCGTCTACCTGCGGCCGTGCCTCTTTTGAAGTGTGCGGTTTCATTATTTCAAGAGCTACAAGATTTTCTACGTTCTATGAAGAAAGAATTTTAAAAAGCCTCTAAATAATTCAGATGGGACAAGTGAACTGTGAGAAAATAGCTTTCAAATGACTGCCAGAACTGGCCAGAACTGCAAATTTTCATCAAAGAGCAGAGTTTGTGATGCAAATGATTTCATCTATTAGTGTTAAAGTGTAAAGACGTGAACACATTTTTTAGTATCCATAAAACAGCCCCTTGAAATAATACTTTATTCCTCCTGAATGAGAGTGAATAAAAAGTAATTCCTTTATGTACACCTGCATTTAGTCGGTCCATTAAAAGTATTAAAAGACAGTATTAATTTTATTTTTAATGAGCATCACAGGGAAGAGGGCACAAAGGGAAGGGGGCTGAAAGCAATACAGTATATCCCAATTAACCCTTTAAACAAATATCTCAAAAAAACCAACCATCCTACATCCAAAACGGCCTTTAAAGTCAAAATCTGTTAAAATTGATCACATTTGTTTAAAAAAAAAAACAGCAGTGAGTAAAATGTCACGTCTCGCTTCATCGCTTCCATAAACATTGGCTCTGTAATTAGTTTTTAATCAAATAAAATAATGAAATTGTTTTGCTGTCTAATCCACCAAAAAAAATGATTAAATGAATAAATGAGTCTCCTCGTGTTTGTTTCCAAATTAATTAAGTCGACAAAGCCCTGCATTTTCAGAAAAGCGTTCGTTTGCCGCCCAACATAAAAAGAAGCTTCATCACTGGGCGACTTTTTAACGGCGTGACTCCACAGGTGAGATGAATGGATTCAGGAAGCTGTTGGCAGTAAGAAAACACTTCTATGGTGTGCACCGTTCCTCCCTGAAATCAACACCGGGAAAAAGATGAGACGGTGTTTCCGAATCCAGGTCTGAGTTTATGTGCGCTCTGGGGAATTTGGATCTAATATCATGTTTCTTAACAGGCGGGAACTGGGACAGCATGCAGCACAGACGGCTGTCATACTGTGGAGTGACGTCGGCGCCATTGTTCATTCGTGTCCCTCCCTCCCTCTCCAAGCTGCCATCCCTCCAGCATCCTGGTGGCAGACATCCCAATAACCCTGCTTGAATCAGGGATTTACACACACACACACACACACACACACACACACACACACACAATTCTCTCTTGATGTCCCTCTTTCTCTGTTTCTTCTAACAGCTCAAGAAACTCAACTCATGGTGCTGTCTGTCAGGTCTGGAAAGCTCCTACCTGCTCTCTATTTTTAGGCCGGCACTCAAAGCGGCGAATTTCAGTTTAGCTGTGTGTATTTTCCCTCCCGTCTCAAAGTCTGAACTCATGCGAGAAATCTTTCCCTTTTCTCTCGTTACGTCTCTCTGTGATTCTCTCCTTCTCTGCTGCTCTTTTTTTCCCTCTTTCTCTCTGCCTCCTTCTCAGCAGGTTCTAAGATAGGCAATAATTAGGGGGAAGGAAAAAAAAAAGTGTTATGACTCACTTAGCCACAACCAAACATCCAACGTTAAATCATCGTATTGTGAAAGGGCGTGAATGTGTCTGGAGCTGTATAATTAGAGCCACCGCTCGACTCAGCAGGTCCCATCTCTGCTCTTCTTCTTCTTTTTGTCTTCTTTGTGAGTCACATCACCCTGCTCCCTTTGCTCCTCGCAGTAGGTTGTGGTTTGGTGACCTACTTGTTGTCATTCAGACGGCGCAACATTTTCTTCTCGTCTTCATCTCCGGCTCTAATGGACATCACTGGTTCAGAAAGACGCGCATCTGCTGCCACCAGTGAATCTGTACAGGTACATTATTCAGTCTGGGGAGTTTTTTTTATACGAAACCACAGCAGAAATGGACTGCTTGAGAAACGTTCTTTGATATCTTATTCATAAGCCATGGTGATATATATATATATATATACACGTTTCCCCCCCAGTTATGCAGATCTATCACCTCTGTTACTGTAACTATTCCCAAGTCTGCCCTATAAATTACTGTTCGTTCACCAGTCAACTTTACTCATCTTACATGCTAAATCTTACAGATTTTAAATATCACAGTGTTTAGGCTAAAACTGACAGGTTTCACGCAGAAAATCAGCAGTTAGATACAAAAGGGAACAAAAGTTAGTGGTACTAAAAAGGAACATATTGCAACTAACCGGGCTAACTGGCGACAGGTCAGTGACCGTATGAAAGGAGCATCTTAGAGAGGCAGAGCTCCTCAAAAACTGTGTCTACAAACAATTTCACATTAATGTTGCTCATCTACGGTACATACCGTATTTTCTGGACTGTAAGCCGCTACTTTTGTCCCACGCTTTAAACCATTAGGCTTATACAGAGATGCGGCTTTTCTATGAATTTTTCTTCAGCCCTCAGGGGGCGCTCTAGCAGGAAGTGCAAAAAACAAAAAACAAACAAAGTAGTCAAACCAAGTAGTTAAAGGCTATTCTGTTTTTGTTCAGTAGCCTATGTTGGCTATGCTACTCTACATTCATTTTGTGAGCATCAATACCTATTATTATTGGACAAACTGATTCATCCAGGTGTGTGTGAACATTGTAGCTACTCGGACACACCTGGATTTATCAGTTTGTCCAGTCAGTTTGGTGGTTCTCCAGCAGATTTCCAGGTTCTGAGCCGACCCGCCGCTGAGGTAAGGTTTTAATTTCAGATGCGGACCAGACACAGCGAGCCAGCAGGTCCGCGATCCGGCTCCAAAGCAGATCAGGTTCTGAGTGCAAGTGGACCCCGATACGGGTCCATTTCGCGGGTCTGTTCTGGATGTCTTTGCTGTGTGGGGGGGTTTCAGTACACAGGAGGAGGAAAAATCAGTTCAGGTATATAAATAAACACTTATGGTACAAAATCTTTTGATGTAAACATCTTATTTCTCAGCCTGGATACTGGCGGCTTATATATGACAAAATATATATTTAGTTTATATTTTAATGGGTGTGGCTTATATTCAGGTGCGCTTTATAGTCCAGAAAATAAGGTAATAATCCCTGCGTGCACAGGAGAAGGCCAAAGGAACATAAAAGAAATTGCTGCATGAGCTCAGGAATGTTTCAGCAAATTGTTGTCTAAAAACACAGTTCACACATCCACAAATGGAGGTTAAAGCTCTCTCAGGTAAAACAGTAAGCCACATTGTGAACACGGTCCAGAAAATACAGCCGTCTCCTCTGGTCCAAAACTTATTTAAGATAAAGTGAGACAAACTGGGAAAACTGTCTTGTGGTCAGACTGATTGAAATATGGACAGACCATCAGGCTTATTATCAGCAGTCTCTTTAAAAGCCTGCATGTCTGATGGTACTGGGGTTCATTACAGCCTATGAAATGAGTAGCCTGCACATCTGGAAACTAAACATCAGGGCCGAAAGGTATGTAGTGGTTTTGGAGCAACATGTGCTCCCATCTTTTTCAGGGAAGGTCTTGCATCTTTCAGCAAGACAATGCTAAACCACATCTGCATAGATCACAGAAACATTGCTATCATCACTGGAAAACTGAGGCATATCATGACATGAAAAGGACTATAAAGAAAACCAAGGACCGCTGAGCTGTCTTTATCATATGCCACGCAAGGATGGGAGAACATTACTCTCTCGAAACTCCAGCAAGCGGTCTGTTCCTAAACAAATATGGACTGTTGTTAAAGGAGGAAGGGATGCTACATGCTGGAAAACACTGCTGGCCCACCTTTTTTTGAGTTTCTTCCCTAGTTTCTATCGTTTTACCCTGTCAGGAGAGGGGGGAACATTTGACAGGGGACGGCTCATGCAAAGCTTTGAATCCACCACCACAGAGGAGTCATTGCCTTGACTCATTAGCTCATTTGAGCTGTCAATCAAAGATTGTGAATGGCAAATGGACTTCATATATATTGTACTTCTCCACCTGGATGAACCACACATCATATCAGTGATATGCTTGTTCCCATACCTTTTGCCACAGTCTTGGCTGCAAGCAGATATTCTCACACTTCTCAAATAAATATAGATTTTTACATCAAAGAGACGACGGTCGCAAAGTAAAAATCAATATTTAATTGATGGGTGTGGGAATACCTGCTTGTTGCCAAGACTTTAGGAAAAGATATGGGAACAAGCACATCTTTGATATTAAAGGACACTCAACTATCTGAGGGAGGGAAGGAAGGGATTAAAAAAAAGATGCATTTGGACAATCAAATACCTTCTAATAAAATCTAATAGCATAACAAATGGCAGGCAAACTCTGAATGTATTCAAAAGCAATCACTGGATGAAAATAAGAATAAACCAGCCCAAGAAATCTCCTTGGCTGGGCCCTGGGGAAGAGCCATCGAAAGACTAAATGTCTAAATAAGGGCAAGTGGAGAGAAGCTCCTTCACGGTGACATGTCTTAGATTATACCATCATCACACGGTCTTCCTCTGCTGAAGCTCTCCATGGACAAGTGAGAGAAGAAATGATTTAAACTTCTTCCCTGTATCTCTCTAGTTCACTCCTGCCCTGCTTTCTCAGCGTCTCCTGTTCCACCAGTCTGGATGAGGTTTTATTCTGGACATTACTTGGTATTTGGAAAGCTCAATGAGCTGCTCCCAATGTGTAACTTTCCCACTGTTTCCATGGTTACTCATCATAACAGATGTTTACAAGTGCCACATATACTAGAAGAAATGCTTTGAGCAATGCAGTGTCCAAAGCTGTGTAGAAGTGTTTCAGAAATCTGTATTCTGATGTAGTCCTAGAATTAACATTCAATTCAGTTTTATTTGCATAGCATCTGTTACAATACAAATTGTCTCTAGACACTTTTTACCAGAGAAAAGTGACCCAGAGACCCAAAGGATGACCCCTGAGCAAATGTTATTAACTAAAGTAATATTATGAAATCCTAATCAAAGAAACAATAGCAAGTAAAAAAAAAAAGTCCCTTCGTGGAAGAAAAACCTTTTAAGCCAAACAGTGGCAGGAAAAACTCCACTTTAAGAGAAAGAAACCTTGAGCAGGACCTGGTTCGTGAGGGGGGACCTTCCTGCTGAAGACCAGCCAGGTGATGGAAGAAAAGAGGAGAGAAATAGGACAGAGAGAAGATGGAGGACGGAGAGAGAAGAGCCATAAATATATTGGCAATATTATATAGGACAAAATATAATCATAGTAATTATAGTAATTATCCACTAGCTGTAGAACAAGAATTCGATACACTTGTATTCTGACTGGTATATTGTTAGTACATGAACTATTGAGATGACTATATAAACAGGTGTGGGCAGGAACACTGAGGTGGTCGGAGGGTCAGACTGCAGGTCAGCATGTTAGTTGATATCCCAGAGACATCTATTTAGACAGGTGGAGGTAAACGCTGGGATGATCAGAGGGTGGAACTGCAGGTCAGAGTGTATCTCTGGAAACTCTGACCTGAAAACAAATACAGAAAGAAAAAGGGGGGGCGCAGGACAGCAAAAACAAACAAACAAACAAAAACTACAGGAACAATCAATTTATGAGGTGCTTCTCATTAACTATGGCTACAGCTGAGGGAAGAAAGGAAAGGAAGAGAGAGAAGAGGAGTGAGGACATCGCTCAGTGAATCATATTGGTGTCTCCCTGCAGCGTAGACCTACAGCAGCATAGCTATGATGAGGCTATGTTTCAGACCAGCCTACTCTAGTGTTGGCTTCAGTCATTCCTGTAACTGTAGCTCTGACTGTTGGCCCTAACGCACTATTGTTTAGACCAGTGGTTCTCAACTGGTGGGTCGCAACCCAAAAGTGGGTCACAGACCCGTTTTCAGTGGGTCGTGGGCCTTTGCCTGGGAAAGGAAATGCTAAAAAAAAAAAAAAAAAAAAAAAAAAAAATCATACTCCTTAACAGTAGATGGCGATAATGCCCTGTAATGCGAGTTGACACCCGCCAGTCCACACCATAGAAAAAGACCTGCAAAGTTTGTTTCCATATGTTGAGCAGGTGAAACACAGATACAACGAAGAATATATGAGATAACGATTTTCTTATCTTGAAGACAAAGGTCAGTGAGTGGTTATTCAGCTAAAACTATATATTTTGAGTTCTTTTTGAAACGACTGCTCAGTGGTTGCACTGTTTTATTTCATGTTTGTGCATAAAAACACTGTTGAGTCTTAAAAATGGCTGTTACTGAAATGTTCTGATTGTTATGTCAGCTTTATGATTAATGCTTAAATAAGTGACTAGATAGTTTTAATAGGAAATATGTTTTGGATTTAATTAAAATGCAGTTAATTGAGCATCAAAGAGAATATTTCTCACTTGAAGTCATTTTGGTTATGCCATTTTGGTTTTTGCCGTTTTGGTTCACCAATAAACTTATTTTTTTGTGTTGGCATTCTGTGATATTCTATTCTACTGTCTCCGATTCAAACTGCACGATCTTTTCATTCAATATATTTGAGAAGTTGGAAATTTTCCTTGATTTGGGTCATGGCTTGCCATTAAGGGTGATGGTGGGTCCTGAAGCCAGACCAGTTGAGAACCGCTGATTTAGACTAACTGTAGACTTTACTAAACAGATATGTTTTCAGTTTAGTTTTAAAGATGGAGGTGGTGTCCGCCTTCTGAACCCAAACTGGTTGCTGGTTCCATAGTAAAAGGTGTGTGATAGCAGAAGACCCGTCCTCTAAATCTATTTCTGGATGTTCTAGGAGCTACAAGTAATCCTGCTCTCTGAGAGCAGAGAGCTCTATTAGGAGCTTGACCATTAAGGGCCTTATATGCGAGTAACAGAAATTTGTTTTTCTAGCACCGTTTCTGTGCAATGATGTATTCTGAACCCTGACTTAAAAACTTTAAATAGATCATTGCTATGCAGGGGGTCGCCTGCTGGCTTGTCATTACTTTTTCCAGAATTTTTGGTATAAATGGGAGGTTGGATATCGGTCTACAATTCTGGTTTGATAGATGTTTTTTTTTTTTAAGTAAAGGTTTATTTACTGCAACTTTTAAAATTGTGCTACGTATCCTGATTTTTTTTGGGACAGGTTAATCTGATCTAATATTGATGTACCAATAAAAGAAAACACTTTTGAGTAGTGGCGTTGGGATGGGGTCTGACGGTTTGTTCATTAATCTTCAGAGGCCTGACAAAGATGTCACCAAAGACGTCTGATATGGTCAAGAACCGTGATTCCCAAAGTGTGGGCCGCGGCCCCCTGGTGGGCCGTCGTGGTACTGCAGGTGGGCCGTGAGAGGTCATTAAAAATAGACAAATATGTTTTAAATCCTCGATTTTTTAAAAAAGGTTTTAATTACTGTAAAATATTTATTACGTGATTTAAAAATATTTAGAAATAATAAAACAAACCAATTGAGTGTTATTCTACTGTCATCTTAATATGACAAATGTCACCTTATTTGTTGAATGTAGCTTTTAGTCCTGTATGTTGACCACAGTGGTGATTAAAGGTTTGAGTGGGCCGCAGAGATTTTTCACATTTCAAATTGGGCCTTGGTATTCTGAAGTTTGGGAATGGCTGGTCAAGAACATTTGGTCCATTTGAGTTTGGAAGATCAAATCACCTCTGATGAAAAAAAAAAAAAAATGGAAACTAAAATTTGAGGTGGTGATACATCCTCTATTACTGGGTATTGAAACATGTTATTACAAATAAATACAGATAAATAAATAAAAACGAGGAGGTGATATTTTTGTTTTTGTGTCATTTCAAGTGCTTTGCAAAAATTCACTCGTTAAATGATTGTTTGGAGCAGGTCCTTCATCTAAAAATGTTATATCAGTGAGTTTTCATCAAACAATGACTGGGCGGTGGCTGGAGGTTGGAGGAGCTTAACTACCTGCTTAATAACCCATATGAGTGTTACATTTTCATGCCCCAGGATCCAGGAAATATTGACATGGCTGAATGCTTAAGCCTCAAGAAAGAACTGCTCATTTGTCTGTTAACTCCTGTGGCTCATATTTACATTCTTCCAAAGAAGAGTGATATTAGAGGGTTGCTGTATTATTAATCAGGAGGTTGCTCATTTATAAAGGGCTCCTCTGGCTATTATTATTGGATAGATATAAAAAAAAAGTGCAGAAATTGGATAAGCCTCCAATATTTGTAAAACGAAATGAAGCGTGAATTTCAGCACTGACAAAAGCCACGTCTCTAACTTTCCCATGCATACATGCGCTGTATATTCACATCTGCAGTTTCACGGTAATTTCACTTAAACATTGCAAAAAAAAAAAAAAACCAAACATACAAAAAACAGACAGTCTTCATACACAGCCCTGGCTCCATAAGTCGGTACCAGTGGGGGCAGCTTGCATTTAACGAATTGTTTGCTATCAGTGTGTAAAGACGATTTCAGGTAAGTCCTGAAAGCTGTACGTCTCAGCAACCTACAGAAGCAAATGTGGCATAATTTGTATTTATTAACAAATAGGGCTGTCAAAGTTATCGCGTTAATAATGCGTTAGCGCAAATTCCGTTTAACGCCACTATTTTTTTTAACTAATGCACACACGTTTCTGTAAATATGACCCTCGGCCAATAAGTGTCAAAATGTGGGACAGACTTGGAGACAGAAAAGGGTCTTATGAATGGCAAGTTTAGCTTTAAGGTGCTGCCAGATGGGTCTGTTGACAAGAAAAAATTGAATTTATTGTCACTGTGAATTGAGTTTCCACCGCAGGGCACAGTAAAGTTAGTTTCACATCTGACATTCGCTTGTTTTTTTTTCTCTTTAAACTTTAATAGCGTCATGAAAATGGCACCGATTTCATCCAGGTTGGTAGAATTTTGTAGATATACGTATGCCAGACATTTCACAAGTGTCATCAACCCTCCAATCTCAGTGAGTGTGGCTAAAACTCTCAGGAACAGCACTGAATGTCCTTCTGAGTACCTGCTGCTGCCGTGGAGTTTAGGGACCGTCAGCAAATTACTGCGGTCAATCAGCACCCCGATAAAATACACTAAGAAGCTGATGAATTAAGCCAAAAGTTATGGCAGTATTGGTGGACTTCCGGTTTTCAAACTAAAGGCTCAACCCTTTAGGCGCTGGAGATTTTTCAAGAAAATATACAATTTTGATATCAAGATTTCAAAAAGCTATAACTTAAAAGTAGTTTGAGATAAAGGTATACTGTCAATGCAAAAATTGTTCAGTATGACTCAAAGTCTGTGATGGGAGTGAAATTAGTCTTATAATTTGCATATTATGACATCACAAGGTGGAGGCCATATTGGAAAATGATCAATTTTGATATCAAGGTTTCAAAAGGCTATAACTTTAAAGCGGTATGAAATAAAGGCATACTGTAAATGAGAAATATCTTCAGTATGAACCAAACTTTGGAATGGAAGTAGATTTGTCATCTAATTTGATTATTGTGACATCACCTGCCCAAACCTGCCCAGTAGTCCTCATTTTCAGATTTTTCCTCAAGCCCCATGCACAATGAAAGCTTTATGATGTGATTGTCGCTGAAATTAAAGTAATGAAATCTGGAGTATAGTTTTAATATTTCCCTTTCAAGATGGTGGCCTTTTCTATTTGTTTGATCGGTGATGAAGCTCCAGAATTCATCATTTGTTAAAGGGATGAAATCAATGGGCTCAAAAATTTGTCAGCTCTTCTCCACAATAACCAACAGGCTCATCAAAATTTAGGCTCCACTTTTGATACTCTTCCTCTTCTCTCAAGAACTCGCAGCCACCATCATCGTCATCATCACCGTGATTTCCGGTGTGCCATTAGCGGTGTGTTTTTTCCCGCGGCTTCTCCCACGTTGCCAGGACAACCGCGGTTGTTTTCATCCCCACTACATTTTTCCATATTTGCAGTGTGATGAGCTCCCATGTCTTCCTCCTCGGAATCGGAGTTAGCCAGAATCTGACAAAGTACTTCGTGGACGGTAGACCCCCCTCTTGACATCGTGAGTAAATGAAAAAAACACTCTTTCACTCTGCTGCTCTCGCTACGCTCAGCACAGCATTTCTACCACTGCTGCTTAAATTCATTTTACGCTAAAACTTTGAATAGGGCCACCTCCAAAAATGGTTCTCAGATTACAGGCGCACATGTCCGCCATCTCCTGGTGAAAAGTAGTAACAAGATTGGGCATCACATTTATAGATACAGCCTGTTATATTCAGCAATGTTGCTTGCCGCAATATCAGTTGGCTTGGGAGCACCTCAGACTCAGACTTTGGCGCTTAAAGGGTTAAAATAAAAATAAAGCAGATCCTCATGACCCTGTATAGGACAAAATGGGTATAGATGATGGATGGATAAACAGAACATTCAAAAAATGCGATTAATCGCAAGTTAACTATGAAAATCTTTCGATTAATCGCGATTAAAACATTTAATCGACTGACAGCCCTATTAACAACCCAATCAAAGCAGCACATTTCCTGCCAATCAGCGCTGCAGGACGACGCGTACTTCCTCTAGATGTGTGAGTTCGGTGGGAAGTCGACTGCAGGGGAGCGCGGAGCACGTAGCTGGCACATTTTCAGGGCAGAACTCATTCACGGTTGCAAAAATCATGAAAACATTCTAGACAGCGCTTTAAAAAAAAAAAATCCCACATATACACACCATACTGATGCGTGGTGATATCATCCGTCACCACTGCTCAGTTCAATTTCACGGCCATCGAGCACCGAAGCAGGCGCTCGCAGGTCCACCCATGTCTGTGACGCCGTCGGCGACTCTCCAGGTTTCTGTTTACATCTCGGCCCGTCTGTGTGTGCGTCTCTGCTGGAGATCTCTGCCACATCCAGTGGACACACACACACACACACACACACACACACATACCCAGGGGGTGTTCGAGAAACTGCCAGCTGTTGCACTATCATCTCATCTTTATGAGGTCCCTTTTTGTCATTTTATTCACATGACGTCTGTTTCCTGTAAGAATGGATGGATTTTAGGGTCTTGAAGTTTGCTCGTATTAGTTTCCAGTGGTGATAAACGTCGTTAATGTTTGAAAGAGCCATCTCAAGTCTGGTGAAAAGAGAGCTGAGTCACAAGGCAAGGCTCTGCAATTACGAGTCGATCCATGCTCCAGCCCTCACCTGTGGACATGAACCGTGGGTAGTGACCGAAAGGACCAGGATGTGAATTAAAGCTGCAGAAATGAGCTTTCTTCGAAGGGTGACTGGGCCGACCCTTAGAAATGAGGGTGAGGGGCTCAGTCATTGTGGGGGGGGGCGTTGGGGGACACTGCTCCTTCACATCTAAAGGAGCTGGTTGATTTGGTTTGGCCACCTGGTCAGGATGAGGCGTGGTGTTTCCGGCATGTTCCTTTGGAAGGCTGCCTCGGATTACATCTCTCGGTGGCCTTGGGAGCACTTCAGACTCGTCGCGGTTAGAGGAGCTGGAATACATGACTGGGGGGGGGGGGGGGGGGGGGGGGGGGGGGGGGTCTGGAGACCTTTGAACAAGCCGTTACTCCCGTGACCTGGTCCTGGATAAGTGGTAGAAAATGGACAGATCTCAAACTAATGCTGCCGGAAAATCCTGGTTAAAATGAGATTTTTGTGGATTTAATTTGTTTTCATTAGATTCTGATGCTATGGTGTTTGATTTTGTTGTACGACACCACAAAACACTTATATCTCCAGAAACATGATTAGGGTCATCTGCATACATGAAGCAGCTTTTATTTGAGATCATTTTCTCAACGGCGTCAGTGCTGGTGAATTGGTTCTACGATTTATGACTGGACAAGCAAAGTTAAGCCAATTTGGCTAATTTCTCACAAGAATTCCCAGAGTAACTTAGAATCGAGCCGACAATAATTATGTTTGGAGATGTGCGACGTTGGTGTAGCTACCACGTTACTGCCGGATAAAGAATGGTGCATTGCTTTCTTATGTATTATATGCATCTCTTGGCATCCTGGGACTCATAAAGGAACTATTATTCACAAAACATGATCAAATCAGAGTAAAAGACCCATTAGTGGAACACTTCATAGAGAAACGGCTGCACCCATAAAGGGCATTACAAATTGCATTTGCGAAAAGGCAAAATTTATTTCAACCATTGCAGGTTTAATTGCATCATTAATACATATTAGAAATTTTGTTGAAGGCGCCTTTGTTTCTGTCCTCCGGAAGTCACGTCTGGCAGTCTTACCGTTTGCCGACTGGTGCCAAGCTGCCAATTATTCACAGAGCCTCCGAGTAAAACCGGAGAAGAAAAGAAGAAAAGTGTAGTGTGAAATTGCCTTTTGCTTTCCCCTGGCCCGTGCTGGCCTGCCGAAAGGGACGGCATTAGTTCAGATTTTTTTAACACATCAGTGAATTTAATTGGGAAGCACTTTCATCTGGGGGCTATCAATACTCCCAAGCCCTGTCGGCTTGGGAGCCCATGCGTGCCTTGTTCTGCTGGGGTAATTTCATTGGGATTGTCTACAATTGGTTCTCCTGCCTGTTTCCATTACCCTCAGAACCGGTGGAAAAATAAACAAGGTGAAATGAATGAGACCGGGCCGTGAAAAAGAGAAGCTGAACGGGTGTTACAAAGAGCTCCTGCTGTCCAGCTTTTATGGTTGGCTGACCAGTGTTTTAACTCACTGATGACGGGCAGTTTTGGAAATTTCTCCTCGTTCAACACGTTAATGTTGAATGTCTTGATCTCATGGAAAGAGTGAAATGAGCGAAAGTGTTTGTAAAGTGCTAAAACGTCGATTCTTCCCTTTGCCGCCTTATTTAAGGCTGTCGTAAAGACTAGCTGTTACTTGCTTTAGTTTTCAGAAGGATCCTCATGAGAGAGAAGAGGTTAAAAATGTTTAATTCCAACTTTAAAGCTGTGTATATTTTAACTAACCTTTTAAATTGTTTTTATTTTATTTTATTTTTATTGTTTTCTTTTTTCACTTGATCAATTTTTTTAAAATATAGTTTTATTTTATGATTTATGAATTTTTAAATTTTGAAGGTGGAAAAGAAATAAAATAATTTTCCCATTCAGCTTCTTCTTATTACCTCCGCCAAGGAGGTAATGTTTTTGCCGGCCTTTTTCTCTGTTTGTCTGTCTGTGTACAAGATAACTCAAACGTTATGGATGGATTTTGATGAAATTTTCAGGAGTTGTCAGAAATGTGAAAAGGAAGAACTGATATCATTTTGGGTGTGATCCGGAAGAAATCCTGGATTCTGGATCACTTTCAAATTTTCAATAACATTGCGGTCAATGGGGCCGAAAATTTTGTTTCTCAATATCTCCGTTAATTATTGCCCAAAACTCATGACATTTGACAAGGATTGACAATGGGAACCTCTATCAAATTTCAAACGCTGATCCAGATCTGATCCAGAAGGCGGATTTTATCCCAATCTGTAAATCGCTATATTGGGGAATTGTTGCGCTTGGCGGAGGCCTGCGCTCTCTGAGTGCTTTTCTAGTTTTTTTTTTTTTTTTCATTTTTTTAGTTGCCTAATCTTACAAAGTTCTCAGTCACTGAGTATGATTAGGTACCAAAAATTAATAATGAGGAACTTTTATAGAAACAGCAGTAATGTTTTTTTTTCTCAAGTATATATAGATCCATTTCTCAAGACCACATGTTGAGATGGAATTCTGGGTTGTTATCATTAATGTGAGCCTACTGTGGTTCCCTGGTCAGCTGAACCCATTCACTTCACTAAAATCCTCTCCTGTAAACGGGCCTGGTACCCTTCCCATTCACAGCCATTTCCCCCGGTACAGATAGTACTGGTGGAGTTACAGGGTAGGACCAGGCTTCATGGGGTGACTCATACAGGAGCGTTCAAGGACCATCGTTCAGAACAACCAAGACAGCGGCAGAATTGCTCATAACACTGTGGATCAACATATTTTTTCAGTTATTCACGAGTGTTCCTACTCCACTCTGACTCTGTTATGAACGTCTTTTGTTGTTGTTTCTCTGATTGGTTGCATGTCTATCCAAAGATGTCTGGAAACATCTCGTCCTCTGTGTGCTTTGGTGCTGCCCTCTGGAAATCAAAGTTGAATCCAGAGAGACCAGACTAATTCTCTGCATTGAAGAAAAAAAGGATCAGGATGGCTAGCCAGGCTGTCAATGTGATGCGTTTAAAGTCTGATCCTTCATCTAATCTGAAAAGTATGTCCCAAATGAATTTCCATTTTTTAGCAAACTTCCTTTGGTGTTAATGAGGACATTGTAAATATGGGGGGTTTTGGTGCTCTGATGTCTTTTTTCATCTTAAAATAAAAGGGGAAGAGGGAGAGATGGTGACAATGTGGAATCAATCTGTGACCTTCATCCAGGACAGTAATTCATTCCTTCATTGTTCCATTTCCCTGTCCTCAAACACTATTTAGCCTACTGCGATTTTTGATCTTTTATTGTTTCAGTTTCAATAAACCGAGTTGTCCAGGCTCAACCACTAAACCCAGACAAACAGGTAAGATAGTACGACCACTTATCTGCTCTCTGTTTTAATAATTATCCCAGCTCATCTTCCTGCACGTTGCAGTAAAAAGAGGAGCAGCTTGTCGCTGTTTGTGGCACCAACATGGATTTGAACATGTGACCCCATCATGTCATCCAGACTGGAATCCTTCACCTTTTCACATCAACCGAATGCAGTATTGAGAAATCATGCTTTTTATGGGGGGTATTTGTCCTGGTAAATGAGTAAAAAGTCATCACACAAAAACAGTTTAGTTTTATGTTCATGGACATAAAAATAAACAAGTAGTGTATTTCAGTTTGATGTTTTCGTTTTTGCTTTGTTCCAACACCACAGTTGTGTACTTTTAAGATGAAGGAATAAGGCTGACCTTTTGGTTGTAAGCGCTGAAATAAAAAAAGCGACTGAAGCACCTGAAACTGAAACAACATCAAGTGTAAATGTAGTGTTGAGGATACAGGGGATGACAGCTGTTTGTAGCTCACACCAGTCTGGAGAAAAATGTGTTACCATTCACCCCTTCTAGGAAGAGCAAATATGTGGACGCTCTGTACATCGATCTTTTTTTTTTTGGTTTTTTTGATTGATATCTTCACGTGACAATGAGACAGACATGAACACAAATACAAGACTGACTCTACCCCTCATATGTCTGGTCCTGCCAGAATGTAGTGATGGATGGATGGAGGGATGGAGGGATGAAGGGATGGAGGGATGGAACTACAAAGCCCGACCAGCAGCAGCAACCTGCAAGATTAGCCCTTTTTTTTTTTTAATTTTTGAACTAATGTACATAGAATTTAACACTGAGTCAGGTCAATCCTGACCTTAACCAGATACTTTATTTTTTAAAATTAACCAAGAGGCTTTGGTTTATATGAAAAATCATAAAAAATATTTGAAAGAAGGGAAAAGCAGAAACAGCAGGACCAAGCGCCCACATTTTCAGGGTTGAAGCTAATGAGGAAACAGGAAAGCCTGCAGTTCCCTAACTGACCACTAGGGTCTGGCTTAAAACGCAAATCAATCTCCATGACCAATAAGTTAACATGTCCAAATTTGGAGAAAAAAACATACAACCTGGTTCAAAGAACAGTTTTGGTCTCCAAAGCGTGATTTTGCCTCCACGTCTGGTAAAATTATATTCACAAACATACTTATTTATTTCAGGACTCTTCCAAGCAGAAGTCTGCGGGGATGCAGAGCCAATCGCTGGATGAGAAACAGCTGGTTCTGTTAGTCCTGGTTTAATTTATGGCAGCGCTCATTTCTGATGTTGTTTCAGTAGCAGCACTTGAAATGAGAATGTTTGGCTGGACTTGATCAGAATGAATGTAAAGTAATTTTTAGCAGCATCATAGTTAGCATGTGCTAAGCCAGCCAAGCTAAAATAGCCAACTGTGACTGAACTAAAGTGGGGGTGTAATCCACCTGGTTTCTGGGGCTGCTCATTCTGGCTTCAAAATCAAGAGGCTTCAAAAAATCCTTCCTCAAAAAGAATCCAGGTGACATTGTCACAAAGGCAAAGGAGGAGACTCTGTTTTTGTGTGTTAATTCACTGGTGTGGTGTTTTGCATTTTTTTTGTTGTGTGAATTCATTTTAGGAGTTTCTCTTCACTGCCTAGAAGGACCTCCCCCCTGCCACACCTGAAGTGAATTGACAATTACTGTGCCATGCAGTGAATGAGCACAGGTTGAAAAGGATTCAGTGCAGCACTGTGTCAGAGGCTGGCTGGCGGAGCTGAGACGCTGATCGGCAGCAGAGTGGACTTGTCGATTTCACGGAAACAGGATTGTGGAAGAGAGACAAGAGACAACGGTTTGTTGGAATCTAATGAGGATTTATAAGCTGCTTCCCATGGAGTAGGGACATTATACCGCCTGCTTGTACGTCGGGACCAGAGCCACGCCGCCTCCTCCATTATTCGTCCATCTCACCTGCCCCCACCTTTTCCCCCATCTTCGTCCACTGCTGATTCCAACCAATCAAGGTGAAGCAAATATTTGAAGACTCTTTTTAACAAAAGACTGTATTTTTTAATCCCCCTTGCCACTAGCAATCTCTTTGTTGTATAAAAATAAACTTGCTTTCTTTGGAATTACCTGTCTCTGTCTGTTCATCTGTGTGCCAGAGAAAAAAAGAAACAAACCTGTGACACTTTTTGGCGTTGTCGGCAGGATCTCTGGTATACAGGTGTGCAGTCATGAGCAATGAAAATCCAGCAGCAGCAGAACTTGGACCAGCTGCTTTCAATTCAATGTGGCCCTGGTTTATGGGGGTACCCTGGGCTCCCAAGTTTAATGGTAAGATCAGTGGACTCGAATATGGGGACTGGGCCAGTCAGACGAAAGCCCTTCTTAGGGCTCAGAGTCTCACAGAACAACAGAAGATTGATTTTATTTTCAGTGCTATAGAAGGGGATGCTAAAAGGGAGATTCAGCTGCTCAATGAAGATGCTAGAAACACAGCTGATAAAATATTTGAATTTTTAAACGGATTGTATGGGAGGGTTCCATCTACTGCTGACCTACGGACAAAATTTTTTAATATTAGGCAGAGCAGTGGGGAAACACTGAGTGATTTTAGTCTGCGTATCCGAGAGGCCTTCCAGCAGTGGAAAGCAGCAGAACCAAATGGATCTGCCAACCAGGAGGCCACTTTGAGAGATCAAATCCTTGTCAGCCTACAGGCTGGACCAATAAAAAAGGAACTCCAAAGGCAAGTACGTAGAAATCCTGTCATGACTTGTTCTGCGTTGCTCCAGGAAGCAAGAGAATTGGAAAAGGAAGGTTGGGGTGATGATTGTGAGGGACAGTCTCGTCAAGTCACCACCATGCCACCTGTTGACGACTTTACCAAATGGAAAGACGAAACTAAAGCAGAACTGGTAAGGTTGGTCACAGAGCTGGGAAATTCCCTAAGGGAAGAACTGAAGGACAGCAGACAGACCCCAGTTCAGACAGAAGGAGCCCTTGGACAGGCCCGCCTGCGACGCCCACTTATACGTCCCCGTTGGGATGAACAAGGACGCCCAATTTGCTTACATTGTGGACAGCCTGGACATTTCCGTCGAGACTGCTCTCAGCGCCAGCAGGTCCAGGCACCTTTAAACTCCAAAGCCCGGCCACTGTAGGGCGAGTGGACGGAGAACAACAAAATGGAGCACCATCTAAGCCCTCTTTTGTTGGAGAGTGTCCAACAGTGGAGGTCACAGCTGGAGGAAAGACTATCCCTTGCCTCCTGGATACTGGATCTCAGGTAACTCTTTTTAGTGAAGCTTTTTTTAAAAGACATTATAAAGACCAACAGGCAGAAGGCAAAGAAACCATCAACTGGTTGAAGTTAAAAGCAGCAAATGGACTATACATTCCTTATGTAGGCTATGTGTTGTTGGACTTTAAAGTCGGGGGTATGGAAATCTCACAGCGAGGAGTATTGATTGTGTCGGATGACTGTATGGGACCTGAGCATGGATTGCTGGGGATGAATGTAATTGGGACAGTGTGGGAGACTGTTAATGGTGGGGGACACCCTGGATTGCAAGTTTTTAAATCTGCTGTTCCTGCCCACTCACGCTGTGAATGGGACAGAGTATTCGCCTGTTGTCAGAGAGCCACAGTAGTGGGCCCAACAGAAGATCAACCAGTCACCGCCCGGCTGACCAAACAACAGCCAGTCACAGTGCCACCAGAGACTGAGATGGTGTTGTGGACGCAGGTGCCTGGGGATACTGGTAAGGCCACATACACCGCTTTGGTGGAGAGGATGGATGAGGAGACAACATGGCAAGTGGCACATACAGTGGTTGAAGTGGTGAAAAATAAAATCCCCATACGAGTGTGTAACCCTCACCCTTACCCTATTGAAATCCCACAACGTCAACCACTAGCAAGAGTTTGTCATATCTTGCCTGACCAAATTTATGCTAATGAGTTTGTGTTGCAGGAGCAGACAGATGGGGAAGTGGAGGTGAGAGTGAGAGCTGTGCAGGAGCTGGCAGAGGATAACACTGCAGGGGATCTTCCCCAGTGTCCCCACCTTCCACAGCAACAACAGGACAGAGTGAACCAGCTGCTAACTAAATGGAGGTGTGTATTTGCCCAAGATGAGGAGGATTTTGGGCAAACAGAGGCCGTCCTACATCAGATTCCTACAGGTAATGCACCTCCCTCCCGAGAACGATATCGGCCTGTACCTCCTAGCCTTTACCAAGAACTACGATCCCTGCTACAAAGCATGCTGCAAAGAGGAGTTATTCGAGAGAGCAGTAGCCCATGGGCAGCCCCAGTAGTCTTGGTTAAAAAGAAATCAGGAGCCTGGAGATTCTGCGTGGACTACCGTCGTCTAAATGCCCTCACCCACAAGGATGCATATCCCCTCCCCCGCATCGAAGAAGCCCTGACCACACTGAACCAAGCCGAGTGGTACTCTACCCTTGATCTTGCCAGTGGATACTGGCAAGTTAAGATGGACCCTGCAGACAGGGAGAAAACAGCCTTTACGACCCCCTTTAGGGCTGTATGAGTTTGAAAGGATGCCATTCGGACTCTGCAACGCCCCTGCGACCTTTCAGAGGCTAATGCAGCATTGCCTCGGATCCCAGGTAAATGACTCTCTGCTCATATATCTTGATGATATAATCGTTTACTCTGGATCCTTTGATATGCACCTAACCCATTTGGATCGAGTGTTTCAGAAGCTCCACGAGCATGGACTGAAGTTGCAACCTAAGAAGTGTACTTTGTTCCAGACTGAGGTGAGTTATCTGGGACACTTGGTCGGTCAACAAGGAGTGTCCCCAAACCCTGAAAGGGTTAAAGCAGTGCAGAATTGGCCACCACCCTCCACTGTAAGACAGGTGCGCTCCTTCCTCGGATTTGTGGGCTATTATAGAAGGTTTATTCCCTCTTTTGCTAAGATTGCTGCCCCTCTGCATGCACTCACACATGGCACCAAACAGCTGGGGTCCAAGAGCCAACCAGTTGAATGGACACCCAGCTGCCAAAAGGCCTTTGACGACCTGAAGAAGATGATGGTGAGTGCCCCTATTCTTGCCTATGCAGATTACAAGCTACCATTTAAGTTATACACTGATGCTAGCTTTGAGGGGTTGGGTGCAGTACTCTCCCAGGTACAAGGAGACAAGGAAAGGGTTATAGCATACGAAAGCCGAACTCTGAGTCCAAATGAGCGGAACGATAAAAATTATAGTTCATTCAAATTGGAACTCCTTGCACTGAAGTGGGCCATAACCGAAAAATTCAAAGACTATTTGTGGGGGGCACAGCTCACCGTATTCACCGATAACAATCCCTTGGTCCATTTGGATACTGCTAATCTGGGGGCTGCTGAACAAAGATGGGTGGCACAGTTGGCTAACTATGATTTTGTTGTGAAATATCGTCCAGGGAAGGAAAACAACAACGCTGACGCCCTGTCAAGGAGGCCCCAGGAACCAAAGTGCCATGTTATGGCTGTGAATACAGAGGACGGTGCAACAGGTGGACTCCAGGAATGGATGGGACGCCAGCAGGAAGACCCCACTTTAAGATATGTCATAACCCTGCTAAAACAAGGTAAACCATTGGAACACATTAAAAGGTCAAACCGGAGACTCTTAGCACCTTATAGTAAATGTTGGTCCCAGCTAAGGATAAATGATGGCCTTCTTATGAGGCTTATGGAGGAAAGTGGAACAAGTGAACTGTCTACACGGATTGTGGTGCCCCCAGGATGGAGGAGGTTGGTGTGGAAGGAGTATCATGAGGCAGCCGGCCACATGGCAGGGGCCAAAACCATGTCCCTCTTGAGGCGGAGGTTCTACTGGCCCGGGCAGGGGGAGGACGTTCACAGATGGTCAACAGAATGTGAGTACTGCCGCTCACAGAGACCACAGCCAGAGATAAGGGCCCCGTTGAAGTCTGTCGTCACTTCTTATCCTATGGAAATACTGGCAATAGACTATTTGTCCCTGGGAAGAGACGGTGATGTATATCCAAACATCCTAGTGGCCACAGATGTTTTCTCCAGGTTTGCATGGGCAATGCCCACCAGGGACCAAACTGCTATAACAACAGCTAAGATGCTTTGGCAGTATGTCATCCAGCCATTTGGGTACCCAGAGAGGGTACACTCAGACCGTGGAGCTGCATTTGAGTCTTCAATAATGGCAGAACTGTGTAAAGATGTATGGAGCCCGGAAGAGCCGAACAACCCCTTACCATCCTCAAGGAAATGGCTCTGTGGAAAGATTCAATCAGACATTACTTACAATGCTGAGTTCCTTAGAGGGGGAAGAACAGACACAATGGCCCCAGAAACTGCCAGAGTTAGTACATGCTTATAATAACTTTGTGCATGAATCTACTGGCCTGTCTCCTTTTTTCGTGATGTTTGGCAGGCATGCTCGTCTCCCAGTGGATGTGATGATGGGTGCCAGCACAGCCATGGGAGGAGCTACATCGAGAGGGTGGGTGCAGACCCACCACAAAACCCTGCTCTGGGCATATGAAACTGTTGCAGAACAAGCCCGAAAGAGACAAAAGAAGGATCAACAGCGACACAATCAAAAACAACGAGCCCTACCACTCTTACCTGGGGAAAGGGTCCTCCTCAGGACCTTCCGTTGGAGAGCTCAAGGGAAATTGGCTCCCCGATGGGTACGGGAGCCTTTTGTGGTGATTACCGCACTCTCTCCTGATGGCCTTGTATATAGGGTCCGGCCAGAAGGCCGTGATGGGCCAGAGAAAACCATTCATCGCAATGACCTGAGACACTGTTCCTATCCCATAGCAGAACCACCCCCTGAAGCAGGATCGCTACAGGACAGATCAGTGGTGAGTAGACCCCCCCTTGTACTCCCTTTTAGGCCCCAGTGGATGCCAATACAAGGTGAGGCTACAGATGGCCAACAGGCTGAGCGGTTGCAACCACCGGGACCAGTAGTGCAGGAGCTTAGAGCAGCACAGATGCAGGAAGCCCAAATTCCAGCAGAGCAACCGGGTCCGCATAGAAACACTCTGCCACGCAGGTCAACACGGACAAATTTGGGGGTCAGGCCTGCCAGATTTTGAGAGTAGGAGCCAGTTGTCGGGACGACAACGGGTAAAGTTGGGAGGAGTGTCACAAAGGCAAAGGAGGAGACTCTGTTTTTGTGTGTTAATTCACTGGTGTGGTGTTTTGCATTTTTTTTGTTGTGTGAATTCATTTTAGGAGTTTCTCTTCACTGCCTAGAAGGACCTCCCCCCTGCCACACCTGAAGTGAATTGACAATTACTGTGCCATGCAGTGAATGAGCACAGGTTGAAAAGGATTCAGTGCAGCACTGTGTCAGAGGCTGGCTGGCGGAGCTGAGACGCTGATCGGCAGCAGAGTGGACTTGTCGATTTCACGGAAACAGGATTGTGGAAGAGAGACAAGAGACAACGGTTTGTTGGAATCTAATGAGGATTTATAAGCTGCTTCCCATGGAGTAGGGACATTATACCGCCTGCTTGTACGTCGGGACCAGAGCCACGCCGCCTCCTCCATTATTCGTCCATCTCACCTGCCCCCACCTTTTCCCCCATCTTCGTCCACTGCTGATTCCAACCAATCAAGGTGAAGCAAATATTTTAAGACTCTTTTTTTAACAAAAGACTGTATTTTTTAATCCCCCTTGCCACTAGCAATCTCTTTGTTGTATAAAAATAAACTTGCTTTCTTTGGAATTACCTGTCTCTGTCTGTTCATCTGTGTGCCAGAGAAAAAAAGAAACAAACCTGTGACAACATCACCTGTGGGTTTGTCCAGTCTATTTATACGGTCTATGAGCATGACTTACCGCTGCTTTAAACATCAACATCAAAAAGGTAAAATAAGAAGAGAATGCAGTTTCCTGCTGAAGTCTGTCAGTGACAAAAATATGATCGTTTCATGTTCTGTACTAATGTTGACATCCTTGAGAAATAAGTCATTTGTCTAGGTGTCATAAAAAAGTGAAGGAAATGCAAAATAGCTTCATAAGGCACATTTAAACAAGTAGATATGTAGATATTTTATGTATTTATGGATCCTTAAAATCATAAAATGTTGTCATATTTTCCCGAAGGCTGAGTTGGTTATTTTCAGTGTGACAACAGTGGTGATAAAATCCCCTTTCTGAGTTTGTTCTCCAGAATATTCCCCACCGCCATAGATCAATGCGTGCAGAACCATCTGGGAGACTTACAGAACTTCTAAAAGTCCCCCCCCCCCCAGCTTTCAGTGAAGACGCAGCTCCTCGCTAACAAAGCCACCTCACTTCAAAGACATTTCTGCAGAGGACTCCGGGCCCAAATTGTCCTTCCGTGTCCTTCACCGCCCCCCCTCTTTAAGTGAGCCCAGTTGCACAGGAAAAGCCTCTCGTCTGGTGTCAGAAATCAGAAAGTTAATGTCTGTGTGTGTTTTTGTGGGGAGATTTGGACATAGTGTGAACGGAGGAAAATAAAAATCTGTAATTAAATCAAATGGGAATTACGATGTGTTTGTGTCTATTTCACACCCCAGCTGCTGGCCCGTGTTAAGGAGCACAGCTAATTAATTCGGCACAATCATAATGAAGTTACATTATCACAGTTTTCATGCAACACTATCAATCACTCGACGGCCGCTGCTGTGAAATGAGGAATCCCAGTTCTTTCTTAATGTTTCTTTTTATTGTGCTTTAAAGTTTTGATTTATTTTGTATTATGTGGGGATACATTTGAAGCTCTGATAATACTTGAAGAAGCCTTCAAATATTTGGGTGATTTTCAAAAATGCATTGAGCGGATATGAATGATTTCAAACAGCCAATTAGTCACAGACGAGCTGGATGATTTTTGAAGTGCTTTCCACACCGGCAAAACACTCCAAAATCCTCTTGGCTGCCGTTCCTGTTAACTTCTGCTGGAATAATATTTTCTGCACGCGAAACAACTTTTCTCGGTGCTTCTCTTATGCATGAAGCTGACTGCTGAAAAATCTCAGATCTTATAAAATCAAACATGTCGACAATATGTTTCACCTAAGGGTATGTGCAGAAAGCGCAACGCTGCCATTTGAAGTGAAAATATCTGCCAAACAGATGCTCCTCATGGCGGTTTTAGCTTGTCATTGCCTGCAAGCTGGAGACAGAATGAGTGCAGAGCAGCTCATGTTTTCTTTTTTTGTTGTTTTTTTTGTGCGATGATGTTGCCTATATAAAACAACTGACAGATGCTGCGGTTTCTGCAGGGCTTTGTCAGTGATGCAAATGTGGATGACTAACTGTATGCAAGGGGCTACATCCGGCCTGCTAAGCTGACGCCACAGTGGAAATGCCGAAATTTGCACTTGCTCAAATGACCTTTATGGTCTGTCTCCAAAATAGAATAGAAAGCCTTAATTATCATTATATTCAGTATAACGAAACTGACAAAAAGTGAGTTAATCTCCTTTGACTCCCATATTAAAACGTTTGCTGCAGAGAGGATTACCACACAAGCAGTTTAGGTTTTCATATACAAATATTACGTCCACAACAACTGTTATTTTAATTTTTCAGTTAGAGCTGCATTGTAGTATGGTGTTAATTGTTAATTGTTCATCACTTTATCTACGTAGCTTTTAGAATTTTTGGCAAACTTGACATCTGAGCTGTAAATTAAAAAAAAAAAAAAGCATGTTACCCGGGTCACAGGCGCCGCCCCCCTGGCAATGCACCGCACCCCCCCAAGGGGTTGTACCCCACTATTTGAGAAGGAGTAGCGTAGGGCATGTGCATAGACTTCTTGTGTAAGTGTTACACAGAAGTATAAATCAGGATTTAAAGGTATGGTGGGAGATCTTTGAAACAACGGTTCCAGCAATCCAACTCAAGTGAGATTTTGAAAATATACACTCCCTCCCTCCTCCCAAAGGCTCCGCCTCCTCCTCTTCAGCCCACCCCTCGAAACCACGCCTTCACACGATTCACAACTACATGAAAGCGCACGCTGTCTCGAGCGGTCACGGAAGTTCACGAGCATTCACGAGCACTCACGGCGATTTGCCAACAACAAGTAGCATTAGTGTGGCTGGCTAACTTCAAGCCATGGCGTCTTCTCCGTCAAGGATAACAACAGCCTAGCTAACGGTGTCACACATAGTACTGTAGCCTAGTTGACAGAGTTGCCAGCTTAGCCAAATATGCTGGAATATGTTCAATAATTTCGTCATCATCTTTCATTTTCTCACTGACTGGGTGAATAGTCCTACAATACCCGTAACTGATCAGTATGTTGAAATATTATATAATCAGAACGGCATCATCTCACCTATCCAGTAGAAACTGGGCCACCTTGGCGTCGGTCTGGAGCCCCTTTTCATTTTTTAGCTGGCGCCAGCGCTGGAAAGCTGTGCCGATAACCACTCTGGTTCTGTTTGGTTCTTCGGTTAGCTTCCGCATGGCTGTTGCTTTTTCAACAACAGTTTTCTCTTTGATTTTGCTGCCCGTTGACGTCTTCTTCTCTGCCATTGTTGCAACGAAATGATCTGTGTGAGCTAACTTGATTTCTGGCTTTAAAATAGCAATGCTGTCTGCTCACCTGATTGCCAGAGCTGTGGGAGGTCCTCGAGTAACGAAACTGTGAATGTGCAAGATGGGGGGAGGGGGGTGCCTTGATATTTGATGAACGTATTAGGCAGCCAATAATAAAGAAAAGATATTAACAATAAAAAGATGATCAGTACATTGATTGGTCAGAGTTTTTCTCTGATTATACCCTCTAGATCGGACCAAAACGTTTAGTTTTTTTGCAAACATTCTATTTCAGTGGGTGCAATGGGAATGAGAAAAGGTTTTCAGGCAATATTGTAAAAAATCCTGCAAAAAAAGATCTCCCACCATACCCATAAGAGTAGGAGTGCTTTTGATGTGATGTCGTCATACCAACAACGACCAATCAAAATTTCTTCCTGCTTGCTACCTGCTTTGAAACAGTCCCACCCCCCACAAACATCGACCAGCATCAACCGTGCAGCTGCAAAGTGAAAAGTGTGAAAAGCTGAAAATTCTCCAACTCCTGATGGAAGCAGTTTGGTATTGCTTTACATCAGCCCATTCGAAGTGAACGGACGACAAACACTCTTTCAGGACGTGTGTCTGAGCGTAGGGTGGTGTAAAGGTCTGGGCTTCCAGCTGTGGTCCAAACCTCTGCTTCTACCAGCTGCTCCGGCTGAATTACCCAGCATTAGTTAGCATCGTAAGTTAGCATGAGCCAAGCTAAAATAGCTACCATGTGTAAACTGAGAAAAGAGGGGCATGTTCCGGCAAAGTGCCAGGCTCGTTTGCTCTGAAAAAAGTCTTCAAAACCACTCTTCAGAAACTTATGGGATCATGATTTCCAGTTTTCATGTGTGTAATCTTGTGCCGCGTTAGCTTTATCATCTTGCAGCAAGACGGCTCCTCATTTAAATCATAGCTGACGATCTTTTTAAACTTTCACACTCATCAGAATGAAAGCGTCTGAAATTCAGTCTCCCCGCAGGAAAACTTGACGTCCGTACGCCTTATAGTTGATATCCAAGTCATTTGTTACCTTCTTTCTACATCAAACACAGACTTAATTCTGCCTGCAGGTAAAACAAAGTGTAAAACAGTCTCAGCCTGAGACGGCATGTCTCCAAGGCTGAATAAATGAATTTCTGGATGCAACACCTGATCTGGATTGAAATCAAAAGCAAATGAAATGTAAATTGGGCCAAGCGATTGTAACGAAAAAAAAAAAGAAGCCAACTGTGCTACAAACCTCTCGGGGTAAAAAGAGGGAAAAGCCCTGAATTATCTTTCCAGATTAACTGCCAGGTAGAAGACTTCTGCAGCGCAGCCAACCATCCAACGGTTCAGCAGTCGCAGTTAGATTCACGCTGCCAAACAAGACTTCAAAACCGAGCAAATCTTTTAATAGAGGCTTTTTGAAAGACAGCCGAAAGGACGGGGATGCCAACGTTGCCCGTCTTCTTTTTGGTTCCCTCCTAAAAACGGAGGGAATGGTTTGATCACTGAAAACTGTACATGTTCACATTCTGCTCATGCACACAGGTTCGAGGACAAATTAAACAAAAGCAGCCACACAAAAGGAATTACTACAGTTATTTTTTACAGTTAAAAACGAATTTTAGTATGACACCCACGGGCTGCTTCCTTTTTATTTGTCCATTGTGGAAAAAATTGAGACTCCTTCGCCCAAAAAAGCATGTCAGGAAATCGTCGTCTAGGGTTTTCCTCCAGTACCAGTTAACCTTTCTGTCGTGTTCGGGTCAAATCTGACCGATTTCCTACTTTCATCAATCATAAATATTGTGTTTTACATTTGATTGTCTCAGGGCCTCATGATATCCTCCACACTAGGCATTTGAACATATATAATTGCTGATCACCACTTTCATTGAATTTTGAGTAGTTTATTCAACTTTGTAACACCTGTGGTGTTCCCAGTCAAAAATGACCATCCATCAGATAGTACACAACCACCTCATTCCCATGCTTATGTGCCCATCCCCCCACATGAACTACACCTTCCAAACTAAATGTATAACACTTGTTCCACATTTTAAAGTCAACAATTAGGTGTTTGTTATGGGAACATTGTGTTTCAAGAGGAGACTCTTCCTGGCAGAGCTTGGGAAAGCAAACAGGCTGGTCAAATTTGACCGGGAGCACTAAAGTAAGGGAGGAGAAAAGAACACGACACAAAGGGTAAAAGGCATCATAAAGAGCTGTATCTGAATTTTTTAAAATGCCATTTTAGCTCAGACAATGAGGGGATGGGTCAGTCTTAAAAAATTCATATCAAAGGTGTCCCTGAAAACGAGGTGTCATCCCTCTGCGGGGTAATATCCTATGACTATGAATCTGCAGACAAAAGGTGTGAGATTTAAAATTTTTATTTATTTTTTTACAGCCATTCTGCATAATTTAAAGACAAAACAAAACAAACAAACAAGGAAATGCAATAAGATCAGGTGATGAAATCAGAACAACAGAATCCAGGCTGCTGTTAAGTCTGCAGCAAACAAGACTTCAGCTTCTCACTGATGCAAGGAAATGATTGGTTGCACATAAACGACTGCTTCATCTGCTTTCGGGTTTCATTGGTTTCATCAAAAGCGATGTCAGATGTCAAGAGAATTGCGCTGAATGTAAAGCAAAGACATGCAGCCCCCCTGTGAAATTCAGATTCTTCAGCAGACATCCCCACGAACGCTGAACTATAATTCTTTGGCCCTAAGACACATAAAAGCTCCCTTGTTGATCACAGCCGCAGAAAATCTAAAACTGGGGGGGGGGGGGGGGGGGGGGGGGGGGGGGGGGGGGAACAAACTAAGCCTGAAAACAAACTGCTTCAGTGCAGAAGTTTTTTTTCCTTTTGGCAGTTATGGGTTTAGGTGCCTGGATTATCTTGCTTGCATTTCAGTGTAAAACCAAAATTACACAGCTTTTGCTCTGCAATCAAGTTGCTGATCCAAAGCTAAAGAGTAAAATCCGGATTCATGATTCATGCGGCTACGGGAGTCTGTCAACAAAGATGTGTAAATGAACCTGCGTGCCATTAACCCGCGTGCTTACGTACGGATCCACATTGAGCAACGATGCCGTTGCTGGCGACGGCAACAAGGCTGGCGCGTAATAACCCGGGGGAGGTACGTCATTTCTTTTCATCCTATTTAAACTTTTTATTGGAAGCGTCTAAAAAAAACTGCATTAACACCAATTTCTGCTGGTGCTCACCAAAGGAAATGCCTTGCTTTGAAATTTTACAGATGGCGACAAACCGCACGAAGGTTAGCTCATGTGTTCCACTTACCTCAGAAATGAGATCCATCCATCCATCCATCATCTGTGCCCGTTTAACCCTATACAGGGTCACAGGGATCTGCTGGAGTCTATCCCAGCTCACTTCAGGTAGGGGGTCCATACTGGACAGGTCTCCAGTCCATCGCAGGGCCACATGTAGACAAACAACCATGCAGACTCACAATCACTCCTACGGGAAATACAGAAGCACTAATTAACCTGACATGCATGTCTCTGGACTGTGGGAGGAAGCCGGAGTACCCGGAGTACCCGGAGGGAACCCACGTAAGCACGGGGAGAACAAACTCCACACAGAAAGACCTGCTGAGGTTCAAACTAGGAACCTTCTAGCTGTGAGGCAACAGTGCTAAACACCAAGCCACCGTGCTGCCCTGGAAATAAGATGTTTTATAATTTTTTTTTTTGGTACAAGTGGCCTTTATTCACATAGTGAAGATTGACAGGAAAGGGAGTAGAGAGAGAACAGGGAAGACCTGCAGCAAAGGGTCGCACGGGCTGGGAGTCAAACCCACGACCGCTATCTTTTCAGCAAGAATCAAAGCACTGGGTAGCAACAGGTAGTTAACAGACCTGCGTGACAAGCTGGTGGTGATCCATTTATGTGAATCAGGTGTGCTGAAGCAGCAAAATCTCCAAGGCACTCCTGTATTGGACATTGACAGCCCTGCTTTAGCTGGAAGTGGCCCAGCTTTCATAAACCAGAATTGACTTGGGACTGGGGAAGTGTTGTGAGGGCCAGGTGTGGCCTAAAGGCCCAAATAAAATGAAGAATCAGTGTCAGCCACACTTGCCTCGAGCTAATAGCGTCACACAGCCACATGTGGTGAAAGAACATTCCAGGTGTCGGCCATGTTTGGGACAAACACGCCGGGTTGTAATGACCTTTTATACTCTGACATTTGAACTTTGAGTTCAAAGTTGTTCTGCAACTTGCATTATTTTCAGTTCAGGACCCGTACACGTGTGCATGACAATCTGATAATTATCGATGAGAGAAACTGATATTGATCCACAAACAGAAAGACCTTGAACCTTTTCAATGACTCAGTGGAGCAGCAGCAGATTAGATCTTTTTTTTTTTGAGTGTAAAGCAACTGATGCTGTTGTTTGTGCAGGACGGGCGGATCAGTAGTTGATGGGTGCAGGGGACCATTAAAAGAAAAAAAAAAAATTCTAGCCCCAGGGCCCTCGGTACCTGGACGTGCCCTTGAACCCACCATTTGTCCAAATGGGAGCAGAATTTATTTTGTTGCTGTCTTTTTACACACGTGGAATGGAATTGAAAATGAAATCCATTTAGTGCAAACAACCATAAAAGAGGTTATAAAAATACCTTATACAAAAAAATAGCATTTCTAAGAACATTTTTGCACAATCAATCCAATATTACACACAGAAACATCTTATAGCTTCAGTTGCTGCTGCCATTATTGCCCTTGGAAAAAAAAAATTGAATAGAAGTTTTTAAATCTGTTTGTCCTTGTTTTTATTGTCCTGAACCGTCCGCCCGGGGCCGGCGGTGTTGAAAACAGAGGTGAGGTGAGGTATTTCAGTATGCCGGGGGCTTGTTTCAGGCAGCGGGGACTGTGCAGCTCTTCCAGGGGGAGAAGAGGGATGTCTGATCTTCTGGAGTGCTTCCTCTCAGCAGCTGCTGGCAAACCTTCATCTCACGCAAGCAGCTTTGGAGCGAGGCGGTTCGTCCCGTCTTCTCACTGAGAAACCGTGGCGTTGGGGCTAAGCTATGTAAAAGTTATTTCATTCTCCAAGCCACCAGCACTCCTGTGGGGGGGGATTTTGTTTCTGGCTGAAAGGATGCTATTATACGACAGCTGGTGAGCCCTGATCTTCCCTGCTTTGATTTCCTCATTTACACAAAACGAGATCCAAAAACAATAAGTGTGACTGAGCAGTCCTGTGGTAGTAAATACGTTAGATAAATAAATGAAAAATGCTATTTTTTTTAAACAACTGCCTGGATATGCATTCATGGTAATCCGGTAAAACCTTTTTTCTTCTTAAATCAGCAATCTGATGCTGCAGCAGACGTTAGTTTTCTTGTGCTTGTGTGTAAATGAGCGCGAGCGTGTCCTTCACCAGCCCACTGTGACAGCCTGATTCACCATATTTTATTTACTTACAACATCCTGGTTATTTCAGAGAGGTGCTTTGGCCCCACACCCCAGAGCCAACCGGGTGATTCTTGAAAACGAAACATATTCGACCAACTAGACACAACACAACGCCTTGCATCTTCCCTCAACTGACCTTCCCGCTCTTGGCACCGACCTCACCTTCCCCTGAATCTACCAGATTGTTTTTGGCCGAGCTCGTGTTGCTGCATCCATGCTCAAAATAAACTTTACAAACCCACACACACACTAATAACATTGCCAATGGTCCAAGTGGCCCATAAGAAGGTGACCAGATGGACCATCTGCAGCTGATTGCAGTACTAAAAGCACAGATTTATAAACTTGACGGTATTTTATGTTTTCACTCCCGTGGAGCCACAGTTTCAGACTTCAAAGACAATTTTCTCGACACAATGAAGCTGCGGCTGGTTTCCTTTGAAAGGGATCCAGATGCTTTTGTGTGTAGTCTACGTGTCGCTTGAACGAGGACGACGACTGCCGTCTGTAACACAGTAATGTTACAGATAACTTGGACCAGAATCTAGGTTTAGAAAGAGTGGTAATATAGGTATTAAGAATAACAGACCACAGACCAGTGAGTGAGTTTTAACTGCCGGCTTGTTTATATAGAAAAAATATTAGAAGAAAACAGCGACCATTAATGGTACAAACATTTATACACACATACATTCAATAAATGAATTGTTCAATTTCCCTTCAACAATTCAAACCAAACCCCAAACCTAGGGAAAACCAGGTTAGTTATCCCTATTTATTTAATCCAACCTATCTGAGTTGAGATATAATCTTGGTTTTAGGTTTCCTATTTTGGTTGTTTAGTTCTTGGTATCTAAGTTGAGTTTACTCAATCTAAGTTCTCATTTTATCTCAGTTTAGGCCTATTTATGAGTTTTTGTTCTAATTTTCAACCTTATCTTTAAGTTGCTTAATCAGCTCTATTTAAGCTTTAAATCACTTTTATAAACCCATCAACATAATACCAAATTGGCACACAATAAGGAAAAGTGAATAAATCAAAGAAAATAAAGTTCAATAAAATATCAAAATTACAACTCAATTCTCAGATCTCACAGATCAATGTAAACAATAAATCAAATTTCCACAGCGTGGTGAAACCCCAGTCTTTTGGTTAAGTCTTTTATCCAAACGAATCCACTGTGTGTTGCTGCAAAACCAGTCAATTTTGTCCTACCACGATCCCCGTGTCACTGTCAGTGTCTGTGTCTGTGGGTAGGTGGGTTCTGCAGGCAAGGTGCTCCTCCGCTCGGATCTCGTCTCCTATCTTGGGTGGCTCGCCATCTTGGTTTCACGGCTCCACAGTGTAGTCACGCTTCACCGGTCCCGACAAAAAACCTGGCCTACCATATAACAGGCAGGCACTTTAGCGTCACATAAATCAGTAAATTAAATAAAAATAAATTACTAGTACTGAAACCCAATTAATTATCAACATAAATACAAACCGCACCCTAAAATGGCGGTTATACACTCGCTTTCATTCAGTCGCGAGGCAACTTGACCATGTAGCTCCGTCTTTTAGCTCTTAATTACTTCTACATACACACACATTGAAAATTAGTTTTCACTCACCAAATCCTCGTTTGAAACAGAACAAACAGATTCCAGCAATGTGGACAGCAGTCGAGTACAATATTCTTCCCAAAAAGTAAAGAAAACACGGTATAAAACCTCAAAATACTCTCTTTTCACTCCTAATTGTTTCTTTTTTTTCCTCTCGGTCCAAGAGTTATTTTCTGCGCGTCGTCTGCAGCGATCTGCTGTTACTCCGATTATTCTCCCTCCCCCCAGCAAGCGGCGCTATAGTCACCTGAGCGGCACTTATTAAAGGAGCAGTTAACACAAAAATAATGATAAATTAAACAGTACCCTGCTTTTTTTTTGACTGCTTTTATGACATTCTGTTGCATTACACACAATAATTATTATGTTTGCTTACTTTTAGGTTTGATCTTAGTTTTATCAGTTTATTGTCTTATTCATCTAGGTTACACCCTCCCACCTAAACTCTATGCAAGTCCCTTTGCATAATATTTACTGATTACACTATTTCAGGTTCGGGTAGTGGTGTAAGACTAGGTTCCATTAGGGAATCTGTGATAACTGTGCTTAAACTCTGGAATAGGGACTGAACAATAGTCACTATTGGATTCCCTAACTGAGGATATGTCAACCTTTTTGACTGTTCTCTTTGTCTTGATGATCTTCTCACATCACTTATCGTTTCACTTTCACCTTTGTCAAGTTCTGTTTTGTTGACATCTGCTTCAGTTTCATGTGTGACTTTGTTCTCCACATGTTCAGATTCACTACATCTCTTGTGATTTTCTCCATCCAGAATTTCCGGTATGTCTCCAGCTTTGGCTGTGACTGCTTTGGTTTCTGTTTCATCCATAGACTCATCCTGTGTTTGTCCAGGTAGGTTTTCCTTTTCAGGTTTGTCACTTCCGGGTTCCAGTTCCAGTTCGGGTAGGTTGTCTCTTTCCAGTAATGTGTCACTTTCCAGTGAGGTTTGAGCCAATTCCTCTGGAGCAGCATCAGAAACGGCCTCAATGTCTGAATAGTCCAGCTCAACAGAAGAATCAGGCTGCTGCCTCGGGGATCTGGTCATTTCAATTTCCTGAGTGAACCTTGCGGTTCTCAAGGATGAATCCCGGAGGGAAAGTATTGGATTATCATCCTCGTCATCAGAGTTAGACTCTGGCTCTTGTTCATCAGGAACAAGATCTGGATGCCGACGTGTGCTTGGACGTGTGCGGGGTTTGTTTGACGCTGCAGGTGGATCAGTTTCGAGAGATAAGAAGCCACATGCTAACAAAAGATCTCTATGCAAGGTTCTAAGAGGACCATCTTGATTTTCTGGCTTGACAGTGTAAACTGGAAGGTCAGCCTTGCGATTAACCACAACATGCACAGTTCCCTCCCACTTGTCAGCTAGCTTATGTTTTCCCCTCAGACGCACATTCCTCACGAGCACGCGATCACCGACATCCAAGGTCGATTCAGTGACATGTTTGTCGAACCTGATTTTGTTTCTTTCAGCAGTCTTGGCTGCGTTTTTGACGGCAAGTTCATAACTATCTTGAAGATGTTTTTTCAGAGCTTGAACATATTGCGAATGAGATTTGTGATGGTGACGGTTCAATGGGACATTAAAGGCAAGATCGATAGGCAACCGAGGTTGCCGCCCAAACATTAATTCGTAGGGCGTGAACCCGGTTGTGTCATGTTTCGTACAGTTATAGGCATGTACGAGCGGCTTTACAAAATCTCGCCAGTGCTGTTTTTCGTCTGTTTTGAGTGTACCAAGCATGTTTAAAAGAGTTCTATTGAACCTTTCCACAGGGTTCCCCCTTGGGTGGTAAGGTGTGGTTCGCACTTTATGGATCCCTGCAAGGTCACAGAGCTCTTTGATCGTTTTCGACTCGAAATCTGCCCCTTGATCGCTGTGCAACCTTTCAGGGAAACCATAATGAACAACAAAACTCTCCCACAAATGCCTAGCAACAGTTCTAGCTTTTTGGTTAGGAGTCGGTATTGCCACTGCATATTTCGTGAAGAAGTCAGTGATTACGAGAACATCTTTCGTGTTGCTGCTGCGGTCTGGCTCTATCGACAGAAAGTCCATGCAGACTAACTCGAGAGGTCTGGTAACCTGAATGTTTACCAAAGGCGCTGCCTTCTCAGGCAACGCTTTTCGACAGACACAGCGCCCGCAACTCTTTATTTTTTTCTCTATGTCATTAGCCATTCTGGGCCAAAAGAATCTGGTTCGTGCGAGGTCAAGGGTTCTATCAAACCCCAAATGACCCATGTCATCGTGAAGACTACGCATGACCATGTCTCGCAGCTCTCCGGGGAGGACTAGCTGATAGTGAGTTTTCTCACTAACCCGCCTCTTCCTGTAAAGAATGTCATTTTGGAGCTCAAGTTTACTCATTTCTCGCAGAAGGATGGAAAGTTCTGGAAGCTCCCTTCTCACAGTTGGAGGAACGGTGTCCCCTGTTTCCAACTGGTGAATGATTTCACCTAAAGCAGAATCAGCCCTCTGCTTTTGTTTCAGTTCCTCTTCCGATATGCTTGAAATGATCGGCATCCCATCACATTGCTCAAAGCTGTCCGGAACAGCTCCAGCTGACGTGGCAAGAGATGTCACAAGAGGAACAATGGAACCATTTTCATCGTTGTCCACAGATGGACAAACAAGATGTTTCTCACAAACAGCACTGACAACATTGCAAGAGACATGAACGACATCGTCAGATGCAGGTGAGTGATGCTTCAAGAACTGATTAATTCGCTCCTCTTCTTTCTGAGACACAAAATCGTTGACAGGTGCAGGGTGGGGGCGTCGTGAAAGGCCATCAGCGTCAAGATTGCGTCTCCCTGCTCGGTACTGGAGTTGGAAATCAAAAGTGGAGAGGGAAGACAACCAGCGATAGCTTGTTGCATCTAACTTGGCCGTGGTCAGAAGGTAAGTAAGTGGGTTGCTGTCTGTGACTACTGTAAAAGAGCTCCCATACAAATAGTCACAAAATTTATCGGTCACAGCCCACTTAAGCGCCAGAAACTCAAGTTTGTGGGCTGGATACCGAGATTCGCTTCTGGACAACCCACGACTGGCGAACGCAATGACGCGCATCATCCCATCTTGCTCCTGATAGAGCGCTGCCCCTAACCCAACTGTACTAGCGTCTGTATGTAAGACGTATGGCAATTTTGGGTTGGCAAAACCCAACACAGGGGCTGTAGTGAGCCTGTCAATGATTGTTTCAAAAGCCTTTTGACAGCCGTCTGTCCACCTCCCACCAAAAGGTTCACTAGGCTGGAAATAGTGACCACTGTCCTCCTTTGACCTGCTACTACTCTTCCTTAGGGGCGGATACCCGGCAGTAAGATCATTCAATGGCTTTACGATTTTTGAGAAATCCTGAATGAATCGACGATAGTAACCGGCGAATCCCAAAAACGAACGCAGCTCTTTAAGGTTTCGCGGACTTGGCCAGGTTTTAAGGGCCTCGATTTTCTGGGGATCTGTCTCAACACCATCTCGAGACACGATGTGTCCTAAGTACCTCACTGATGTTTGAAAAAATTTACATTTCTCCAAGGACAGTTTCAACCCATAGTCTCTAAGACGATTTAGCACATGGAGAAGACGGGTTTCGTGCTCCTCAAGAGTGTCTGAGAACACTATCAGATCGTCTAAAAACACAAGGACTTCTTTTAAGTTGATGTCCCCCATACACCTCTCCATCAGTCTTTGAAAAGTACTGGGAGCATTAGTTACGCCCTGGGGCATCCTATTAAACTCCCAGAACCCCAAGGGACATACAAAGGCAGTTTTGTGTTTATCAGTCTCATCTACCTCAATCTGGTAGTAACCAGATTTGAGATCTAACACCGAAAACCATTTTGAGCCTGAGAGCGCGGAGAAGGTCTCCTCCAAGTTAGGCAGAGCGTAAGCGTCCTTGATCGTTTGTAGGTTCAATTTTCGATAATCGACGCAGAGCCTTATGTCTCCATTTTTTTTCTTAACTACCACTATGGGTGAAGAGAAACAAGATTCAGACTCGCGGATTACTCCCGCCTCACTCAGCTCTTGTAGGTGCCTGCGAACCGCGTCAAGGTCTTGTGGACGTATGGGTCTTGGTCTGTGTTTAAAGGGGGTTTTGTCACTTAACTTAATTTGGTGCTTAACTTTGTTTGTTCGACCAAAGTCAGAATCGTGTTGAGCGAACACCTCTGGCATAGCTTTCAGCTTTTGCTCCACTCGCTCTTGCCATTCAGGGGGAAGTGGAGAGTCATCAAAGTTAAAGCGTAACCCTACATCTTCAGGCGACATGGGGCTACTAGTTGTTGATGTCACATCTGTTGGATTTTGTTTAGAGGAGATCACTTCCTGCAAAGCATGGATTTCAGCGATGACACTTTTTGCTGGAATAGTGATGTCATGCTTACTTTCATTTCGCAGCATGACTGGCAACCTTTGGGAGGGACCATCTGGGAGACTGATTAAACAGTTTGCGACCATCACTCCGCCTGGCAAGGATGATAACGAAGGGGGTTCAATCACGATCCACCTGTCTGAAGTCTGGCTGTTGACATGAACGGATCCCTCCAAGACACAGCTTTGACCTGCGGGGACAACTTCAGGGTCTCTCCCTGTTAGTCTCACTAGCCCTAAGCTACTGTTCTCTTTTTGTTTGTTTCTTTGCTGCATTATTTTCAGAACAACCCTATAACCATAAGGGATAGCTTGGGGAGCTGTGTAGTTGTGGAATAGACCTCATATACTAGATCTAATGTGTTGGTGCCAATTAAAAGTGCATTAGACTGTATGTCTGGAACAACTAACACAAAGGTGGGCACAGTGATCTCAGAGCCAAAACAATCCTTAGGAAAAGTAATGTCTACCTCTATGAAACCTGAGTAGGGCACACTTTGACCATTTGCAGCCTCTATCTCTAACAGCTCATTCAAGGGATGGATGTCAAATTTGAAAAGGTTGCTCTCATAGAAAGACTGTGATACTGTGGTCACTTGTGACCCAGTATCAAGAAGGCAGGTAGAAGCCTGTCCATCAATGAATACACTAGCGGTGTACTTAGCTCCAATTAACCCTTTAGGTATTTTTGCTGAGGTAAATCTTGTGTGTGGGGACAGTCTCTTTTGTTTCTTGGCTTTGCATCCAGCATGAGAAATGGGACTGTCATCACTGCTTTCAGCTCTCATCTGTCCCGCAATGAGGGCCGGGTCTAGTTTAAAGACTGAGTCACAACTGAACTATTTTGATTATCCCACAGAGACTGTTTTTCCTTTAATTGTTTCCTCTTAGCAGCCACCAATGTCGGATTTGGATCATTAGGACATGAAGACACGATGTGGCCATCCTCACCGCATTGAAAACAGTACCATGGCTTTGGTCTGCTGCTTGGCCTTTGTTCTGCAGTAGAGGGAGACTCTTTGGATTTAAAGGACTGTTTCACATTGAACTTTGTAACATTGGTCTTAGTTTGTGGAGGTTTCTGTGTTTTTAGGCTTGTGAGCTGGCTTTGGAGCTCCGTAACTTGTCTCCTTAGTTCAGCAACAACGTTGTCTTGAGAAGGCCGACTGGATTCTGATTTTGATGCTTTCAGTCTGGTAAGTTGACTTTGCAGCTCAGTGACTTGCTTCCTCATGGTAGTGAGGTCACTATCTACTGGCGCGTCATTATCGAGAGGGCTGGCAGTCAAGAGGTGTGCACTAACCCTTTGCTTTGATGAACCAAGGTGCTTTCTCATCCGGTTTTCTTTTGCAGAGTGTCTATCCTCCTCCACACGCAGCTGTAACAGTAGCTCAGAAAAAGGAGGTGGGTCATTTCTTTTACGCTCAAGCTGCAGGTCAGCTATTAACACGTCATCCCAGCACCCTCTACAAAATTGTCGCAAAAGGTGTTTGTCAGTTTCACTGGCAGTTACACCGCCTCTTTTCAATGCCTTGCCAAGAACTGTCTGTAATCTGTACAGGTAGTGAGATGGCTTCTCTCCTGCGTCTTGCAGAGTGTTAAGAAATTTGGCAAAGAGCTCGTCGCCATCTTCTACTGTTCCGAAAGCTGAATCAAGCAGTTCGAGGTAAGCTGTAGGCAAAGCTCGTGGACCTAGTTGCTTTACAACCTCAACAGCTGGTGATACTAGGCTGTCTAAAATTTTCCTTGAACGCTGCAAATCTGAAAGAGCGGTGTCTTGCAGAAGGAGTTCAACACTGTTGCGCCAAGTATCAAAGTCAGCCTCATGACTAGGGCAAGGAGTTTTGCCAGAAAAACTTCTGAGTCTAAATGACACATTCATTTGCGAGACTGGGGCTTCGCTTCTCACTATGTGTTCTACAACCATTCGCTGCACTTCTGGAGGGTTAACATAACTCATGGCTCCCTTTGGTGTTTCATCTTTAGTGTGACTGGGCGTGTTACTCAAAGAAGTTTCTCCTTGTTCTGTTGTTCTCTCTGAATGAGCTTGACAAGTTACTTGAGGCTCAGAAGCTAGTAATTGTGCCGGTGGGCTGGGGAGCACTGCAACGGAAGGTTCACTTGCAGGCTCACCCGTGGACTCTGTTTCAACAGCTACAGATTTACTGCATTCAGAGAGCTGCTCTTTCAAGATTTCTTCATAGGATCTGCCACTGAGTTTAGCAATATTTTGCAGTTCGCTCAAAAAGCTCTGGGTGGCGCTACCAGTCACAATCGGCACATATTCACTGGAGAGGGCTCTTATCTGGTAAGTAACTCCAGTGGAGCTCTCGTAGCTATATGGAAGTGCGGGTTTCAGAGTGCTCAATGCAAATCCACTCTCATACTCTAGAATGGCATTTTTGTGGTATGGTGAAGAGGGGTTATCTACTCTTACCATTCTTGCAATGCGCCCATATTTGTTTAAGAAATCTTTTAATTCTTCATCTGACGCAGTATCAGTGAGCCCACTAACAATAACTGAGTTAGGCACTTTAATATCTTCTCTTTGAACAACTTCCATATTGCCGGACTTTAACTATTTGAGGTCTGTGTGGTCTGAAGAATGAGTTGAATAAGTTTATATTTTTCTGAAGTTCAACTAGCAACCACTCCTGGCTGGCTCGCCACTTTTGTAACACAGTAATGTTACAGATAACTTGGACCAGAATCTAGGTTTAGAAAGAGTGGTAATATAGGTATTAAGAATAACAGACCACAGACCAGTGAGTGAGTTTTAACTGCCGGCTTGTTTATATAGAAAAAATATTAGAAGAAAACAGCGACCATTAATGGTACAAACATTTATACACACATACATTCAATAAATGAATTGTTCAATTTCCCTTCAACAATTCAAACCAAACCCCAAACCTAGGGAAAACCAGGTTAGTTATCCCTATTTATTTAATCCAACCTATCTGAGTTGAGATATAATCTTGGTTTTAGGTTTCCTATTTTGGTTGTTTAGTTCTTGGTATCTAAGTTGAGTTTACTCAATCTAAGTTCTCATTTTATCTCAGTTTAGGCCTATTTATGAGTTTTTGTTCTAATTTTCAACCTTATCTTTAAGTTGCTTAATCAGCTCTATTTAAGCTTTAAATCACTTTTATAAACCCATCAACATAATACCAAATTGGCACACAATAAGGAAAAGTGAATAAATCAAAAAGTTCAATAAAATATCAAAATTACAACTCAATTCTCAGATCTCACAGATCAATGTAAACAATAAATCAAATTTCCACAGCGTGGTGAAACCCCAGTCTTTTGGTTAAGTCTTTTATCCAAACGAATCCACTGTGTGTTGCTGCAAAACCAGTCAATTTTGTCCTACCACGATCCCCGTGTCACTGTCAGTGTCTGTGTCTGTGGGTAGGTGGGTTCTGCAGGCAAGGTGCTCCTCCGCTCGGATCTCGTCTCCTATCTTGGGTGGCTCGCCATCTTGGTTTCACGGCTCCACAGTGTAGTCACGCTTCACGCTTCACCGGTCCCGACAAAAAACCTGGCCTACCATATAACAGGCAGGCACTTTAGCGTCACATAAATCAGTAAATTAAATAAAAATAAATTACTAGTACTGAAACCCAATTAATTATCAACATAAATACAAACCGCACCCTAAAATGGCGGTTATACACTCGCTTTCATTCAGTCGCGAGGCAACTTGACCATGTAGCTCCGTCTTTTAGCTCTTAATTACTTCTACATACACACACATTGAAAATTAGTTTTCACTCACCAAATCCTCGTTTGAAACAGAACAAACAGATTCCAGCAATGTGGACAGCAGTCGAGTACAATATTCTTCCCAAAAAGTAAAGAAAACACGGTATAAAACCTCAAAATACTCTCTTTTCACTCCTAATTGTTTCTTTTTTTTCCTCTCGGTCCAAGAGTTATTTTCTGCGCGTCGTCTGCAGCGATCTGCTGTTACTCCGATTATTCTCCCTCCCCCCAGCAAGCGGCGCTATAGTCACCTGAGCGGCACTTATTAAAGGAGCAGTTAACACAAAAATAATGATAAATTAAACAGTACCCTGCTTTTTTTTGACTGCTTTTATGACATTCTGTTGCATTACACACAATAATTATTATGTTTGCTTACTTTTAGGTTTGATCTTAGTTTTATCAGTTTATTGTCTTATTCATCTAGGTTACACGTCCAAGTAGCAGAAGAAATCCTCCACGAAAGCATGCTGAGGATGGAGAGATCTGCTGGAGACTGAGTGGAGGTAATTCTAGTGGCCGAGCTTCACATCCCGCTGCATCTTGTTCCTCTCTGTCTCTTCTTATCATTTTCAGGAGCTCTTCTTTAAGATGCTGCTGTTCTTTTCTCTTTAGCCGCCTGTCCACCTGTGGCCAGCTCTGTTTGAAGAGTAAAATGCCTTTTCACTGTCTCGCCTTCGCCTCCTGTTTTGATTTGTCACAGTTACAACCTTCCTGTCAAACTAATGTTGTGTATTTTTACTAGTGTTTTCTAAACTCTGAAACAGAGCACAAGCTTTTTCTCCATCGTGACTCACTTCCCAGTGATGTCACCTTCAGCTGTCGTCTTGTTTGGTTGCGTCTAGAAAGCTCACTTCAAACCGAAGCTGCAGCCACCACATCAGTGTTGCCAGATCCAGCAGATGGTTTCCAGCCCAAAAAGCTGTGCAAAGCCTATCAAACACACACACAAAAACTGAAAGATCAATATTTTTTCAGGTTTTAAAGCACCTCTTAAGTGCAAACATCACCTCACGCTTCAGGATTTTAAGCTCATGTCAGTGCGTCATGAAAGGCAACCCAGGTACGTAAACTGAAGAAATCCTACAAAAACAAACCACAGCAGCAAGCCGCCGCATCTCTACCATGAAGTTATTTGATGATGTCATCTTTACAGACCCAAACCAGGGACAACAATGAGGGCAGCGGTAGGACAGTGGTTTAAATGGACTGGTAAACAGCTGCCGGTGCTGCAGGAGTAACGAACAAGTGTTTTTATTTAAAGCAAAAGGCCTGCCAGTGGAGGATAATCCAAAAAACAAACTGAAGCAAGGAGAAAGATGACAACCACGAGGAGGAGAACAAGAGGATGGAAAGATGATGGTCAAGAAAGGGAGGAAGGAGAAGCAGGACAGTAAAGAGAGACCGGGACCGATGACGCATTTATAGTTTAAACTTGTCTGTACTTGTGAAACGTCACCGTTCCAGTTCAAAGTCTATTCTAGAAAACCCTGGATGTATTCCTGCGCCTCCATTTTTACTGGGGATCCATCCGGTGGAGATGGGAGGATTTTAGATGGCAAAGTTACCCAGAATGCATTTCCAATCAACAAGCAGATATTGGCGGAAGAGAAAGAAGTAAAAGATAAACTTATAACTTTGTTGTTTTGTAACAGAATGTAGTTTTTAAGGTGTTTTCATGTGAGAATATAATTCTCCTACCCTCAAATATGTGGTTAAATCATCAAGATAGATCGTATTTGAACATTTTCTACAACATCTTTGGAGTTTTTTTCTTCTTTTTTCCTCTACCAAACTTTATTTATAACACAACTAAAATACAAAATCATAAAACTCATTAAGAATGAATCACATAAAGTAATGGTTACAAACGATCTTGCCAGGGGAGTCCATGGTCCATTCTGAGTCGTATCAAAGTCCTCAACGTCTTTTTAAATCTTCAATTAAGTCGTAGATGTTTTTAGCCCGCTAGCTGAGCTGCGATGATGTCATCAAGTACATAAATAGACCACTGTACCAACTGCAGAAAGACTGGACAGGTGTCCTCTGAAGTGGGCGCTCCTGAGTCGTTCTCCTAAAGTATGAACTTCCATGTACACAAGCTCAGACTTGGATGAAGGCTACCCTGGTACCGTGGAGCATGATCTGTCAGGCGGGAGCGCTCGCCCTCATCGGGGGCTTTGCAGACCGGTGCCCCTCTGGTCTTCCCCACACTGGTGGTTTCCCCAGTTGTTCCAGTCAAAGTCGATAGGATCAACACTTGTGTAGCTGTCTGTGCCGATCTTTTTCTTGACTAAATGACAGGAAGATACCCAGGAATTTCTTGTGAGGTTCAACACCTCAACATTTTTCCCTGTTTTCTCCTTCCCCTCACTCTGAATCAATGCCATCCACCTTCTCTGTGCAGAGAGATCTTTGACCACTTTACTAACATTACGTTAGCCATGAAGAGCTAGAGGTGTAGCTTCTTTGCTTTTTTTACACTCCACAGCATCATAGAAGTACAACATGGTTGTTTAAAGGTAGAAAATGACGTAAAATTAATGTTCTTTACCAAAAGTAATTGTGTCTGCAGTAAAAACCCGAATACAGTGAAGATTGCTGATTTGGAAGGAGTAACTACACTTTGGTTTAGGGAGTTATTTACAAAAACTGCCCGACTGATTGCCAACCCAGTCTTCCTTGGAGACAGGATGAGAAGCTCTTGCCACTTTAGAGGGACTCAGAGTCGTGTTTTTGTTTCTCCACACTGAGAGCAGCCAGTCAGGTTGGTTTAGGCATCTGGCTCGGATGGCCCATGGACAAATCCCTGGGAAGGTGTTACAGCCACGTCCAGCTGGGCGGAGGCTGAGAGGCATTGTGTCTCTCCAGCATGGTAATGATATACTAAACGGGTCCAAGTGTTATTCATCAACCCAACCCTTGTTAGCCTGCAAATCAAAATTAAAACCGGCTAACTGGGCATGAATCCTCCCAGCGGTAACGTAGAAGCATATACAAGCTCAGAGATATTCCACCAGAACATGTATATTTTTTAGGAAGGGTAGGCCTGTGTGGGACAGATATCTATTATAGTCTCAATAATGGGAAAACTGGAAGCTGCTGGGATGATTGTGGACAGAGAGTCAAGTGTCCTGGAGCCTCATCCAGTCTTTTCATTGTAATCTCTTCCACTGCAGTGTCATCTTTATTTTCATTTTCTCACCAGTGTTGTCTTGCCAGATGGGTTTCTTGGAGGCAGAAAATTCCCTCCTCCAGGTGAAGATGTTTTTTAACTGGACTGTAGTTCAGGTCCATTGCAGCTCCGCAAGCACATTTGTTGCAGACTGGAGGAAAGAAATATCTCAGAAAGAGGAAAATAAGGGAAGGTGTTTGAGTGGGGAGGATGTGAGCAGACTCACTAGATTATCTCAGTGTGTGTGTGGATATGAGAGGATGTGGGAGAGGAGGGAAATAGCCTGAGTGAAGCCTGAGAATACCCCCTCCACTCCTCAACCTGTGTGTTGAGCAGAATCTTAATGGACTCTTCTGTTTGATATGGGGATTTTCTATCCAAATCTCCACACATAAAGGAGTCGGTCACACACACACTCGCATTAAAGATTTAGAAAGGTGGGGAAAGCATCCCTGATGCAGATGAAGCTGATACCTGGGTTCATACATTGTGTATTTATGTCCACAAAAATATGAGAGAAAAAAAAATGATGTTGGCCATTTTACCAATCAATATCCTATTACCTGCTACTGATGCTGCATTACCTTTGCCGTTTGACCAGAACAGCTGCAGTTTACAGTCAGTATGCAGGTAAAGTAGCTTTGAAATCGAGGCGTTTGCATACATAAGTACACACAGGGATGCACATTCTGTGAGCTAAGTCACCGTGGGAATTGCAAGTGCACACTGTCCTAAATCTAACTCCAATAGTTTTATTCTGGAGACACTTTTCCAATATTTTCTGTTCTCAGCGGTACAGTATTCCTTCTGTTTGACAGAGGAAGGCTGTATTCATTCTAAACCTTCATCTGATAGCTGTTAAAAATAACCGCAAGCTATTCTGTCTCAATCAAACCAGTTTTTTAACCGAGACAATGTAGTTTGACTCAACGTCTTGAGGTTTTGGTGAAATATCTGTGAGAGTCTTTGGTTAAAATACCAACGTCGTCGTTTCCATCTACATTTCCCTTCCTTCCTTCCTTCTGTAAGTACAACTGGTACTGATGCATCTTTCAAGCACGATCTAATTGCATGTCATGCTTTGAAACAGTCCAGATTAAAAGACTAAACTGGGTTACGAGTACCTGTATTTGGGTTATTTTCCTACCCTGGTGCTGGTTCAGTGATGGGCCGATACAACCATGGGTTGTTTTTGACACAGCTAGACCGGGTTATGCAGCCTGGCCAGACATACGAATTACTTTTCTCTTTGATACAAATAATGAGTTTGGTTCCTCTGGATTGGTAGTGGATTGAGTAAAAATTCACTGATCCAAGGTCTGATTGACTACAATTCTGCAGCCACCTGAGTTGATTTAAATAGTGACTCTTGGACGCTTCTGTATGACTCATTACGTAAAGTTTTCGACCCCAGTGAAACCGGGGCTACCAAAGTACCTGGAGGTGGCAGCACCGGTCGAAACCTGTTGTTAATACTGCATTTGAGGTGTTTGGAAGATACGAAAAGACGAAATAACAACTGAAACTCTTTGTCACTTGGTGTCCTGAATGGTAGAACGTCTTAGAAGTGTTTGGAGAAGCAGTGGCAGCTTTGCAAAGATGTAAAAGTTTCAGGGCCTGATCTTCCACCAGATCTCCTAAAGCCGCTATTTAGGGATAGCGGGTAGCAGGAGGGGCGTTCCCCCGCAAAGAACGCAATCTTCCACCTTGCTAAACCCGCTATCCCACCTGCTACATTATGCATAGGAGTGGTTAGGGCGTTCCACCTGTTAAACCAATCAGTGAGCCAGTAGCCATTGCCTTTAAGAGCAAGTTGCACAACCCGCTAACCGCTACGGAGCGTCCTTTCATCCAGATCAGAGCAGCTCTTGTGTGCAGCTCGTCTGGGACTCTGCTGTAGAGCTTCCTCCTCTTCCTTCCTCCTCCTCCTCTGCACTGATATATACATATAAATATACACAGACAATTTCTATCGGCTACCTGAAAATCCCAGATAGTCTGTGTCCTCCCAGTAAACACGTTCTGGTCGTCTATGGTTTAACTGGCGAGCAAGCCGTTTAAGACGATCTCTGCTGTTTTCTCAGGGGTTCAACTGAGGCCAAATCACACTTTTACAGTTAATTCGAGAGACAGAGTCGTTTGCGCATGTCCACATGTGACCAGGTGGACGCGCATTGATGCCATTTGGACGCGCTCTTGTATGCACCAACATGCAGGTTGCAGGTTGCGGGTAGCTAGTGGTCAGACCACCCACTACCCGCAACCCTAAACCTGTGATCGCAAGATACCGAGTTTGCGGAAAGGGTAAAAGACACACTGCCATTGCCACACCTACAATGTGAGTAAGGGAGTCGGCAAATTGAGTAGCGCCTTTAGCGAGAGAAAGATTGCATTAGCGGTTTGCGGAGGTTCCTATACCCGCAATTTGCGGGTAGCGGCTAGTGTAAACAGGTAAGGGGAAGTGAATGATCGGGGCCTTAATGTCCCAACATTTTTTGGGATGCGTTATAAGCCTGAAATGCAAATAATGGATGTATATTAACAAGCGAAACCCGCTTGTGTCTATACCATCTGTGGAGAAATGAAAGTCAAAGTGAATGTATAAATGACTGTTTGGACAGTTTTAACAAAAAAAAAAATATATATATATATTTTCCATGTTGCTTCAACTTTTTCTGATTTGGGGTTGTAACTCCCAAACTGAAGTTGGGAAGGAGAAAACCCCAATTAATCCATTTTAACCTCCAAGATTTTCGACATCAGTAGCTGTGTGAATTTCCTCACCGTGGCTTCATTAAAACAACCACCAAAGAGGGATTTTTAACTCATGTGGAAAGCGCCGATTCCCTCCCTCCAACGCTGAACCCTGTTTCTGCATGTTGATAAATTTCCTGCCATTTTCCTCTTGACTGCGTGAATCTGGGAGCCCCTGACAGCATTGCAGGGCAAACGCATTCATAAGTGCATATTTGCATAATGACATATTATGTTGTTTACATCCACAAAGGAAGCGACAATTAGACACAGGCTGTAGACTCGGGGAATGAAGGGAACACCTGTTGAGATGGAATTAGAGAAATACAGATTTTTTTTCTCCCCCTGAGGTATGTGACTGCTACAGTTAGGGTTCAATAGATCTATCTTAAAATGTCTCTTATCAGTTCAGACGCTATTCTGCTTCCTGAAAGCTGAAGTTGGAAAGCGATTTAAAAAATAAAGTCATTATGTAGTTCTACAGTAGAATTCCACCAGAGTTTCTCAAATTGCACTTGATAAAAGAACGTTGATTTTCTTCAATTTGAATTTATTTTTAGGCAAATTGCACTCCGAGGATGGCGCACGGCCAGACCTGCACTGCAGCCTCATGCAGCTGTGAGAAAAATAACCTACAAACGGTGAAATCGTTATCAAAAACCAGCACGGGTGTGCGATTCATGCACAGCACGTGCAGTCAGAGTGTATAGTTTTCATTGTTGTTGGTGTTGTAGTTCATAGCACATTGTTTTGATGAGTTATTACACCTTCCCAGGAAGCACTGATAAGGTTGTAATTGAAAGTTAACACAATAGAAAAATCGCTTCTGGCTTTATTGTGTCCCTGCACTGGTTTTTTGATTGTCTCCATCCTAATGCTACTGCTCTTCCATACAAACAATTAGACTGGTTCCTCTGCAACTGAACTTTGGTTCCTCGGGGACAGTACCAGTACCAAGAGGCACAGAGGAAAGTTCCTCTGGACGCCGCTGAACAGGCGTACAACCCGTCAGAAAAATAAAAGGCTGCAACGTAGGCAGAGTGACAGCCAAACTCGTATCAATGCCAATGAATGATTTGTCAGTTGTGCCGTAAAAACTTGTTAATCCAAAGTGAAACACATCTTGGTTGTTTTGAAGAGTGGCTCTTCTACTATTGGATTGGTATGTTTTGTACCAGTGGAAATGACAGATTAAAGTTGTACTTAATTGGGTCTACTAGACAGGTCTGCAACTAATTTAACAGTTGACCAAACTGTTAATTAACTTTACAATTCATTGACTGGCCAACGATAACTTTTGTCAAGCCTCTCCATCATGCTACTGTTAAATGACACGGCTCACATAATCACCTTACTGATAGCATGTGGACAGTTGAGCATATGAGCAGCGGATGTCTATCGTAGGAGGTACCGCAAGTCTCCAGTGGCATCACCATAGATTGTATCAATTGAGCTGGACAAACCCACGAGACCTCCCCCACTGGTTTTCTGAGTTTTTTTTTTTCTGTCTTACCGCACTTTTTGTCTTAGTGGCATCATGTTGGCATGAACTGACGCTGTCCAAGTTTGTTTACTCTAAAAATGGGCAAATGGACAGAACAAAGGCCTGGAAGCTGACGCCCACCTTGGTTCAGTCACTGCACGTGAGCGGTTTTAGCCTGGCTATGCTAAATTATGACGTCCAAACAATCTCATTTGAAATGTCGCCACCAAAACGACATCCAAAACAAATGCTGTCAGAGTTGAAATGAGGGCTAGTGGAGCTCCTCTGGGACTTCTGGCCACTTGGTCCACCACTCGCGGCCGAGGCCGGTTGCAGTCGCCTGATGGCCTGAGGGTCAAACAGGCTGACTGATGGATGCCTAAAACCAGTATTTTTTCGTTGCTCAGTATAACTGGGTTACTGCTGTGTATCTGACAATAAATGTCTTGGGGAAAAATAAAAATAATCTTTAAAATAATAATGGAGATGTTCTGTGTGGTCGGTAGTCAAGTCAAGATATACAGCTAGCCATTAGTTGTGCCAGCTGTCAATCAAGAGACTATAAATGCATAAATGTGTGGTTTTATATAATCTTACCTGATGATGCACATAAAAAGGTTGTACAGTTGTCATGGATGTCAAATTTTGCTACAGGGGACCAAAACAGTTGTTTTGAGCTGGGCTGTGAATATGTTTATTTCCGCTGCAGGGTGGGACGGTTGAACATGGGGGCATGATGGGAGAACGACTCACTTTTGGAGCCAACTAGCCGGATGTAGCCCTTCTGCTGACATCCACCGTCCAGCAATACTGTTGGTTTGCTCCCTCTGTGTTTCCTTTATCACTGTTTGTGGTATTCTCCTTCTTCTTTAGGAAGTTACATGCAAGTTTTACCCCCGACTCCATGCGCTTTTACTGTAGATCAGCCATTCCCAAACTTCAGAATACCAAAGCCCAATTTGAAATGAGAAAAATCTCCACGGCCCACCAAAACCTTTAATCACAACTGTGATCAACATACCGGACTAGGAACCATGTTTCAATAGTAAAGTAAGGAGTCAACAAATAAGTGGCACTTGTTATATTAAGTTAAGATGACAGTAGAATAACACTTAGTTGGTTTGTTGTATTACTTTTTAAATCATGTCATGAATATTTTACAGTGATAAAAAAATATTTTAAAAAGATTGAGGATTTAAAACATATTTGTTTAATTTTAATGACCTCTCACTGCCCACCTGCAGTACCTCGACGGACCACCAGGGGGCCGTGGCCCACACTTTGGGAATCACTGCTGTAGATGATCCATCCATCCATTATCCTCATCCGTTTAATTCTACGCTGGGTCATGGGGATCTGCTGGAGCCCATTCCAGCTCTCTTCAGGTGAAGGGCAGGGGTCCACCCTGGACAGGTCTCCAGTTCACCACAGGGCCACATATAGACGAACAGCCACACACACACTCACACTTATGAACACTCCCTTCTGAGCAGCAAAGAAAGGCCTGTTTTTCCGGGACGTTAATGTGGCTGTATACGATGCATTAAAGCTAAAAATTCTACGTCAACAATTGTACATAATTAGTCACGTCAAATATGTCGACCACCTGTCTCTAATTTATATACAGTGGTACCTCTACTTACGAATGTCTCTACATACGAAATTTTCAGGTTACGAAACGCCTCAAAGGGAAAATATTGCCTCTTGTTACGAAAGAAATTTCAGGATACGAAAGGCAAAAATCCAGTAGCGCTGCTACTCGCAGCTCCCAGAGTTTACCGAACGTAAACATACTTGTTGGCTTCTGTATCTCGGTTGAAAGCGGTGCGTCCGAGTTGCTCTGCCATTGGCTATCGCTTAGCATCTTCCTGACATCTCATTGGCTAGGAGGACCCCTTGTCTTTATGAATGTAACCTAGCAACCCAGGTAAAGAACAATTTTTACCTCCGCCAAGGAGGCAATGTTTTTGCCGACTTTTAGCTGTCTGTCTGTGTTCAAGATAAGTCAAAAAGTTATGGATGGATTTTGATGAAATTTTCAGGAGTTGTCGAAAATGTGAAAAGGAAGAACTGGTTTCATTTTGGGTGTGATCCAGAAGAAATCCTGGATTCTGGATCACTTTCAATTTTTCGATAATTGTTGCGCTTGGTGGAGGTCTGCGTCCTCCAAGTGCTTTTCTAGTTCTAACATGTATTTCTTACAGGTTTTTATGTCATTTCATGTATTATTTATCATTTTTAAAAGAAATTATGTTCAAATTCAGGGGGCTTGGAACGGATTAGGGCATTTACATGGAAAACACGTCTCTACTTACAAAATTTTCAGGTTACGAAACTACTTCCAGAACCAATTAATTTCGTAAGTAAAGGTACCACTGTACTTCATTTTTAAAGCAGGTAAATTCTGTTTGACAGTTCATACACTTTAGCTGCATGTTATGCTGCTGCCTTTTACTGCTTTTAATACTGCTTGTTTATTGCCTATTAATTAATCTGAACTTTAACGTTAATTTAGCTATTCGCCCCGATCAGTATTGAGACCTGAGTACTGGATTTCATTCCTGTTTACATGATCAATGACAAAGTGTCCTTGATCCCTGATCCTTGATGTGTCAACCGTGATTATGAATCTTGTAGTGACCCGTTGGTGCTGCTGAATTATTTAACAGCGCCCAGTCCTGCTGCGCACGCTCAGTGTGCACAGATACGGCACAAATACACAGTGGATCCTCCACTAATCCACTCAAGTGGTGCAGTGGTGCCCTTAAACCAGGCAGGAGTTATGATGTCTCTCAGCTCATTTCTTTCCGTTAGCTCGGCTGTAAATCAATCCAAAGACTGGAGCCGGACATCTGTGCACACACTTGCCCACGTATCTGCGTCCACCGAGGACTGACCAGGCAGCGTTTCCCATAATTCCGTGTGCTGTGCTGGCTGGCCTGACTAACTGAGATGGCGAACATCTGCTGGGAAGCAGCTACTTCTTCCCCCCTCTCTCTCATCCTTCTCCAGCTCGCCAGACTGCCCTCTCTCCATCACACACACACACACAGACATGCACAGCACAAACAAATACACTCCTAATGGGGTTTCGTCGTCAAGTAATGATTCGATTTATGCCAGAATGGTGTGCTGGCAGCATCTCTGTGGGATCCACCGTTTGGTCCATAGGTGTGCATTAATTGCCTCACCGAGACAAACTCAGACACAAACTGAGGAGATCCAGTTCAAAATTTGCCGTGAGGGCTCTCTCCCTCCCCCGTCACTGCCGTAAAACTTTCACAACTGCCAGCCCTGCGCTTCCTTTCATGACACTCTGATACCACCTTGGCATGCCAAATTGAGAGGTGTTAAGAATGTGAGGTGGCAGCCCCAGAGTGTCTTCGACAGTGTTACACAAGCCAGCGGTAGCTGTCAGACGCTGTCCAGGAAGTGACTGCTGATTCTGGAAAGTCCCCGCTGGAACAGCTGTCTGGTCCTAATGAGTGTAGAAGCAGTGTCTTTTTCATTTGCCTGGCTGAACGTGGATGTGATCCAGCTGGCGGGTACTGCCAGAAAGTTGAGGCGGTGAGAGGAAGAGGCTTCGTCCGACGCTGCTTCTGTACACACCGAGTGAATTCTCATCCTTATGAGACAGTAGGAAAAAGACATAATGTGCATGACTCTTGTGGGATGTGTTATTTAAGACGAGGCAGTCTGGCTCACTGACAGATGCTGGTTCGGTGGCTCCGTTGTTCAGTCGCTGTTTCCTTTTTCTACTCAGAAGGATCCTAATGTGTCAAATAAAAAGTGATTAGAGCGTCTTCACTCCTCTGAGTCTTGCTCACTTGTTCATCCACAATTATCTCAACTAAGGAATCGGAAAAATGATCTAATACCGATGTGACTTTGTGGTAAATTATGTATCTTTTTGTCTTAGACCAACTTGTTGTGTGCAACACTCAGCGGTCAGTTATGGGATACTGAGAGGAATGTGCAAAAGTTTTTCTTTTTTGTGTAAAAACGTAAAGAAAATCATCTGATCTCATTAGGTCTTGACAAAGGTGTTTGACATATACATAGTCTCATATGAACAACATGCACCTTTTGGCACCGTAGCTAAATTTATTTTTAAAAAATGAAGCCAAAAAGGGAATAGTAATAATAATAATTATATAATAATAACTAGAAAAGCACTCGGAGAGCGCAGACCTCCGCCAAGCACAGCAATTCCCCTATATAGCGATTTACAGATTGCGATAAAATCCGCCTTCTGGATCAGATCCGGATCAGCCTTTGAAATTTGATAGAGGTTCCCATTGTCAATCCCTGACTCAAATTTCTTGAGTTTTGGGCAATAATTAACGGAGATATTGAGAAACAACATTTTTGGCTCCATTTACCGCAATGTTATCGAAAATTTGAAAGTGATCTAGAATCCAGGATTTTTCTGGATCATAGCCAAAATGAAATCAGTTCTTTCTTTTTACATTTCCGACAACTCCTGGAAATTTCATCAAAATCTATCCAGAACTTTTTGAGTTATCATGAATGCAGACAAACAAACAAACAAACAAACAGATAAACGTCGGCAAAACATTACCTCCTTGGCGAAGGTAATTATTTGATCATTTGTGCTGCTAATCATCAGGCTGTAATTAACTGATTATCAGCAGGTGTGCAGACGTCTATAAAAGCAGACATTTCAGCATTTTTTTTTTACTGACCTGGAGCATTCAGATGCATGTTAACTCAGTGCCAGGAGGGAAAGACACAGGCAGTGATATTAGAGAAGCGGTTGTTCTCCTCACATCAACCTGGAAAGAGCCACGAAAAATCTTTTCCAAATAGTCGTTTGATGTTTGTTTTTATGCTTGTGCTCCAAAAATGTTTTGAAGAAAACCTTTTTTCTTCCAGTTACACGCCCCCTGCTGGTAGAGTTGCCACCACCCCTTCACTTTCCATTTCTAACACTGAATCCCTCTTGATTGGATACAAAACCGCTTCTCGGAGGGAGCTGATGGTCAATGACATTTAAAAACAATTCTCTTGAACATTACAGATACAGACCACATGCATTTGGTCAGATCATACAAGATGAAAATTAGATATATTGCATTTTAATAATTCTGCATTTAGCTTCACTGTTTTGCTTTTCTGCTTCTTGTGCGTCTCATTTTTCCCTCTCTGCGGGGGACGTTTCAGGCATTTTCATGTGTTTTTGTCTTCTGGTGAGGGATTTAATAAGCTCCTGAGTTCTGCTGGATGAACTCATGAGTGGATGCAGTGTGTTTCACTAAAGCCTGCATGATTTGTGTGGGAGGACGTGTCATCAGAGCTACTCAGCGAGGCAGGTACGGTGCGTTTCACAGATGCTCGTAGGACGATCTCCGCCTGTAAATCATTCAGTGGTTCTGGACGGCATTATTTTCTCCATCGCCTCAAGTCTCCCCCCCCGACACCAGAAAGTCAACTGCCATGTCTCATCGTGTGAGCGTCATCACTGCCGCTCTGTCTCATCCACTCCATTACAGGAGCTTCATTCACACCGTGATGGCACTGAGTGATGATGTTATTGATCTGCGGCACCGAACTCAGCGAGGGCCTCGTCTCAGGCTGGGACTGACGGCGCTGCCTCATACTGACACTGGAACTGAAACGGTGACGGCAAACTGGAAACACAGCCATCAAAATCAGTTTGGCGTGACCGGCTCAGCCCGTCTTTACGTAACCGCCAGAACTGTCAGATCAGGAATCAACTTGACTGCATGATGAAGGCCCCGCGTGTACGCAGCCCAGGTCCAGTGTGTATTTCCCACTGCGACCGGCAACCGACTTGATTTAATCCCATTTAAGTTGCTATTCTTGAGCTCGAGAAAAACCACACATTCATGGCTGCTACCAAATATGTCTAATTCCATGCTTTCACTCGTACAAGCAGAACAATATCACAGCAGTGTGCCCAGCTGGCTTGTAAAAACTGATCTGTGCTTGGGGTTTGAGATAAGAAGATTAGCTTAAAAAGTAGCGTCAACTCCATTCATTAGAGAAAACTTTGCCAATTATTTGTAATAGCATTAAAAGTTTGAAGAATGCTCCCATAATGTCACTCTGCCGTGGAAAATAACAACACGCAACAATGACAGAATTAAAAAGGGAATAATATTGAGGTTTTTGCTTCAAAAGACAATTTCATTTGTGAATATCTCACAAATGAAAGACTGATACATCCCATTTACACAAATATTTAAGGGATATTTTGGCTTTTGTGTGAAGCAGTTAGTGAACTTTGAAGTACCAAAACTCAATCAAACATCACATGACGACGCCTGGCATGGACGCTTCGCGGTGCTGCTCCGGGGACTTATCCCTGCGTCTACATACTGTCTGCAGGGGGCGGATCGGTCCTCTCGCAGCTGGTGGAGACCTGCCGCCGCAGACATGGACGGTGTCGCTGGAGGCCGGTTCGGGAAAGCTAAGCTAAGAAGCCCTGAACTGCTACCCGCGGCAACCACCACCACTGGATCCGGGCTGCAGCATCACAGAGCCGGGACGGGAGACCCCAACATAGCAGCGGCAGCATGCTGCCCCCGTCCAGCTGTCTACACGCTGGATGGGTCAGCTGACCTGGCAGGGGCCGTCTGGTGACCTGGTGGGGCCCAGCACCGCTGGGGGAGACGACAACAGCCTGGTCCGGTCCGCATAATGAACCGGGCTCTGGGACGGTCGGCTCCGTCGCTCGCCTGACTGAATGGAGCTCAGTCTTCCCAGAGGAGACGGTTCTGTTCATCGGTGTTTCCTCCTCTGACCTGGAGATATCTCACTTGTCATCATTATGGAGATATACTGGTTCTAACGGCTGTTGGCTGTTTTAACGGCTGCTAGCGGCTGTTAACTGGAGTTAGCACTTGGACCAGGGGACCTGGCATGAAAAGGAGCGCTGGACGCTGGCAGCTCCCCTAGTACACCAGATTTTTCCTGGTGTACTGAAACTTGAGTTTCCCCCTTGTGGGATTAATAAAGTAATTTGAATTCAGGTGAACTTGCAAATTCCTTTTTACCCCGATGACGACAGGTAATCCGGACCATTTCAGCAGTGAAACAAATCCGGATCATGATGCTCCCTCCACCATGCTTCACCACTGGGATGATGGTTTCATATTCATATAGGTGCCCACCTATTACCCTCTGTCAAGGAGGTTATGTTTTTGCCGGCGTTTATCTGTCTGTCTGTGTACAAGATAAGTCAAAAAGTTATGGATGGATTTTGATGAAATTTTCAGGAGTTGTCAGAAATGTGAAAAGGAAGAACTGATTTCATTTTGGGTGTGATCCAGAAGAAATCCTGTATTCTGGATCACTTTCTAAATTTCGATAACATTGCGGTCAATTGGGCCGAACATTTTGTTTCTCAATATCTCCGTTAATTATTGCCCAAAACTCATGAAATTTGAGTCAGGGATTGACAATGGGAACCTCTATCAAATTTCAAAGGCTGATCCGGATCTGATCCAGAACGCAGATTTCATCGCAATCTGTAAATCGCTATATCGGGGAATTGTTGCACTTGGCGGAGGTCTGCGCTCTCTGAATGCTTTTCTAGTTTATTCAGCAATGAGATCAGTTTCTTGGACGTGGCAGGCTCGTGAGCAGACGTATCCCTTTTCCAGCCTCATGCAGATGGATTTGGAAAACAAACCAGAAATCCTCCAACAGCTCTTCCACTAGCTGTAATGTTACTGGCTATCAGTGTCTGTGAGGAATTGTCTTCTCTCCTTTTCATTATGGATCTTACTAAAACTATTCAGATTAATGGTCAACAGTCAGACATTCTGTGTAGCTCAGCTTAGTAAATATTTAACACGACAGACTGATCTTTCCTCATGTACGTGCTACTGAAGCAATAAAGCCTACAGAACGCATTAGGAGTGTGCCAGAAAAAAAAAAAAAGATTTGCATAAGAATCACGATTCTAATTGGCTACTATTCAGAACCGATATAAAATGTCTCAAAATCAATTAAAAAAAAAAAAATCAGCTGGCTGTCCGCCTCCATTTTGTTTTGATGCCACCACGCAGCCGGTTCTGGAATGCACGTACGCACGGAAAGCACCAAAACAAATTGGAAACAACAAAGATGAAGGAAAAGGAGATCCAACCGGATCCAACTTTTTAAAGGCTAAAATTTGCCGTCATTTCGGTTTTTACCGAATGCCCGGACACACCGAGCTGGACATGACGCACAGAGTGTGCAAGCATCGCAAAACTAAGATCAAGCACTTTGGTAACACAACAAATGTCTCATATTACGAGGAATCACCCAGAGATCTAAGACACAGAGCAGAGTCAGCCGCCAGCAGACCAACATGCACTGCATTGCTTCACGAAGCTCTCTGCCAGCTCCGAGCGGGCAAAGAAAATAACTCGGTCTATCGCCTGCTTCATCGCCAGAGACCTACGGCCTTACAGTGTGGTGGAGAACGAGGGGTTTATCTGCATGTTGCAGACAGCGGAGCCAAGGTACGCCATACCGTCCTGTAAGTTTTTCACTGAGACAGCTGTGCCACAGCTTTACCAGGAGACTAAAAGAAAGGTGGCCAGTGCCCGAACCAGAACCACCAGTGGCACTAACATGTGATGCATGGACGTCGAGAGCAACCCAGTCTTCTGTGACCTTCACTGCTCACTACACAACTGATACGTGGCTGCTTGAATCCCATGTTTTGCAAACTTATTTCATAGCTAGCTACCTAGAGTAGCAGTTAAGGACCACACACTGTTTTTGGTAAAGGCCCTTTCCTCAGAATTTAAAAAGCAGCACGTTTAACTGCACTAATTTTTTTTTTTTTAAATAAAGAGGCATTTTTGTTTTTATTTTTGTTACTTTAGCATTATGTGATATTGCTTTCATGTAACAGTTGCATTAATTGCATCTCAGCATGGATAAATGTTTAAAACTTAATAAATTTGTCATTCTGTCTTGCAAAGCAGATGGGAGTAAATCATGATCAGAAATCATTATGAATTAAATTGTTTCGAATTGAAAAAAAAAAACAATTTTAAGTTGAATCGTGGCCCAAAAAATCCGAATTGAATTGAGAGATAGTAAAAGATTCACACCCCTAGAATGCATAGGTGGACACTTTCCCTTCCTATCTTTTTAGGATTTTTTTTTTTCTCTGACAAGCCTAAACTTCAGAAATGCCTGCCCCCCTAAACAAACAAAAACATCTGAATCCCACGGCCTCGGAGTCTCTAATCTCTGCTCAGACACGGAGCCCATATGCTTTTTTGCATGCTAATGAAGGCTTCTTCCCTTCCCGCAAGACACACAGTTTGATATTTCCTGACAGCCAGAAATGCATAAGCCTCTGTCTGTCTTCCTCTTCCCACTTTTCAGCAAAGCTGCCGGGCAGAGGCGGAGGGGCGGCGCAGATGGATCAGAACCACCTCAGACACTCCCACTTGTCAGTTTCAGGTGAAGCTGTGACTGACACCTAAACTCATCATTGTCCATAAAGCAAATAATGAACCACGCGGTGATGAGCCCAGAGCGTTAGGAATACATAGAGAGAGGATGATATTAGATTAGAGAATAAGTGACCCCCCTCCTGGTGTGAAGCACTCAGAGATTCATTTGATCAGCTGTAAATAAAAAGAGATGATTGATGGTTCGTTTTTCTCCAGCTAGCCTCCTTTTAAACGCAACGTATTTGCATGCAGGCTGAGTAATGTTTGTGGTCCACCGGTTACAATCAAAGGTTGTTTATTATGGCGGTGCAGCTCCAGTCACAGAACATGAGACGAAGGTGTGCAATCAAGTTGCTGCGCATTGTTCTAAGGCTCCTCCTCCACCGCTTCATGTTGAGTTTGACCTTCTCGTTCACGATTCATCATTCCTATGTCTTAAGAGAGAGCAGGTGCACTAAATAATGAATGAAATGGTTCATATACATATATGTGGGACAGCAAATAAAGCAGGGTAAAATTAAGACCGGAAAGTATCCCTAAACTGGATTATTTGTCTGTGATCTCCAGGTTGTCTTCAGGAGATATGATTGCTGTGGTTTTGCTGACCTTGCTCATGCTGTTCCTGTTATTTTGTTATTTTTTTGCCCATCGCGGCCGCTGTGAAGCTGCTCTAGATAAGGCTGTCATGCCACAGCCTCATCATCCTGCTCTTGATGTGTGTGTAGCATGTGAACATGCACAACCCTGTTACAAATAAAATAAGTGATGCTGTGTAAAATATTCAAGAAAAAAAGGTTAAATCATTAAAAGCTTACAATTAATTAAAAATAATCAAAATTAGACCAATGCCCTGCCAGCTTTTGTTTTTGAGACCCCTGTGAGATATAATGGGATTGTCTGCTGGTTCCATATTCGTCCCATGTGAACTGCCAACTTGGGTTTGCTTATGCGGTACGCACAAGTGGGACCCACGCTGAGCCCATTCCTATTCATCACCAATGTACCTGAGCATAACTGGTGCAGTTCACACGAGGCCGACACAGAGCACATGGACAATCCCGCATGAAGACCCTTTTCTCTGCACGTCTATTCACTACATGTACGAAAGTAATTGGCGACACCTGCCAATTATTGATTTCAGATGTGTTAATCAGATCTGTTGACACAGGTGCATAAAATCAAGTTCGTAGTGCGTGCAGTCTCCATTCGTGATACAAAATAAGTCATTCTGAAGAGCTCAGTGACTTCGAGCTTGATTCTCTAAAAGGAGGCCAACTTTGCAATAAGACATTTTACAAAGTTTCATCCCTGCTGGATACTCCAGTCAGCTGTAAGTGATATTAGAAAGTGGAAACATTTAGCAACAACAGCAGCTCAGCCACAAAGCAAAAGGCTTTTTAAAGTCACAGAGAAGGCTCATTGTGCACCAAACCCACCAATTGATTTCATTTCTGCAGAGTTCTGAACTACTACTGGTATTAACATTAGCAAAAATATTGTGCAGGAGCTTCATGGAATGGACTTTAATGGCCAAGCAGCTGCATACAAACCTCACATGGAGTGGTGTAAAACACGCCGTCACTGGACTGTGGAGCAGAGGAAACATGTGTTGACGGATAAATCATCCTTCTCTGTTTGGCAGTCAGATGGGTGAGTCTGAATTTGGCAGATCCCTGGAGAATGTTACCTATTGACTGCATTGTGCCAGCTGTCAAGTTTGGTGGAGGCATAATGATATCAGGCAGTTTTTCAGGGTTTGAGCTCGGCCCTTAATCTCCAATGCAGTGCAAACTTAATTCCATACCAAGACATTATGGACAATGCAATACTTCCTGTGGGTACAGAAAATTCAGATCCCTTTAATTTTTTTTCTTTTTTATTGTAGCTATTTACTAAAATCAAAAAGTTCATTTTATTTCTCATTAATGTATACTCAGTACTAGGGGTGTGACAAGATCTCGTGCCACGAGATCTCGCGAGATTTAAGTTGACGATATTTCTCGTTGTGTTCAAAATCTGTCTCGCGAGATTTGTGAGCTATCCAATTACTGTATGTATCCTTTGCTACATACAGTAATTGGCTAAGTCTAGCCTGCCAGAACATAAAGAAGGACTAGGAAAAGAAGAAGAAAAAGAAGAGAAGAGCCAGAGGAGTCCAACAGTTTAGAACAGGCTGAGAGGGAAGTTGAAAACTACAGAAAAGAGGCTTCTATCCCTCTCAGTGGCTGCCCTCTGAAATGGTGGCTAGAACACTGCTCCCAATATCCTTTGCTGTCTCAGCTTGCCAAAGCATGCCTTTGTGTCCCTGCTACCTCTGTTCCAAATGAACGCATCTTTTCAACAGCAGGAGACATAGTTAATGCACAAAGATCTCAACTGCTACCAGAGAATGTGGACATGCTAATATTCTTAAAAAAGAACATGGCTGTGTAGTTGCAGCAAGTAGTCAGTGACATACTTAGACTTTATTTGCACTATTTGAACTCTGTGTTGACAGAGTAGAACTTTGATTTAAGTTCACACATGTTGTTTGCACTTAAATAAAATTAATTTTTTTTTTCATTTAACTTTAATAAAGTTTAGTTTTTGTTTCAATTTTGTTAGTTTCAGTTTATTAAAAGCTCATGCTAAGATTTTTCATGTAAAGATTTATAAAACATTTCAAAATGCATGTGCAACCATTAAAAAAGGCTTGTTTCAGTCATATATAGGTTGTAATTGTAATTTTGTTTAAAATCTCGTCTCGTCTCGTCTCGTGAACCCAATATCGTGTCTCGTCTCGTCTCGTGCGCTGAGTGTATCGTCACACCCCTACTCAGTACCCCCCCCCCCGCTACCACACACACACACAAAAAAAAAACAAATGTAGAAATTTTTGCAAAGCTATTAAAAAGAAAAACTGAAATATCACATGGTCATAAGTAGGGATGGGCAATCGGTGAAGATTTATTTGTTGATCGTCGGGAGAATTAATGATTAATAATCGATTAATCATTAACATTTTTATTTTGAAAACTATTACAATTATTCTCGATAACGTTTGTTTTCCCCTTTGGCCTGGTTGCTATGGCCCGCGCATGCCCGGATGTGTTCAGTGGCCTGGATGTTCGTGGTCAAGAATAACGTAACAGACATTTCCTTTTTCTTTTCTTTAAAAACAACGATAATAAAAGAAGAGATATCGAGGAGACTGCTTAACAAGTACAATTTATATCTTATCAAGCCACCAGTATTACAGGCTTTTTGTTTCTTAAAAAGATTCTTAAAAAGATGCGCTTGTTGTGTGCTCGATGTGTACTGCAGCTCCTTCTGGTCCGTGCTAACACCGAGTTGAGGCTAGGCTAGGCTGAGATAGAGATGAACCGCCTCCACCATCCTTTACAAGGCTTGGATGCACCTTGTTCAAGTGATACATCTTGGCCGCATTCATCTTTCCTTCAATTTCAACCAGCTGTCCTTTTCCTGCAGCTGAAAAACACCCCCATAGCATGATGCTGCCACCACCATGTTTTACTGTTGGGATTGTATTGAGTAGGTGATGAGCAGTGCCTGCTTTTCTTCACACATACCGCTTAGAATTAACCCCAAAAAGTTAAATCTTGGTCTCATCAGACCACAGAATTTTATTTCTCATAGTCTGGGAGTCCTTGATGTGTTTTTCAGCAAATTATGTGGGCTTTCATATGTCTTGCACTGAGGAGAGGCTTCTGTTGGGCCACTCCACTATACAGCCTCGACTGGTGGAGGACTAGAGTGATAGATCCAGAAAGTCAACTTTATCCCATCTCCCTACTGCATCTCCAGAGTTCATCCACAATGATCTTTGGGTTCTTCTTGATCTCTCTCACCAAGGCTCTTCTCCCACGGTCCTTCTTCCATTATGGAGGATTACGTGCTCTTAGGAACCTTGAGTGCTTCAAAAATCATTTTGTAACCTTGTTCAGATCTGTGTCTTGTCTCAAATCTGTCTCTGAGCTCCTTGGGAAGTTCCTTCAACCTCATGATTCTCATTTACTCTGACATTGTGAGCTAGCTGTAAGGTCTTATATAGACAGGTGTGTGCATTTCCTAATTAAGTCCAACCAGTTTAGTTAAACACAGCTGGACTCCAATGAAGGAGCAGAACCATCTCAAGGAGGATCAGAAGAACTGGACAGCATGTGAGTTAAATATGACAGTCACAGGAAAAAGCCATGACCATGTGATATTTCAGTTTTTCTTTTTAAATAAATTTACAAAAACCTGTACAGTTCTGTCAAGATGGGATGCTGAGTGTATAATAATGAGACATAAATGAACTGAATACTTTCCGTACTCACTGTACTTTGTGGCAACAGTTTTGGGAAGCTCTTTTTCTATTCCAACATGACTGTATACAAAGCAAGGATTACATAGACATGGTTTGATGTGTGGAGTGGAAGAACTTGACTGGCCTGCACAGAGCCCTGGCCTAAACCCTACTGAGGACCTTTGGGATGAACTGGAACGGAGATTTGCAGGCCAGGCCTTGTCCAATTTCAGTGCCTGACCTCATAAATGCTCAACAGAATTTATAAGCAAAGTCCCACATGAAGTCCTGTGGAAAGTCTTCAAAAAAGAGTGCAGGCTGTAACTGCAGCAAAAGGGAGATCAACTTTATTACATCCGCCAAGGAAGTTATGTTTTTGCTGGCGTTTATCTGTCTGTTTGTCTGTTTATCTGTCTGTCTGTGTTCAAGATAAGTCAAAAAGTTATGGATGGTTTTTTGATGAAATTTTCAGAAGTTGTCAGAAATGTGAAAAGAAAGAACTGATTTCATTTTGGGTGTGATCTGGAAGATATTCTGGATTCTGGATCACTTTCAAATTTTCGATAACATTGTGGTAAATGGAGCCAAAAATTTTGTTTCTCAATATCTCCGTTAATTATTGCCCAAAACTCATGAAATTTGAGTCAGGGATTGACAATGGGAACCTCTATCAAATTTCAAAGGCTGATCCGGATCTGATCCAGAAGGCGGATTTTATCGCAATCTGTAAATCGCTATATCGGGGAATTGTTGCGCTTGGCGGAGGTCTGCGCTCTCCGAGTGCTTTTCCAGTATTAAATTTTTGTATTTGAATACAATGTCATTCCAGTCCCTGTAAGGGTGTCCAACTACTTTTGTCCACATATCTCAGATGGGCATCATATACAGCTGTTGGATTGGAAGATATACTTAATTAAATGTTACATCAGAGACATTTGTCTGTCATTTGTTCAAAAATACAGTTTGGTGTTTAAGAATACAGTGAAAGAGAAACTTGTTTTCAGCACATAGTTTAAAGATGCAGCACAATTTAAAAATTTAAAAATTCATGCACAAATAAATAGCTTTTAACTTTTTAGAAGTAGATTTCTGTTGTCAGATTTTGCAGTAATTTATACTATTAGGTGGGTCTTAAATAAAATATTTCTTGAAAGCCATCTGGAGAGTTTGTGGGAAGACATAAAGAGAAGAAACATGGTAGATGCTGTGAGAGCAGCAGCTGGGATTAGACCCTTAAAGATAATTGCTTTGTGTTGAGACAGTTAAAAACTATCCACACAGACTTGGAGAGGAAAGGACAGTGTCAAGGGTGTGCCCACTGAGTTAGTTAAATTACAATACTTAACAATGCCCTTAAAATCCATGATAAATGTGAACTAGAGAGATGAAACAGATCCGGATCAGCCTTTGAAATTTGATAGAGGTTCCCATTGTCAATCCCTGAGTGAAATTTCATGAGTTTGGGGCAATAATTATCAGAGATATTGAGAAACAAAATTTTCGTCCCCATTGATCGCAATGTTATCGAAAATTTGAAAGTGATCCAGAATCCAGGATTTCTTCTGGATCACACCCAAAACGAAATCAGTTTTTCCTTTTTACATTTCCGACAACTCCTGAAAATTTCATCAAAATCCATTTATAACTTTTTGAGTTATCTTGTACACAGACAGACAGATAAACGCCGGCAAAAACATAACCTCCTTGGTGGAGGTAACTACAAATTTATCTTTGAGTATTGGCATCATCTGTTTATTTGGCAGCCAGCATAGCCAAGGACTAGCCGTCATCACTTTAGCGACTTATCATTTTGGATCATACTGACTTCTGAGCTGTGAACAAAAGCATAATAAAGGACCATGACTTACATTTTGAAGAGAAACATTTTATTGTGCTGTTACTTGTGTGAACAGATCACTGTGACTGGCTGTGGGTTGTTCTGGAAGAGTCTGAGGATGAAGTCTAGCTAAGCAGCAGGCAGCTTGTGCTCTCTGAGTGTCTTAATTGACCTGCAGGTTCTGATCAGGCAGGAATCTTGGTCTGGTAGCTCTCAACTCATTACGGATGTCGCCCAAACTACTGTCAATAAATACAAACGCAGGAGGGTTCATGGCCTCTGCATCCAACAGTTGCCTATTTTGTGATAAATATTCAGGTATTGATCAGATCACCCCTGGTAATGATCATCAACAGTCACCTTAGCAAAAGTATTATGATGTGAGAGAAGAGAGCACTGCTGAGCTTATGGCCATTTTGGAGCTTCTGTCTCCAGTGATGCATCATGGGACTGCAATTCAATTTAAAGTGTCAGAGAACTTTTTACAGAAAAATGAATTTGAGATATGATAATTTTATTTTATTAAAAACAATATTTTTCAACAAATTAAATATTTTCTGTTTTTGAAAAACAACAAATTGAAACATCAAATCTGAACATTTTGACACAAATTTGCAATATTTGGTTGAATATATTTGAAAGGGACTTGATAAAAATACTTTAAAATGATGCAATAATGGATCTGGACCCATTTAATTCATGCAAATTTACTGAGATTCTTGCTTAAATTCTTCCTAAATTATATTAACATTCTGATCAAAAAGATTTACCCTGAGTGTACCCTTTATTCTATTTATTGAAAAGATAAAATCACGCTAACTATTATTGATGTTTTAGTTTTTGGATATTTGACGTGGACAAGTTTGCTGTAGCTTCATGAGAATCATCCATTTTCCACCAACACCCTGTAGGTCAACAGCAGTGATGGCGGTCGTTCCTCCTCCGTTCCTCTGAGGGGTTCATGAGTCTTGTGATTGTCATGTTCAGCCTGGCGTAGGCTTCACATCAGATGCTCTTCCTGACACAACCCTCTGCATTTATCCGGCTTGGGACCGGCTCAAAGAAGACAATGACTTATGCCCCCTTGAGGCTGCATTACTTTAATTGGTATACAAACTAAAATTTTATTAAGTAGCCTGATTTGATAGTTTGTTCTTCTTTTATTTTTTATCTTTTTTTTTTTTTGACTGGGAAAAAAACCAGGGCACTGGATGAAGACCCAAACATGGAAACTAATTAACAATACATTAGATCAGCGGTTTTCAAAGTGTGTGGCGCGCCTCCCCTGGGGGGCGCCAGAGGGATTCAGGGGAGGCGCGGGAGAAAAAATAAACCTGAACAGACAGAAAAAGAGTGTAAACATCGAGGGCAAAATGGATCGATTTTTAGTATCTCAAGTGAAAGTAAGAGAGGACACAGAGTCTGGGGCGATCAGAAAACGGAAGTATGACCCTGATTATTTAAAGTTTGGCTTTTCGTGTATTGGTCCTGATGATGCTCCGCTGCCACAGTGTGTTATCTGCAAAGAGCTGCTAGCTAACAACAGTATGCGACCATGTAAACTCTGACGTCATATTTAAACCAAGCACCAAAGTTTAACGACCAAGCCGCGGGAGTTTTTTGATCGGAAACTTAATGAATTGCGGCCACAGAAGAAAGTCATCGAGGCGTTTGGCACTGTGACTACCAAGGCAACCGAAGCATCGTACCGGTAAGCTTTAGTTTTAAGGGGGTTGAACCGAGGACGCGTGTGGTTTCTTGGAAAAGTGGCATCTGCGTGAAGGAAGGCGAGTCTCCCGCAGATCATCAGCCTCTCTGGACTTTAACTTAATCCGGATCCTAACTGCTTCACACCCAAACCCAAACCCAAACCCAGCCATGAGGACTAACGTGTGGATCTACCAGGCTCTGGTCTGTCTCGTGGTCACTATTGTGGACTCAGGTAAGCTGATGCTCTGAGCTTTACTGATTAAAGTCGCTTCACTTCAAACAAAAATGTGGAGAAAAAAAAGTGAGAAACTTTCACTTCACAGTTGTAAAATTAGATTTTTAAAAGTCAAAGCTTGGCATGTCATATAAATTGTTTTATGTATGCTTTAAATGCATTTTTAATTCCAGGTTTTTGACCATGAAATGTCCTGGACTGTTAAGATATTAAATGAAAAATGCCTTTTTGGCTGAAGATGTTAGACTTCAGAATATTTATTTAAAGATTAAATTGAGCCCAAAAGATTTCACTTTCAGGATTAGGTCTAAAAACAAACAGGTAACATTTGAGTGTGCTGTTTCTCATAAATAAAAAAAAAATCAGGTTCCATCTCCACTTAGAGGGCGCGCGGCGGTGCCACGCCGGTGCCACGCCGGTGCCAGGACGCACAGCTTTATAAAAAGCCCTGGCTACTTTTCTGATGTAACAACAACTTTTCTGTACCATCAGTCGACCCTCCTGCATCTGCTGAGCGCAGCGGAGAGGATGCCTGACGTGCCGTGGCTTGGCGGCACGGTTTACTACGGTGGCCTGTATGGTCAAATACAACAGAAAAGTGCGACACGCTATTGCAAAACTCACAACACAACACATTAACCCACAATGGAAATGCGACGGACAATATTTTCTGAGGGACCGTTTTGATTCGAGCTGACAGACTGAATGGTTCTGTATAAATGGTTCATATATAAATCTTTAACTGTTGCTATACCTTTAAGAAGCCACTGTTTCCAAAACACCATTTTCTTCCCAATACGGATGTCTGGGTTATTCCACAAGGATGCATAGGATTGTTTGTAGTGCGACAATTTGAGGAGTTTATGGATTTCACACCAAACATATCGCGAGTGTTCAATCACTGGGTTTGGATCCTGTCTCAAGCGTTGTGAAGGAATGTCCAGGGGTCTTTGCGGGGTCTTTTTCCTTCCCACAAAAAGTCCTTAACAATGTTGTCATATCTCCTGAAAATGTCTAGGTGCTTAATTTTATACACCTGAGGCCATGGAAGTGATTGGAACGCCTGATTCCCATCATGTGGATGGGTGAGCAAATACTTTTGGCAGTATAGTGTAGTTGGATAAAGACCACCAGGACTAAAGAAGAAGTCATGAAACCAAGAGAAATTTGAGCGTTAAAGCACATCTAACAAGAGAAAAGAGAAAACAACACTAGAGAGGTTACAGCGTGGGACACAACATTATACGTGGCAAAGTTTCAAAGTTGAATAAGTTTCTTTAAAGTTTGTTGCTCGTGAATTTTTCTTCCACCATAGTTATGGTGTAATGATTCAAGCCATGATATAGTGTTCTCAACTCCATGATTTGTGCTGTTGTTTAACTTGAATGCATTTAATACATTTAGAAAAAAAAATGCATAGGCAGATCTTTTTATAATCCTGACAATGATGTAATGAATAACTACAGAGCCTTCTACACTGCCAAATGTGTCCGTTATACAACATGTTACTATCCTGCACAGATTGAGTGGAGTACCAGCAGTAAAAGAGGAAATAACACTGGCTCCATCTGTGTCGACACTTGGCTGCGGACACATACTGTCACAGTGAAATGGAGTCTTCCACAGTGGGGGGGCATCGACCGCAGACTGCTGCGCTGAAAAAAAATGCTGTTCTGAAAGGAGGTTTGGGTTGTGAAATAGGGAGGAATGGATTGACGGACAGGACCTGTAGGGTGGCTCCATTGAGCTGCTGCTTTTGTTAGAGGTCCATCTATCTGCTGCACGGGGGGATCCGAATGACTCCTCGAGGACTCAGAAGAAATAATGGCTGCTGTTCCCCATTTGTCCGTCATACCCGATAACATCGCCTCTCATTTCTCCACCGACGGGGCATCTGCTAACAAAAAAGGGTGACATTCAGCAGATGGACTCTATCAGGCAAGAACACCTAAACCCTTTTAGTGCAGGGTGATTCCACCTTTAAAGGCCTCCCTTTTCTCAGAACAAGTGGAACTGTAAACAAAGTGAACACAGCGCTGATATACGATGATAAAGACAGAACCGCTGCAGTAAAAGTGCTCTACTGACAGTCACAACGATGGAATATTACTCATGCTTTGTTGACGATGAAACAGATTGAGCGAGTTATGGCTCTCATTTACATGTTAAAGCAGTATTATAGATGCAGTAACTCAGGAGCTGAGTGACAGAACCAGAGAGTTTGTAGAATTATAAAATTAGCATATAACTGCAGTATGTCTGGAAAAAAAAAAGACCTCAAAAGACCACAAACAGCAGGATTTACCCTAGATTTACTGGACTGTGGCTAAATGCAGTCTTGCAAAGCTCGGTCCCAGCTCCTCTAGCCGAGCCTGCTTCCAGTCCCGAGAACTAGGACCACGCGCTACAGGAACAGCTTTGTCCCTGCTGCTGTCTTTCTTTTAAAAAAATCTTAACGCATTTTATTTATTGATGAGGTCTATCCTGCTTTTAATTTATTTATTTCTATTTATTAGAAACCCTGACCTTGGTTTTTTCCTCTATTTACTGTTCTTGGTCTTGTGGGCAACATCTACTTTTATCCTGTTCAGTGAGCATTGTGAGTACCTGCCATGTCTGTCTTGTGCTGTCGTAAAACCTGTTCATTGTTTTTGTCCGGTGTTAAATTAATGACTGTAAAGATTGTGTGTGAGATGCCTTTTACTACTGCAAAACAAATCTACCTACGGGTATTAATAAAGTTAACTTGAACTAACTTGAACTTGAACTTCTGGAGCCAGCTGTAACAAAGCAAGACTGCAGCCATTTTTGATGTCACCACCGAAACGTCATTTAAAAACAAGTGATGTCGGAGCTGAAATGAAATTCAAAATTCAGATCAAGCGGGATCCTCAATGAGCCGACGCTATATGACTTCAGCCTTGGTGTCCCACCAGGCTTCATTCAAATTAATACTTTATTAATCCCCCAAAGGGGAAATTCAAGTTTCAGTACACCAGTCTGGTGTACTAGTGTACCAGTTAACAGCCGTTAGAACCAGTATGTCTCCATAATGATGACAAGTGAGATATCTCCAGGTCAGAGGAGGAAACACCGATGAACCAAACCGTCTCCTCTGGGAAGACCGAGCTCCATTCAGTCCGGTGAGCGACGGAGCCGACCGTCCCAGAGCCCGGTTCATCATGCGGACCGGACCAGGCCGTTGTCGTCTCCCCCGGCGGTGCTGGGCCCCACCAGGTCACCAGACGGCCCCTGCCAGGTCAGCTGACCCATCCGGCGTTTCCTTAGAAGCAAAATACATATTATGGAGCCAGTGCTAAAAAAGGCAATTCAAGACAAACTCCTGGAAGGCCATTCAAATTTCATCAGCTGTTTGGATTTAGCAGTAACGTAGTAATGTACCACTAAGATGCCGACAAAGAAAGAGCCCGACCGGTTTGGTATTCAGGAAGAAACCTTGAGTGGTGAAGAGGAGAGGAGCCGGTCACGTCCGACAAACAGAAAGTGTTTGCCTGTCAGGCCTTATTGACTGGTGTTTTCAGCATTCAGACTACACTGTAAACAAACAAAGTCCTTCTGAATGAGTCAAGCAGGACAGTTGACTGAGAAAACAGTGTGACGACATTAAATCAAGCAGCCGGCTCTCAGCTATGTACACTTGAACTTTTGAAGTGAATTATCTTGACCCATTAACATAAGATGGCTATCGTTCTCCATCCTACTGCATGTTGACTTCAGGATGAGCTTGCTTTTGTCTTTGTTCTTCCCATCTGATCACACCAGAAGCATTTTAATTAGATAAATGTGCTGTGAGTTAGCTTCTTTGAGTCTACATATAAGCTAGTGACTACCTTCTCACCCATGTCATGGTAATTCTCAGAGGCTTGAATCAAAGCAACTGGACTTCCTTTTTTCTTTGTTCTTTTTTGTTCTTTCAAGAACAAAGGATAAAGGAAGTCCAGCTGTCTTGATTCAAGCCTTTCAGAGGCAGCATAACTTCAATGTTTTGATGTTGCTTAGGACTAAATATACAACCTCCATCTTATTTCACGTCTGGAAGCAAAAGACAACAAATCACCAACTGAACCGATTGATATCTGCTGGTACGCTACAGAAGCTAATGTGATTTAGCCTTATTTGGAGTCCCAACCATCTGACTTAAAGGGAGGATTTTAGTTGGAGTGGTACTGAGAAGTCAGTGCAATTAAAGTCTCATTTGGAGTCTGCAGATGTAAATGACAACCCACAGCTCTGAGGGGATATTTGCTAACTTGCAACAAAAGTTATAATTACTTAAATGACTTCTCTTTGAATCTGTGGGGTACGAAGGTCAAAGCCCATCTTAGTCTAATTTATAGAAATTTAGATGCATTCTGCTTGGAGATTAGCATTACCTTGATTTCAAAGAGCAAGTCACAAGGTCTCACCTTTTTGAATGCACCATTTCCTACATAGCCTTTTATATTTTACATAGCCAAGGAGTTCAGTAAGGTTGGCATCCATCCATCTCTTCTTTCGATTCAGGGTCACAGTGGTCTGCTGGAGCCAATCCAAGGCAGGAACAAGTTTCCTGCTCATCGCAAGGAAAAGATTGAATGTTGTACTTTAAACAGGTATTGCACAGTACTGGTGCTGATTTGCCATTTTATTTTAACTGCTTAAAAAAAGCAATACAAAGGTGCACAAACAACATCCAAAATGTTCTTGAAATGATGTTACATTTATGAAAAATGGCATGAGAACATGTTGCAACGAGTTGTTTCCAATCCTCTTGTCCTGGCAGAGTCAGTTTAAGACCTCTGTAAAGCTAATAGCTTCTATATTAAAACAAACAAGCAAACAATCAACACAACCTTAAAACAGCCTTAAAACAGTCAAGCTAGGAACTTTAGCTTAGCTCAGCTCATGCTAACTAACATTACCTCACATTCACTCTGAATCTGTCCATCTATCCTCGTTTCAGATGATGCTAGAGAACCAACCGAGCTCTGGCAGAGCTACCAAACCCAACCAGTGGTTGGACCGCAGCAGTTCTGTTAACACTGTACCTGGTCCAATGCCACTTTGACTGATGACTCCAGTGGGGTCGAGCTGCTGCTGCTGGCTGCTGCCTGGTGCCTGCTGCTGCACTAGCCAAGCTGTGGCGGAAGGCTGCTAGCCAGTGCTAGCCAGCAGCAACAACCCAAAGCCAGGCGCTGCAGTCTATCTCTTTAAAATAAGTGTTTTTTTAATGCTCTCTTAGCTCTTAAATCACAGTTCATGAGTCAAATTCACCAAAAATACAAAGTAGTTAGCTGTTTGACACAATAGACAGCAATGTAGCTGTCGATGGAAAAGAAAAAAGTGCATAGATTTGTGGCTTTACGTAATGTCATCTGACAAGGTGTATGAAAATTCACACCTGTACAGTTCTTCTGGATGTGAAATCTAGCTATGAAGGCTGAAACAGTTTTGTTTTGTTTTTTTCTGCTGTAAAGTTGTAACACAGGTGTCAATGGAGAGGAACAGCACATATTTCCACTTTGGCATGTCTGTCAGTTTAGCAAACCTTTTGATGTCAGTGTGCACTTTGGTAAGACAGTGACCCGCACAATAAACCCAATATGCTCGCTGATGTGCGATGGCTGAGAAAAAGAGCTTCCTATCTGTGTGTGCATGCGTTCGTGTGTTGGCGATGGTTCAGAGTTTTGCAGTAAGTGGTGGCAGAAGCACCACCACAGTGCATTCTCTGATTCTCTCTCCTCTAATATTCTCAAATAAGTTGTCCAAATGGCATCAGCGATGGATGTGAAACACGATTTAAAGCTAACATATTTTGGAATAAAGTGCAGTGATGTGAACACTGGCGAGCAGGGGAACTCAGAAGGGGAACGTCGTAGCCAAGCATGAGATGGATTAAGCCCATTTAATATGGAAAGCTCCCTTTATTTAATGGGCTCTAAGTTATTTATCTGAGACTGGGCAGGAAGTACTGGAGGGTAAACCACGGACAGGTCGACAGGGAAGCAAAAAACTGACAGAAGTAGATACCACCATTAGAAATCACTGAGCTTTGTTTGACATCTCCAGAATATGTCTTTACATAATGAGCCTACCTCAGCCTTTGGTTATTGAGGCTGCTTTGAGATGAATAGTCCATCTAAATGGTTGATAAGTGAGGAAGGTGGAAATGGACTGGATAACCTACAGGGGGAAGGGAATGAAAGGAAAAGCAATTGGCTGACTGGTGCTGGGAAGTCACATTGTGGCTTTAAATGAAACTTTTTTTTTTCCTCTGAAAGTGAGATCTGTAAGAAAAGAAGGAAAAAATTTCAAATGATCATTTAAAATAAGAGAAAATCCATTAGAATAATTTCATACATTTTTACCATTAGGGATATACATTCCACACGTATTGTTGACCGATCTGCAATGTCACCTCATTTGTAAAACAGACTGTGGTAAAGTTAATTAACGTGACATTTTCTCAAAGACATGCTAGCAGTGAAGATATTTTGAAAGACAGTCAAAGTAAACATATATTGTACCATGTGTCTTCACTGATCTTGTTGTCTTTGCCTTTTTCTGAAAGCCTCTGCCGACATAATGTTTTCATTCCTATAGATATTTAGAAGCACTGTGATCAGCACAAAACATCATTATGATGTGGTTGATTTCTTGGTTTAGGTATCCAGTATGGTGGATGTACAACCCCAAATTAGAAAAAGTTGGGACGATATGTATAATGCAAGTTTAAAAAAGAAAACCAGGAAAAAAAAAAACTACAGGGATATTTATATTCACTTTGACTTTTTTTCTTTTTGCAGTCAGTACAAACCCAAGATGCAACATGCTGTTTTCATCAAATTCATGCCATTGATAATATACATCCATTTACATGCATTTTAGGCCTGCAGCACAATCCAAAGAAAGTTGGGACCATCAAGCTTTTATCACTTTCTAATACTGCCATTCCTCCTCACAACATTTGAGACATTCTTGCACTGCAGATATCAAGCGATGATGTGTTCAAATGTTATTTGTCCCATTCTTCCTGCAAACACATCTGAAATAAGTGCAACATTATGGAATTCTTGTTGTTGCATTTTTCACATCAAAGTTTTCACACATGTTTTCTGTTGGGAAAGTTCAGTGCTGCAGGCAAGCCAGTCCGGTACCTGCACCCTCCTCTTCCTCGACAATGCTTTTGTAAAGTGCCTATAATTTGGTTTCACATTGTCTTGTTGAAAAATGCATTGATGGAATTTTGTTGTCTTAATGTCACACAGACTGGCCTTTTCACTGCATAATAATCTATCACAGATGCCTCCGAGCCCAGAGATGTTGACACTGCGTTTGTACTAGGTTAACATATGGCTTTTTTTTTTATACACAATAAAGTTTTAAATGGCATTTGTGAATGTAGCTCCATGATACCGTGTTTGTTGTTTCCAATGTTTCTTCCTGAAATTCAATTCAATTCAATTCAATTTTATTTTTATAGCATCTGTTACAATGTCAATTGTCTCTAGGCTTTACAGAGACCCAGAGCATGACCCTCAAGCAAATATCATTAACTAAAATTATAAAACTAAATCCTAAACAAGGATAACAGCAAGTAAAAAACTCCCACAGTGGTAGAAAAAAACCTTTAAGCCAAACAGTGGCAAGGAAAAACTCTACTTAAGAGGAAGAAACCTTGAGCAGGACTTGGATCATATGGGGGGACCTTCCTGCCGAAGGCCAGCTGGATAAAGAAAGAAAAAGAGAGGAGAGACAGAACAGAGAGAAGATGGAGGACTGAGAGAGGAGAGAACACAAATGACTGAATGAAATGACTACATAAACAGATGCAGGTAGCAGCACTGAGGTGAGATGGTCAGAGGACTAGATCACCAGTCACCACGGCAGCCGGCACCCTGAACACACCTACACACACAGGTGGAGGTAAACGCTGGGATGGACAGAGGAGGGAACTGCAGGTCAGCATGAAATTCAGGAAACTTTGGCCTGGAAACATACAGAAAGAAAAGAGAAAAAAGGGGGCAAAACAGCACAACAAACTACAGGAAAGAAAATGGAGCACAGTTACAGTAACAAGGTGCTCCTAATTAACCATGAAATGAGCTGGAGGAGGAAAGGGAAGGAAAGGGAGAATAGCAGTGGAGACACCGCTCAGCAGATCATGTTGGTGTCCACCTGCAGCGTAGGCCTATAGCAGCATAGCTATGACGAACCTGTGATTAAGACGAGCCTACTCTAGTCTTAGCTCCTATAACTATAGCTTTAACTATTAGCCCTTACACACTATTGTTTAGACTAACTGTAGGCTTTACTAAACAGAAATGTTTTTAATTTAGTTTTAAAGATGGAGGTTGTGTCAGCCTCCTGAACCCAAACTGGTAGCTGGTTCCATAATAAAGGTGCCTGGTAGCAGAAGGCCTGTCCTCCAAATCTATTTTTAGATATTATAAGAACGACGAGTAATCCTGCGCTCTGAGAGCGGAGAGCTCTATTAGGAGCATAACGTGCTATCAGGTCTTGTAAATAACAAGAAGCTTGGCCAATAAGGGCCTTAAATGAGAGAAGCAGAATTTTGAACTCAATTCGAAAGACTCAGTCTTTTATTAAGGCTGTTTTTGTATCAAATCATCACCCTGTTTTTACCTTACCAGAACTAAATACACAGTCCTTCAATCTTTTTTCTTTTCATTTTTTGTTGCTTTTTTCCAGGTGAATTCTAGTATGCTCAGAATAATATCAACACTAGAACCTCAAATAAGATTTTTTTTTTTTTTTTTTTTTTTTTTTGATTAGTGGGTCAGCGTAAATGCATCAATGCCCATTTTAAACTCAGTACTTTATGGGCTGCTTATAATTTTGCTGGCCAAATGTTTAACTTGTAAAAAGTATTCAATTAGATCGACTAATCCAAGAATCGGCCGTTTATTCTGCTCCTGCAACAGAAGGATGCAGAGGAACAGGGCAAGCCAATTCTTTATAAAACACTTACAACTTTTCAGCGGCGGCAGGACTTGACACAAAAGGGACACTCTAACATTTCCTATCTGCTCTTGCAGACCTGTCTGAGAGGTTTCTTCTCTCAGTGGAGTTCAGTCATGGAGGAGATTGTCGAGGCAGTGAGCATTTGCTCGCATGCACTATTCGTCTTCAATGCTACTCACATAATGTTAAAAGGTTTAGCTCGAGCCTTACACACACACACAGGCGTGCGCACGCACACACACACACACGCGCGCACGCTGAATCATCTTAGAAAACTGCCAAGGACTGTACATCTCTGGAGATGGCTGTGAATAATGGATTTTAACCAGGGAAAACTTTGCATTTTTCAATTTTCCCATATTTCCATACAGAGAAGATCCTTCAGGAGGTGATTCAATAGTACACTTATACTTGTAGCACTTTGAAAAAGTTTTAGAAAGTATAAATTGTTGGCCTTGTTGTGTCATGATCCTAGGGGAAAAAAATGTGTTTTCTTGAAAAATCTTTTTTTTTTTTTTTTTTGTTAAATACCATAGTACTGCTACTAGGGCTGCATTTTGGTAAGCAGGTAGCAAACCAGAAACATTTTACTTTTATTTGAATTGGGGATGTATGCTGTTCTTAAAACTGGCGACCTGACGACGGTGTATCCTGGCTTTCACCCAGTAACAGTTGGGATAGGCTCCAGCAGACCCTGGGCCCTGACTGGGATTGAAGCGTGTATAGAAAGTGGATGGATGGATGGATGATGGATGATGGATGGATGGATGGATGGAGCGCCTATTAATGACTTATCAGCAGTAGACAGCAGTCACAGTTTGAAAATTTAAAAAATAGTTCAGGTCTCTATTGCTAGATTTGACAACTGTACGGGGGTGAATTTTTATGTACGTTATCAGGTAAAACTACATGACGCCAAAAATGTATGCATAATTAGTTGTGTGGTTTTTTGATTGACAACCAGATTGATTTAGCAACTTTACACCTTCAAGAGCATGACTTCTGACTTCTGAGCTGCAACTAAAGGACTAACGCAGCATAATCATTCTTAATTCCTGTACAAATGTCTAAAAAACACATACATATAAATAATTTCACAAAATCTTGTGATTTTCTTGTCATACTAAAACATCAGAGGCCAAAATCTTATCAAAAATAAAACTTTCACATTAAAAGGGCAAACAGCTGGCACAGAAAGAGGTTTCATTTTAAATGAACAAAATAAATAACAGGAACAAAGCTTATTTGTCTGGTGCAAATCAAATAAACACTTTAACAACCGTAGTAGGTCAAAATATGCAAACAATTATCAGGAACAAAAATTATAGTGCAACTTCAAATGAAATAAACTTTGGACTTTAAGCTAAACCTTAAATACGTATAAATGTACAAATAAAGAAACAGTTGTTTAGGAGCCAAATATGTTGTTCTGAATTGTAGTTCACTCTGTGTGTCTGTGGGTGTCGCTGTGTTGTTACCTGAGGGTCAGGTATAAAGGTAGCTGAACGTTATTGGTTAGGTGTTGGACCCGGAAGGGAAAAAGGTTTTTGACCGCTGTGGCGCTAACTGCCGGCGTTATGGTTTTCAGATCAGTTAATGGAATGAATTAATATTTTAACTGCATCAGAAGAACATCGTTCTGGTCATTTTTCGATTAAACACGCAACGGTAACGTTTACGAAATGCGAGTCAGTGAAGCGCGTCGACCAGGTTACTCTTGGTCAAACATCTCAGTAGCTTGAAGCATTAGGCTTAGTTGTTGCTTGTACAAATTACAATAAAATGTAAACAAGCGCTCTGCAGACAAGATAACTGTCCTCCACCAGTTGTCCCTCTGCATTCTTAAAAAAAAAAAAAAAATGCTCAGACCTCGGATTTTGTCCTTTTAGTGGGTTGGTAAATGTCCTGCGTGCTATCACCACTTTCCACCATGCTAATGTTACGATGCTGATGTTACAAGCTACATATTCACGCGAGACACAGTCACGAGTCGCTCGCAGACTTGAATGAGGCTGATATTACATATCCTGCTTCAGCACCCCTAAATTGAAATTCAGCACCCCAAAAACCTGGAGTAAGAAATGTTGTTATTCTAAAATTTTAATTTGCATTTGACAGGCTTAGATAATGTCCAAAACTTAATCCATAGTTTGTGGTTTAAGTTTATATTTTAAGAATGAAAATGAAAATGACCCCGCCTAATGGTATCGTCCTCTTCTCACTAAACTTTACTTGTGGGTTGTGGTGGGGCTCATTGGGTGCTCAGCACCCCTAAAGCTCTGACCCTAGAATCGCCCCAGTTGTCACGTAAAATTTTACCGCGCTTTACCGTAATACCGGTAACCGTTCCATCCCTATCCTCTATTACCTTTTATTCAAAGAAACTATTAAAAGAAAAGAGGAAAAACAGTCACGGTTGTCTAATCAACTGGAGCTTGCTTAATTTTTTTTTTTTTAAGTTTAAATTCCCTTGTGGGATGGTTTCCAACTGCTTCCGCTGCTAACTTTTATTTCTAAGCAAGGAGAAGGGAAAGACACCAGGGCCTTTTTTGATGTGTCGAAACAGTTCCTGTAGAGGAGGTGTGTAAACACTTGGCAGCATCTCTGCGAGTAAACATGACCAGGCTTTACTTACCCTAGATTCCTTAACTTTGATGTTTAGGAGATGGTATTAACGTCCGCAGGGAGAGTCCGCTTCTGGCTGTGTTTATCTGCTATCCTATAACCTCAGAGCTTAAGGCAAGAAAGTTTACTGGGAATTTTTGCTCTGTAAATCCTGAGCACTTCTCGTATTGCACCACTGCTGACGCCTCTGGCTGTCGGTTGTATGGCTGATCTGACATCACAGCCGTTTGTCCCAGAAACTGCGGCATAAATGTTTGATGGCTTTTTAAAAGATGATGTCCTCTGTGTCTAGTCAGTATCGTTACGCTGGGAGTGGTCTCAGTCCTGGAATAATGAGCCCCTGAATGGGTTAAAATTTGATTGATGCCAGTTCTTAATGGAACATTAGGTTTTATAAAATATCTGGGGATAACCCTTCACTGGAGAGCCCCAGAGTTCTTGGTTTTAATGAATGGTGGCAAGGGCGATATGATTTTTACATTTAAAACTGCTCACGTGGCACTATTTCACTCATCAGTGGCTCATTTGCATTTTAGCTCTGGGGGTGGTAATTACAGTAGTCGAATAACTTGCAAAAATGTTCATAAAATACTGGAAACTGGAGGTCAAGGTTGTTAAGTTCTAGCAGTGTCCTGACGGGAGTTAAAACTTTAGCCTTTTTTAAAGAAGACTGACTCTTTAAAGCTCCATTACCAACATGAAGAACATCAGTACTGATAATAACCATGCTAAATTAATTATGTTTAAGGGAAATTTTCAACTAAAATACAGGGTCTCTTTTTTTAAACTTTTGGTAAAACTACAACCCAAATTAAAAACTTGACAGAAATTAAGATCTCTGTTTGTGTGTTTGAAGACTTCAGGATGAAAACGACAGTTGAAGGTCTTTGATGCAAAACAAATCTCAGGTCTCTACATTAAAGGTTTTTAACTGGATGTAAATCATGACTTTTATTTTATAGTTAGTTCCATGTGAATTCTGAAATAATATGTTAACAATAATAATAATAATAATAATATGTTAGAGGCTATTTTCTTAATGAAAGACTTAATAAAATTCATCAGATCATCTTGGGTTTTAATATTAGGCAAATACACCCTCAGACAAACAACATATAACTTCTGTCACCATGCCATTATTTATTTAACAAAAGTGAAACCCGATATGCAAAAAAAAAAAAAAAAAAAAAAAAGTAAGGGGCACATATTTTTCAATTGTTTGTACAGCTTTACTATTAATAAACCAAAAAAGTCTTTCCTATATGACTTTATGAGTCTATCCTACTGTTGCAATGGAATTTTGAAACATTCCTCTTTAAATCACTGCTTCGGTTCACTCCTTCACTAAAGTTTTTTTTTTTATCATTTATTTAGTGTAGAGGGACATTGTATATTAATGACACACAGTATCAATAATACAAAACATAGACAGTCAAAGATTACACATTTGTAACAACAGAAGAAAGTCAGAATGGAAAGAACGAAAAAACAAGACAGCCCTGTTGATTGCAGACCGGAGGAGGGACCAGATGTTTATAAGAAGGTAAAGTGCTTTTAGCAATATGATGTAAAACGCTCAAATTATTGCACGTTGCCCATTTGCGCAGGTTTTTCAAGGTGCGTAGTGCCGTTGTACTGAGTTTTACAGTGCATTAGCAGGTATGCAAACACGGTTAAACCCATGTAAGCGAGATTGTGTATAGAGTACATAAATATATATGCACGCACACAGGTCACAGGCCGGGATCTGTTTTCAGCAGGTGAACAATAGAATAAAATACAGTCAACGATTAATGAGCAATTTTGAGCCCTTGCTTTACATTCTCAAGGTCCTGCTGTAACAGTTCACTAGGGTTGAGTGTGGACTTGGCGTTCTCCAACCCAGGTCCTTGAAGGCCACTGCCCTGCATGTTTTCAGTGTTTCCCTACTCCAACAGACCTGGCATATTGTTACTTGGAACTGACCAGTCAGAGGATGAATCTTAGCTAAGCGGCAGGTGCTCCTATTAATTTCTGATGTCACCACCAACATTGTATTTGAAGTGCAACGTCTGCTGGCAGCTCCTTCATAGTGGCTCAACTGAAGGAACCAGGAGCCACAGCAAGTGGGACCTGCAGTCAATCAGCCCGTGACTCGTGGACATATGCCTGCAGCAGGTCTAACCCTGCTAACAGCAGGCTGAGCAGCAGGGGGTCCTAGCCGCATGTGCTAATCCTCATTTCGGCTCTGTCAGCACCCATTTCAGATGTTCCTTCGGTACAGACACTTGAAATGAGGATAATGGGACCGATTTTATCAGAATGAATGCAAAGTAATGATAATTAGCATCGTTGGTTGGGGTAAGCTAAGCCAGTCATGCTAAAGTGGCTAACATTTAGTAACTGAACTGAGGTGGGTGTGTTCAAGCCGGCTTCCAGGCCTGCTCTTTCCTCTTATTTGCAACATTATGATGGGCAAAGACACTTCCAAAAACTCAACTTCAGAAAACCTACAGGTGACATCACAAGGGGTATGTCCAGTTCTTCTTATACACTCTATGTGTGAGCAACAAAGTGCACTCCTAGTGGGACAAAGTGATATTACCAGATGTGTCTCTACTCATGAGTACAGTACTGTCAGTGGTCTTTTTAGCAACACAGCATAGCGGCTTTGAGTGTAATTTTGCTGTAACATCTGCTAACAGTTTAATTGCACCACAGCAGCTGATGCAATATAACACTCCTTGGATTCTTGACTCACAGGAGCTTTATTGCATCACACAGACGACCAAATAAAAGAATACCCTGTAAACAACGTTGTCAGAGTATTGCGAACGCTGCAATTCTGCCTGCTCGAATGACTGCGGTATCTCCCTTTCCTTCTCTTACAACAGCGCCTCGAAGTTTCGCTCCTGCAAAGGCTTAACTTGACTTTTATTTGGATGATCGAGAGCGTGTTACTACAGGGATGACCCAAACCGCTTCTGTTTGCCACCAGGGGTTGCTGTTTCGTTTCCTCCACAAATAAAGCGGTTTCCTCTGCTTCCTAAGCCAATCTTTCCCTCCACCTTTTCCCCGCGGAAGCTCCCCAAATAGCAGAGCAGCACATAAAAACAGACACCAGCAGCCTTTGAAAATCATTGACGGGGTCCAGCTTGGGGCTGTCCACCAAGAAAGTGGAGATAAATACAAGCCAAAATACCTGGGGAAACATGTTTGGGCCGTCAGTGCAGCTTATGTTGATCCTGCAGCTTCATTCAAGGCGGATTAAATGGAGGCGCCCACTGACACAGTCATAATTCCCGTGTAAAGTGGAACTCCTCTTCCCACAGAAAGTTTTAAGAATGGCAGCACTGGCTAGCCATGGGCAGAGGCGGGTAGGGGCGTAATCTGGAAAGAGGGATGATACCAGTTCTCTGACTAGAGGATGTGGGTCTGTAATAAGACTGCAGGATAGTGAGGTGATCCATGCTGAGGTTCAATCAGTGATGTCAGTCCTTGAAACTGCATCACCTAACAACATTAAACTGTATTAATGCATACTTAAAGGGGCTCTGAGATGACTGCATCTGTCCTTTCCGTTTCTCTCAAGCAGAGAGGAATAGCTTTCCCCCCGCCATCTATCCCCCTTTAGTCTCCAGCTCTCTGGCTCCATGCTTATAATCCTGGAGCAGCTCAATGAGCCTGCAGCATTGGCTGTTACTCACTCCAGTACTTTCCCTCCGTGCTGGTCAGTAGCCAAGAAGTCGGAGTTGAAAAGGTTCATTTGTTCCACGGGTCCAGATGGATTTGACCGTAGGTGCAGCATCACAACAAGCCCTCATCTCACGGAGGCTCCAGCTTTCTTTCGGGAATAATACAGCAGCAGATGGCCACATTCGTCACTTACAAGTTCTGTTATATTTTTCATCTTTTATGTGGATGTTATTCATTTTAAACATGGAAACGCCTTCTCAAGTAATCACTCCTGGGAGGTACCCTGACATGAAATTGCAGTCTTTCCCCCCCTTTCCTCTTTGATCTGCAATGATTCAAACAGGCAGCTAGTGTGCATACTCGGGCTCTTTTCTGCACCCCGTATTGTTAAAGACCTTTTTTTTTTGTTGCTCGTGTAGGGGGGGGGAACAAAAGGGGTGGTTTTAGATTAGGATCTTAGTTATTTCTGATTGCTGTCAGACAAGCTCAGGAAGATGAGTTTAAAATGTACTAAGCCACGCCATCATTAGATATGATTCTGTTGAACTGTAGAGCACTTTATCAAACTCAGGGAAACACGACAGAAATAAAAGACACTCGTTTATGCTACTCACTGACTATCAAAGCGACATAAAGATGGTGAAAACATACATGAGGTATATGATGCCCATTCTGTCAGATGTTGACATGAATTCTTAGATATTAATGACCAAATATTAAAGGGATACAATACTTCCTTTTCAATCACATACACACCTTCCTTTATAGCGGATGGTTTAACAGGGCGAGGCGAGCCCTTTAACTCCACTCCACAGTCCTCCTTCATGTAATTGTTTTTGCAGTTTTGTGCCAACCGTCTCCGATGTACAGCAGATGCAGAATGAAATGAACTGGAGATGAACATGGGGAAAAAACCTGTGGGATTCTACTCTGATTTGGATCTGTCGTATCCCAACACCCTGCAAATTTGAATGACATATTTTTTTCTAAAAGGTTTGCTAAAGTCATGTTATGTAAGAGTATGAGACACCCCAGAAAGCAAACTGACTACCATCCACTTAGGCTCGGGTCAGACCTTGCATTAACATGTGTTCTGAGAAATCTGATCTCAAGCAGCCAGCACTTACAGTGCGTGTTAAGACCTGGCATTAAAATGCACACAAAAATGTGTCCAGAGTGATCAGATCTGACCTTCCTGCTCTACGCAGACATCTATGCGCTTCTGCTTGAAAACATTAAACGCGTGGTGGTTTTGAAGTACTGGAGGCAGCTGCTGGAAATAACGACGGTATCATTCACATGCAAAGAAAAAGAAAAGAAGAAGCAGGCAGAAATAAAAAGATCCACCATTCAGTAAAGGATATATACAATACAAATCAGAGTGTTTACAATAGAAGGTCAACCATAGACATGAAGAAATGTTGTCATTCATGTTCAAAATGAATGGAGTCTCTGACGAAGCTCAGCTCAGTTATTAGACTGTCCCTGAATCTGTACCCGGACACATTCATATTCAGAGACTGTGGACATAAGTGTCCCAGCCCACCTTTGATTGCTTCCTGAGTGGATCTAGCATTAGCGCTAGCCACTTGTGAGCAGATATCCCAGGGTGCATTTCAATGCCAGGTCTGAACAGGGTCCTAGGCCTTGTTTAGACCTGGCATTAACGTCAGTCCTGAGTGATCCGATCATACACAGATCAACACATTTGGTTCTTGAAGACCAAATGTGTTGTTTTGTTGTTGTTTTCTATTGATGCAGGAGGAAGCAAAGTACTAAACTGGGTCGAGTCATCAAGAACAAAAGGAACTTTTTTTTCCAGCTTTATTTAACAGATGAACTGTACATACACAACAACAATGGCAATGAGAAAACATCCAGAAACATGGAACACAGCATAAGGCTTCACATGTTGACACTGCTAGAAAAAATGTGTCCTGGTTGCATTTACACCTGCATTTAAGGATGTTTACTGGTGATCGTATCACTCAGGACAGACTTTAATTTGAGGCGTAAAAAGGGTCTTAGACTCTCTCTTTTAGCAGACTGAAGTTATGAATGCACAATACTCAACTAAAAACATTAAACTAACAGCTGCACAGCTCACCTAATGTTGTGACTCCTCTCTTATCCACTTGTTCCAGAGATCCAGATCACAAGCAGACAGCAGCACGCAGATGTTTCCTCGTGGCCTCGTACTCATTCTGGTCTGCCTTTTGAACCCGACCGGCAATAATAGGATGCAGGGATGACTTGCTGAGAATCCACAGCTCAGGAGCAACTCGCCCTTTGGCCACATCCAACACGTAATGGTCTGTTCACGGAGAGAATGTGCCCCAGAGTCTGTGTTTTTAACATGAACTTGAGATAGCTGAGATAGACAATAATGATGCTGCTGAAACGTACGGGGGTCGTTTGTCAGGACTACAGCAGATTTGGTAGCTGGAAAGACAGAAAACGATGAGATCCAGGGTCATGTTTGAAACTTTCAACCTGGGAAAGAGGAACTCATGAGCAGATGAAGCCGGACTGATGCCGGGTCACACACTGTGGCTGACAGACATCTCTGACTAAATGAGGAAAACATTGAACCCTTAAATCCACAGTGAAATCATTTGGCTCCAGAGTGCTTGGATTATTCAGATGTACTGCTTGGGGGTAATTCACTAAACATTTATGCACTCTTGGAACATTCCCATCCACTTCAGCCGACTTAAATTGGCACCTGCTATGTTAGTGTGGACATTTAAAATTGGCTAAAATTGACCTTTTCCACTGAATGTTTCTTTTCCTCCTTCACTGCCAACATAAGACTCATTAAAAAAATACTTGTGATCCATAGATCTAGAGCAGAAAACAAGCTTTAGGCACAAAAAGCTGAATTAGATTAAAAAAATATATACTTCAGCAGCAAAGCGACGGCAGTTGTCGACTGTTGCTTTTTGTTTTCAGAAACTTGGCAGGTATCCTGTCCCCAGACATCCTGGAAAATTTGCCACAGTTTGTTTGTGGATTTAGGCTGTTGCTTTCTTTAATCCCAGACAGACACCGTTACGTGATCGAGATGCAGGGGAAATTATGCCATCTGTTGCTGGACTGCTTGTTCTTACGAATAAAGACAATTCTTTATAATTCTGGCAGTATGTTTGGGATTATTGTCATGCTGCAGAATGATTTATGGGCTGATCTTGGGTTTACAAGATAAACCAAGACAAGATCATGTGCACAGCACATCCATTACTAGAACTCCAAAGCTCTCAGACTGTAGGAGGTAATCTCTAAACCTTTCCAGTGTCAAAAGAATCCCATGATGCATTGGAGACCGAAAACTGCAGCTAATGGTTATGAACGCGGTCTGACCTTCAAAGTTTCCTCCAGTTAAGAGGGCTTTGCACCCTCTGTTTGTGGGGATACAGTAAAAAGATGATATATTCAGACGCTACAGATTATGCCTTATCTATTTTAATGCTAGTTTTGGTTTTTGCCACCTGCCAAGATAAATAACAGGCTTTTCTTCTGATCTGTGCTAAGCAGGTTATCTCTGTTACTCATTGTACTGTCATCTTGAGTTTTTTTTTCTGTTTTTTTTTTCTGAAAAAGCCGCTTGGCATAGCTAATAGCAATCATGGGATTGAGGGGAAAGAAAAGGAAATGTAGCCGTCACAATGAGCAAGTTTCTTTTAAACAGAAGTCTAAGTTACGACTGTGACTGTTTTCAGTTTGTGTGACTACTTGCATTTTCCCATGAAGTGTCAAATAAAAATTTTGTTCATAATTGTGACTTTTATTTGCCGACTCCTTTAACAATAATGTTGTTTAGAGTCTCATATGCCACATCTCTTAAAGCTCTCCAAAACACCAGTAAGCTTTTAAATTACAATGATTTCAGGCCATTTTATTTCTGGTACCTTTACACGATCACTAAATAGCATCAGGAAGGTTTTGTCGCCCCAGAACCTTTTCACTGCTGTGTTTCTCTATGGAGCAAAAGTAAGTGGATTAAAAAGGCCGGAAAATTAATTTGCAATCAATAAAAGGATTGATGAAACGCAAACACCAGTGAGTGCGGTGTTAGTGGGGGGGTTTGAATGAATACAGTTATGCAGGGACATAGGCCATCAGTTAGAAGCGCTGAGATGAAAAGACAAGTCAGTCTTTCGTTTGTCTTCATAGATTTTATCTCTGCAATCATTTATTGTTTCTGATGTTTGCATGCGTTCTTTCAGCTATATAAATCACTTTGAATTGTTTCTGTTTAAAAATATGGTACATAAATAGAATGTTTTTCAGACCTATGGGGAAAGAGCTGACTTTGTGCATCTAAGATTAATTCAATTCAATTCAATTCAATTTTATTTGTATAGCGTCTGTTACAATGACAATTGTCTCTAGGCGCTTTACAGAGACCCAGAGCATGACCCCCGAGCAAATATCATCAACTAAGATTATATAATTAAATCCAATCAGTGATAATGGCAGGTAAAAAACTCCCACGTAGGGAGAAAAAAAACCTTAATGCCAAACAATGGCAAGGAAAAACTCCACTTTAAGAGGAAGAAACCTTGAGCAGGACCTGGCTCATATGGGGGGACCCTCCTGCCGAAGGCCAGCCGGGTAGAGAAAGAAAAGAGGGGAGACAGGACAGAGACAGGATGGAGGACGGAGAGAAGATGGAGGACAGAAGAGGAGAGCACACAAATGACTAAATACAATGGCCATATAAACATAAACAGATGGAGGTAGCAGCACTGGGATGAGATGGCCAGAGGACCAGGTCGCCGATCACCACGTCAGTCGGCACCCAAACACAAGTGGAGGTGAACCCCGGGATGGACAGAGGATGGAACTGCGAGTCAGCATGAAACCCAGGACACTCTGGCCTGCAAATACACAGAAAGAAAAAGGAGGCAAAACCAGCACAACAAACCAGAGGAAAGCAAAGAATATGGGGCACAGTTTCAGTAACAAGGTGCTCCCAAATAATTATGAGCTGGAGGAGGAGGAAGGGAGGAGGAAAGGGAAGACAAAGGAGAAAAGCAGTGGAGACACCACTCAGCAGATCATGTTGGCGTCCCCCTGTAGCGTAGGCCTATAGCAGCATAGCTATGACGAAGCTGTGATTAAGACGAGCTACTCTAGTCTGAGCTACTACAACTATAGTTATAACTATTAGCCCCTACACACTATAGATTAGACTAATTGTAGGCTTTACTAAACAGAAATGTTTTCAATTTAGTTTTAAAAGTGGAGGTGGTGTCAGCCTCCTTAACCCAAAATGGTAGCTGGTTCCATAAAAAAGGTGCCTGGTAGCAGAAGGCCCGTCCTCCAAATCTACTTTTAGATATTCTAGGAACGACGAGTAACCCTGCACTCTGAGAGCGGAGAGCTCTATTAGGAGCATAACATGCTATCAAGTCTTGTAAATAGCATGGAGCTAGGCCATTAAGGGCTTTATATGCAAGAAGCAGAATTTTAAACTCAATTCGAAATTTCACGGGAAGCCAATGGAGGGAGGCTAACACGGGAGAACTAACACGGGAGAGATGTGATCTCGCTTACGGGTTCCTGTCAGCACCCTCGCTGCTGCGTTCTGGATCAATTGAAGGCTATTCAGCGAGCTTTTCGGACATCCTGCTAACAACGCATTACAATAATCCAGTCTAGAACTGACAAAAGCGTGGATTAATTTTTCGGCATCACCCTGGGAGAGGATGCTCCTAATTTTGGCAATATTTCAGAGATGAAAAAAGGCAGTCTTTTTGGATTAATCCAAAAATGAGCAAATGTGCTAAATGAACAAGCCTGGCAATCTGTAGGAACCTCAGTTCTTCTCCCATACAGTCTCTGGTTATAAGAAGCTAGCTATTTGGCTGTTCTTAGCTCGTGCTAACCTATGATGCTAATTAATGTGACCTTGCATTCATTCTGGTCAAATGTTTCCACACATCCTTGCAGCAGATGTTGCAGTCGCAGCCACACCTCAAAAGAGAACTGCGGACGCTTTGGCCAAGCTTCGCTGGAGCTTTCTGTCGTTAGCCGTGAGGCTAGCCAAGGTGCCACCTTCACACTGAGCAGCTGTACCTACTCATTTTTGATTTTGTCTGAAATGGTGCATAAAACCAAAACCATGAACCAAAACCAGTTTGTTTTATTTTTTAATATCTGCCTGTAAATGTGATTATTTCTGTTTAAAAAGACATTTTAGCAGTGGTTCAGTGGAAGTTGATTCACTTTTTGTGCCAGCCCCCTGTGGTCATTTAGGGAAGTGCACATTTTTGGCATGTCCACATTGGATTTAATTTATTTTTTTAAACTGAAATATTGCCCCCAAGAGCCAGAGTTGCCACTTCTGGGTTGAAGCAATTCAGGAACTAACAAAGATTACAATTCCTCCACTGACCACTAGGTGCTGCTCCAAAACAAATCTCCACCCTCTCCCATGTTAAAATGTCAAACTTTAGAGCAGAAATAAACATGCTTACATCGTAGTAAAAAAAAAAACCTGCTTGGTTTCTATAGTCAGATTTTACCTCCCTGACAACTATGACACATTTTTTGTACCTTATTAGGTACAGGTACATCAAGTAAAAAGTTACAGCATCGCAAATGGTTGTCATGGCAACTTAGCGCTTAGCATTATATTGACTTCTGAGCTGTGAATAAACACCTAACAGAGCACCGTCATATTTTAAAGAGAATATTTTTTGCTGTGCTTTGGTGTTGCATTAATAGAGGCTAACTGAGTACTGTGGGACATGATGTCTAAGGAGGCAGCGCCCGCACACACCTGTAGCTTTCCGGTCTTCCCCGTGCCTGTGGCTTCCTGCAGTTATTCCAGGCAGAGGAGACCACTTGTGAGTTTTCCTTGTTAAAATGACAGGAGCATAACCTTAAATTTGTTGTGAGGTTTAGCACGTAGACATTCTTCCATGTTTTGTCCTCCCTCTCACACTGAATCAGTGCTTTCTTTACCACAAGTGGTCGGTTCTGCAAAAAGCCCCAAATGCAGTGTGTTATGACTGGTGCTGCCACCTAGCAGATAAATATAGCAGCATTTTTGTGGTATCTGGGCACGCTCTGTTGTCTTAGCAGACTACCATGATCGGCCTGGAGGGGGGGTGGCGCAATCCCAGTCCTGGAGGGTCGCTGTTGTGTGCTGATGCACAGAAACTTCTAAGACTTGCAGGACACCGGGCCTCGAGTACTGGATCTGCCCAGCCCTGGCTGGAGGGTCTGAAGACAAAGCTAAGTTAAGCAGCCATGCTGACCAAGCAGCAGCTACAGGTGGCTGTCATTTTTAATGCTGCCACCGAAACGATAATTAAATGGGAAGTCCCACTGCAGATGTCTTCCAGCAGCTCCGCAGGTCCTCCATGGTGTTTGGGCTGAAGGAGCCGGGAGCCACATCGAATCATTTCAGGACCCTTCCAAGCGTAAGTCTGCTGGGACCCGCAGTTAATCATCCCACAATCATCCTGTGAGCTGATGGCAGTAGGCCATGTGATGATGTGTGATGATGAGGATGTTTGCATTAACTTTCTCCAAAGTAATATTAATTATCTTACTCGGTTAATAAACCACCCTAGTAAAAAAAAAAAAAAAAAAAAAAAAACTCTAGCCGGCCACTCAGTGCTGCTCATCCTTCCCCTTTGCAACATGGCGGTGCGCAACATAAGGAAAAGCATAAGGAAAAGATGGATGATGTCACTGGGGGTTTGTCCAGTTCCTCCTTATACAGTTTATAATTAGGTCTTGGACAGCATTCTCTGCACCATACACAACAAGCATGTAAAAAGTACTCATGAATGTGCTTCATTAGATCATATGTAGCTATATCTTCCTGAAATGCAGTGAAGTGGAATAATGGAAGCATTTGAGTAAAAATTATAAGTAGCCCACCCCGTAGTGGGCTAGTAATTACTTTCTTCAACAAAGATTTTAGCGGTAAAGACCTGTCAGAGTTTTGAAATCTCCAAGCCTGACATCACCGCTTACAATCAATATTTCAGGGATATATAGGCCTGCCTGAAATTAGAGTAGAAGCCTTGGTCATTATAACTTCTAAAATGACATCTCCCCATCTCACCCTGAATGCTTTTGTCCAACTGAGAAGAGCAGGAGTTCATTTCAAAGGCCCCTCTGCGCTGACAATGGTACAATAAAATGAGATGATGAGGCAGAATGATTCACACTTTTAGCCGTTTACATCATTTACTTCCTCTTTCAGGCAGTATAAAATGATGGTCACGTCCTCACCTCGCTCCCGCCACGCAGAGCGGCGGATTGTGCAGTTTTGCGTCACAGGAAAAAGTTCAAATAAGCGCTCAGTCGCCACTTGGCCGCAAACAGCACGATGCATTCAATTTTCATACATCCACATGCACGCTCATCAATCACACCTGCTTTTATCGTAGTGTCGGCGACAATCCGACATGCGCGTGGGGTGGTGAGGGGGAACTAAATAAAGACAGTGAGGGGGGGGGGGGGGGGGGGGGGGGGCTGTGTTTGTGCGCCTTACGGTGGGATTGCCTCCACCCCTACAGTATGCGTGTGTCTGCTGCGCGCGCGCGCGTGTGTACATATACAGTCTATGTGAGAAGAGAGAGAGTCAGAAGAGACTGGTTCCGTCTCTGTCCGCGTGGAGAGCTGCTTTTTTGGGAAAAAAAAGAGAAAAAGAATCCAAGCCTGAACATCTGGATGGCTGCATGCGCTCCTGCCTTCAACCAGAGAGCAGCTACTGTCTGCGAGGACCCGGACACGCGCGGATCAAGTTTATAAGAAGCCTGTTTAGATGTGTAAGGCATTTTTAAGGTTTTTCCTCCAACGCGTCGTTTCCGTGGATGATGTGAGGGTGCGCGGAGCTTCAGCGCGGCGTGCGTCTCGAGAGCGCACGCACAGTGTCCAACAAGTGGATGCAAGAATTACTGGACTCGCAGCCTACAATTTATTGGAAACATCGTCCTGCTTCAGGGAAAGATTACCCCCCCCCCCATCAGTTAACTCAGACATGAATCCTGCCTGCGCTCGTGGTGATGTTTCAGCGTTTGTGCGCACTGCCTCCGCCTTAGGTAGCTTCTGTTTTCAGTGGCTTTATTAATTCCCAAGCTTTAATATTGATCCGCACTGTGGGAAAAGCACCCCCCCCCTCTTTTTTTTTATTCCCCTCTTCTGTTCATAGTCAAACCAAAAGGAAGATTAAGGCGGACACGCTGCGGAATCCAGCTCACTCCTCGCCCCCCGTCCATGGACTCGCTCCTCCGTTCCCTCGGAGACCGCGGGGGGAAGTTGGGATCCTCTCTGTAGACGTTTCTTTATGACCAGAGCGCAGGTGGCCACCACAGGTTGCGATCATGCCGATGCATCCAGTCACCTCCACGCTGATGTACCGGGGCATCTGCACCATCCCCGACATCCTCTCCTACAGCGCCCCGGTCAACCTGCCCGAAGACGAAGTTGAAGGTGAGAACGCACCTGTTCGCGCAGACATGAAGGTTAATGACTGGGGGGCGGGGGGTGGGTGGTGGGGGTGGCGGCTGGGGGGATCCGATCCTAACGGTGTCGCGCGGCGGGAGCTGATGTGGTCAGTTTCTGCAGTGGAGTTCTGACCAGCAGACGCGCGGTCAGCACCTTGGACAGAACTCAGAGCTGTAATTGTCTTGATGTTGCAAAGCGACCGCACTTTGACAGCAAGTACCAGCTCCGCTTTCTGTCATTCATAGAAGCTAAATGTGTAGAAATAAAGAAAAAGTGTCACATTTTCCTGTGAGGTTGATTGACAATACAAGAAAAAAAAGAACTGGGTCTATGGAAGTCCTTCTCCACCGGCCCATTAAGGCAGGGAAAGCACCTTCAAATGGTCCAGTAATTGTCCATGTGTCCAACCTTTTTCCCCATCATCCGCAACCAAAGATTCAGCCTCCCCCTTGCAAGTGATTCTTATCTATATTTTTTTAAAAAGCTGACACATATCAACCAGCTGCTCACTGTTTGTCAGTAACAAAGCGTACCAGGTCCTCCAACAGCACCTGAGACACCGAGGTCTGCTGCATGTCTCATTTGTGTTACCACAAACATCTTTGACTGCTTCGGATGGTCAGAGTCATCCACTCAAGCCTTGAAAAGTGATGCATGAAACGCGTGAGTGCAACTGCCTCTTTCTCCGAAGCGCCTCGTCTGTGGGTAGCGGTGCAAAATATTCCAAAGTACCTGCATTCACAAGCTCACACGCTTGAATTTGCATCTTCGGTGCTCAGAGACACACACATACGGGTGACAGGGAAGTGCTGCTCAGCACTGCAGGTGAAACTGAGTGAAAGAAGCCAAATATGAATTCTTAAACAACTAAAGTTTGAATAGCTCTAAATCCATTTGCATAAAAACAGTTCAAGAGAGATGCAGAAATAGGAGCGAGAGCTGCAAGACCAATCAACTTGGCTTATGGCACCACTCTATCTTTTTTCTTTTCTTTGACATCCAAAGAACTGTGATAAAAGAGAAATGACACCTTGGCAAGCTGTTACTCAGTGCTTTACTGCCAGACAGGATATCTTCTCGAAAGAGACCTTATGCTTGTGAACACGAGAAAAGATGGCCGTCTCATCTTTGAGTCGTTTATACCGACTCCAGGAGGAGCCTCTGGTTGTTTAGGATGATGAAACCTTTCATCTCCTCATTCTAATTTCCAGTCAGCATCGGAGTGCAATAAACAGAAAACACTTCATTTTAATTCTAATCAGAGAAACCCACTTGTCCCCGCTGCGTTCAATGCTGTCATGAGACGTTGGAGTGAGTTGTTTGGGCTTCGCTGCTCGTCTTGGTGTGGAGACTCGACTGGAAAAGCCTTGAGATGCTTCATGAAGAGCGTAGTGGAGCCCTGGATAAAGCACATTAAGAGCTCCTGGAGAGCATCGGTGAGCGTTTCCAACAGATGGATCACTGGCTGGGAAGGAGAAAGACTTTAGAGCAAACTAACTGAGGCCAGTGGACTTTAAGAATGCATTTTTCACCCACCTCAATCAGAATTTAATATTTTTTGATGGCACAAGGGCTGTGCAGTAAATGGAGCAGTTTTTATTTGGGAGAGTTTTCCACTCGAGTCTGCTTTTTAATTGTTTTTATTAATGTATTCTTTTTGCTTACTTTTGAATATAATATTTATTTTAGCAGCGTGTGCAATCAATGTGGCTGATATTTATTTTATCATATGCATTTCTTATTTATCATCCTTGTTATTTTGATGGTTTTATTCTTAAAAGTAGCCAAATGTGACAGCCCTGGAGTCCAGGACAGATTTGATCTTATGGTGTCATATTGGATGATTGTCACCATTAAATAAAATAAAATGGGAGCAATATAAGCCTGGGAGAGGCAACAGATCATCTTTGCTCCGTCTGAATATCCCAGTTAATCTTCAGTAGAATTTAAAACTACCAAACATGTTTATGAGCACGATGCCTTATGAGTAAGCCTGATTTATTGGAGTTGCTCGTAAACATGGCGTTGAGCCTACGTCGTCTTTCAGAACCGATGCTGCGCTGTACGGTACATTACTGCACTTGTCTGACAGGCAAATTATGGGCTGATCTCACCGAACAGTCAGCCAGGGCCGCGTTTATCTTAGTGATTCTCAGTTATTATCTGCTGTTCCCTGGGGTCGCACCCCCCCGGCATCGCACAGCGCCCCCCCCAAAGGGCCGCGCCCCACTATTTCAGAAGGACTGGTTTAACCCAACCAAGACTGTTAATTTTGCGTAGAAGTTGTTCAGTGAATTACTTTTATTTAAGCAGCAGAAATGCATATTTTCTTATCTGGTGTAGTTGTGATGCTTTATTGTCATTCTCATCAATTATGACATTTTCACTTAAAGCAGCGGTCCCCAACCCCCTGGCCTGGTACCGGTCTGTGGGTCATTTGGTACCGGGCGCAGAGAAAAAACAAACCACTTCCATTATTACCATTTTATCTATTATCCGAGTTTAAATGATGTTTTATTTTGAAAAACTACCAGATTGTCTCCATTACATCCGTCTATGACAAGACCTCCAGACCCGTGTCTTGGTCACGTGGCAAAATGAGTAAAAATCAAACGTCTTTTGAAAGAATGTTATTGATGTTCTGTTGTTGGCGGGATGTTACAAGGATGCTACTAATAAAGTTACACGTGAATACAGAGCAGATTCACGTTTATAACGTTTATAATATACAGAAAATACCACAGTTTTTATGCCTGGTGTTGTGAAATTGTCTCCTACTCAAAATATCTTCCTACCTGAGTTGACTGTGCATGCGTACAGCAGCAACTTCAGAAGGCTGTAATACTCTGCTGCCTGACTGTTATCGCGGAAGAAAAAAGGTTAGTTTCTTGTATTATTAATACTTTGTATGGACAGAATTTAATGCATATACGTTTGAGGGACAAATCAAATGCTCCGAATGCCTAACATTTAATACTTTCTATGCACAGTATTTATATTGCATAGGTTTGACAGACAAATCAGATGCACGTCTTTATGATGCCTGTGTGTGAGTTAATGTGCTTTTCCAGCAGTATTAAACCATCTTCAGGAGGTTACTTTACAGGGTTTGTTGTATATTCGTTGGCAAGACGATAAATCTCAAACATAATTGTAATCCGTTACATTAAGCTAGAAAAATGCGTAATTATTATTATTATTATTATTATTAAATGTGTATAATAATATGCTACCACCCAACACACAGAGGAGAGCAGATATATGTGGTGGTAGGATATTGTTACAATGTAGGAAAAAATTACAGATGAGGCTATAATTTTCCACTACGGTATAGGAAAAAATTTTAGGTAGGAAGAAATTTCAGAACACACGTCCTTTCATTTTATTCTGGTGTATTTATCTGCAGCACGTTTTACAGACCGGTCTGTGAAAACATTGCTTGACATTAAACCTGTCGGTAGGTGCAAAAAAGGCTGGGGACCACTGACTTCAAGTAATACAATTCAACTCGATTCAGTTCTTAAAAAAAGAGCATTACAATCCATTTCAAATCATTTCAAGTCAGTTCAGCTCAGTTCAATTCAGTAGTGCCTTTATAAAGTAATACTGCTCTCTCTCTCTGTGTGTGTATACACACACACCTATGCACACACACACACACACCTACACACAGACACACAGATTGCATCAAATCCTCCCTCCGGTGCAGTTCACTGACCTCAGCAGGCTCATGGTGATGCTGGAGAGGAAAACTCCCTACATGGGCTTCTGAGGGTTGACCATGTGCCTTCATCAGTTTGGGTCAAAGAGAAGGCTTTATATGCTTTTACATAGCGTAGAAAAACAAACAAAAAAGATACTAACCAAACAAAATTACTGTCGCCATTGTTACTGATGCAGAAATGGCTTCTGCAGGATCCCAAACACCAAGCACGTACCGCAACACGAAGGGGTTAACGTCATTGTGGTGCCTCCTCTGCAGACTCTGGAAACATCCGCTTGTTCGAAATATTAATAAGCACCTCTTGATTGGATGTTGACGGCATTAAAAAGTTTCAGACAGGAACGAGAGGCCCGCTGCCGTGGCGACGGCGTCTCCTCGCCGCTCTCGTCCCCCGAGAGATGGAGCAGAATTGGCTGGAAGACTCAAGTGTCACATACATCAGCCTGGCTGTCAGGGAGACGGCGCTTTTGTCACGCGCCGAAACGGCACATTAGCGAGTATGTGTGCGAGGGTGCGTGTGTCGGGACGGGAGGCTCGAGCCCCACTGGCACGCGGAGGACTTGATTTTCAATTTTCTGCCGTGAACACTCCCGGGTGCAGAGCGACGGCGGCACGCTTCTGCGGACGAGAGGCCTGTCACAGCCTCGCTATAATTGGAACAAAACTTTCTGTTTGACGACCGATTCAGGTGTGTGTGTGTGTGTGACATGTGGGAGGGGGGTGGGGTAGGACGGGGGAGGGGGGTTAGCAAGTACCCTAATGTTCAGCTGGACTCCATATCCTCCATTTCCCCTCCTACACAAGAGGGAAAAAACAGTTGGTCGTATTACAGGAGCTCAATATAGTTTAGACCTCCTCCACCAGCAGAAACACACGTGCACACATACACACAAACACAAGCACACACACACACACACACACACGCACGCTCTCTCTCTCTGTGTCAATATCGCTGCAGGTGGAATTAAGTGGGTAGCCCATTTCCACACTGCCTAACAACAGCCCTATTGGAAGAAGCTTCAAAACAGTCCCCAGGCCGAGCTTAAAGCTCTGCAACATTTCCCAGAGCGAGGCTCACATACACAGGTGTCAGCAGGTTCCTGTAGACACCAGCTAAAGACCAGACACCAGCTAAAGACCAGACACAAGCCCAATCTTTGCATCTTTCCTGTAAATCTGTAACCAAAGCTTTTTTTCCTCCCCCTTTTTCCCTTGTCTTCTCTGACTTTCCTCATTTTACATGCACCACATCTCGGTTTTGAGACCAAACTAGTCATTTATTTAAACCCCTGATTCCCTGAATTGTTTCTGATGCTGATGCTGTCAACGTTTTGTCCCCAAAACCTCAAAAACACCTTTTATTCATTCATGAAATGCATTTATAAGTCGTCAATAAATGGTGTCGTTAGCGGAAGTTAATCCTTTTGACATACTAAGGCGAGCTGCTGAAAAAAAAAAAAAAACGGAACAAAAAAGTTAATCCGCCAGTGGTCTTATGATTTCATTTTATGCTTAGGAGCTTAATGCATATCAAAATCACTAATTATTGTAAAGCCACTATCGTTTTAGGAGCTGCAGCGGTTTCTTTTGAGGGCCTAAAGGCAGTTTCAGTTACTTTACTGTAAATGTGACAGTTCTTCTTTTCAGTCTAAGTTTTTCTATGTAAAAACATTTTTTTAAAGTCAAGTGATCGTAGTGGCCTCGCTATTATGCAGATGCAAACTCAGATGAACAATAACACAGAACTTATATCACTGTGCCATTACTTCTGAAACAAAAGTAAAGTAAAGTACCCCTTACTGCCTCCATAGGATCCAGGAGAGGCAGTTGATTGATAAATTGATCATCAGGAGGTGTGGAGGCCTCTGTAGGAGCTGATGCTTTTGCAGTTTGTGGGTCTGGAGCATCCGTTTGTGTGTTAACACAATGCCAAGAGAAAAAGACATAAGCAATGGTCTAAGAGAAGCAGCTGTTGCTGCACATGAATCTCGAGAGAACCACTTTATCAGGTCCACCTTGCTAGTACCGGGTTGGACCAGAACTGGCTTTAATTCCTTCATGGCATAGAATCAACAAGGTACTGGAAACATTCCTCAGGGAGTTTGGTCCATATGAGAATCTCCTGTTCCACCACATCCCAAAGCTGCTCTACTGGACTGAGATCTGGTGACTGTGGAGGACATTTGAGTCCAGTGAACTCATTGTCATGTTCAAGAAACCAGTCTGAGGTGGTTCATGCTTTATGACATGGCGCGTTATCCTGCTGGAAGCATCCATCAGAAGATGGTCCACTGTGGTCATAAAGGGATGGAGATGGTCAGCAACAGTACTCAGGTTAGGCTGTGGTGTTGACATGATGCTCAGTTGGTACTAATGGACCCAAAGTGTGGCCAGGAAAATATCCCCCACACCATTACACCACCAGCAGCAGTCTGAACCAGTGATACAAGGCAGGATGGATCCATGCTTTCATGTTGTTGACGTTAAATTCTGACTTTACTTTTCGAATGTGCAGCAGAAATCCAGACTCATCAGACCAGGCAACGTTTTTCCAATCTTCTATTGTCCAGTTCTGGTGAGTCTGTGTGAATTGTAGCCTCAGTTTCCTGATCTTAGCAGACAGGAGTGACACCTGGTGTGGTCTTCTGCTGCTGTAGCCCATCCACCTCAAGGTTGGACATGTTGTGTGTTCAGAGATGCTCTTCTGCAGACCTCGGTTGTAACGATTGGTTATTTGAGTTACAGTTGCCTTTCTATCAGCTCAAACCAGTCTGGTCATTATCATCAGACCTCTGGCATCAACAAGGCATTTGCCCCCACAGAACTGCTGCTCACTGGATATTTTCTCTTTTTCAGACCATTCTCTGTAAACCCTTGAGATGGTTGTGAAAATTCCAGTAGATCAGCAGTTTCTGAAATACTCAGACCAACATCCATGTCAAGTTCAAAGTTTATTAAATCACCTTTCTCCTCCATTCTGATGCTGGTTTGGACTGCAGCAGACCGTCTTGACCATGTCTACATGAATAAATGCACTGAGTTGTGATTGGCTGATTAGAAATTTGCTTCAACGAGCAGTTGGACAGCTGGACCTGATAAAGTGGCCAGTGAGTGTATAAAGTTCAGTGTTTTAGAGTGACAAAGATTATTTAAAATTGGAAAACATCCAAAACAGCTGCCAATCTTCCAAGTCGTTGGCATCCCAGCAAATAACCCCAAGGTCCAAGCATGCAGCAATTTTCAGAAAAAACACAAAACAAAACAAAATGGAAAAACAAACAAAAACAAATGGGACATCTCAGACCAGGCAGCGCTGAACCCGTTAGATGTTAAAGTCCACAATGGCATGAAAACGGAATGAGTACTGTTTATCTGGAACGCTGTTGCTGTCTAAAAAGGACATCGACTCCAGTTCACAAAACTGCAGGAGAACAAACCGCAGGACGTCTGCAACAATATCCTGTGAACAGATGAGACCATAAATGTTTAGGGAAAAAAAAACAAATCATTTCAGCAGAAACGACACTGTCAAGCAGGGCGGTGTTTTCCAGAGGTTTCCTGTTGGGGCCACGTGACAGACAAAGCTCGACTGAAACCGGGTCGTGTGGCGGAACAATGATCCAAAGCGCACCGGAGAATCAGCACCAGAATGGCTGGAAAAATGTGAGAGGATCGAGGTTTTGGGATGTTCCTGGACTGAGACGCTGTGGAGGGTTGGACATGAGCAAGCGCAAAAACCTCGATGAACTGAAGCAACGCTGTCAAGAAACATAGAACTGAAAGAGGGGGAGCTGACTTTTTCACACGGCTGTACATGTTTGCAGGATTATTTACACAGACGGCGTAAATATTTGATGGACATCACATGGGAGCAAAGCCTCTCGTTCTGCAGATGGAAGAGGAATAAAGGAACGTCAACAGTCAAAGGCCAATATAAAGCAACATTATATTTTAAATATTTATATCCATATCCCTATTTGCACCTCCACTTGACTTGCACATGAAAGACCTGTCTTAGTTGCTGTCGCAGAAACATGAAAGCGTCCCTGCTACGGGGGCCTGGCAGGGACAAACCTCCCAAGGAGAATCTTTAAACTCCAAATCTGTCTGCAGTCATTCAAAATCAGCACAGCTCACAAAATTATCTCCTCGCCTGCTCATACTTGTGGTAGAATGAAGAATGAGATCAATCACAGATCCAACAACCCCCAAGAAAAAAAAGGAACAAACAAAAACAGAGCAGAGATGCTCCAAACAGAAAGTGGCAGGAATATCGCTGCAATACCTGAATGTGGAACATCTTCAGATGAATGTGCTGATTTTGTTAAACGCTCGAGAGCTTTGGATTAATCACACACTAAACTGAGGCAGTTACGCCCCAGGAGTCGATCGGGAGTTGTTTGATTCGAGAATAAATAAATAAAAGGAGGACAGATTTTGAGATTAATGTAGACCTTGAAAATGAAAAACAAGCAGACCTGGACGACGTGAGGCGAGCTAACTGAGCAGCTCATAAAAAGGGAGGTGCTCAGAAATGCCCGAGATATTCATGTTTCCTCCCTTCGGTCGTAAAAATTTAACTCGTGTTAATGGGGGGGGGGTTCTCTGCGTCAGTTTCACTCGTTTCCCTCGGCACACAGTCTTTGCAGCTGCAGAATAGCTTTGAGTGACAGCAGCTCGGTAGAAACACGCCGACACCACCCGCTTCCTAATGGCGTAAACTGCCTGTGAGGCGTCGTGGATGATCCAGTTCCCGCTCCTACAGCTGCTGCAGCACTGACTCATTCCTTTGCCCTGAGGTGGAGGGTTCACTTCCACTCCTTTGGAAACAGACAAAAAAAAAACAACAACAAGAAAACAAATGAAGATATTAAAAGACAGCAGCTCGGAAAGACAGAAATTATGCACGCATGTTGCTGGTGCAGAATCAGGTGGGCGTTGTGTGGATGTACTTCTGAGAGGTCAGCTGAGACTATTTAAAGAGTTCACCCGAGACAACAACATGTGGCAAAGTGACCAATCACGACGGAGGAGCGCATGCCGGGTCATCTTTCAGGGTTCGAGCGCAGAAAAGAGCCAGATGTGTTTACCGAAGCTAAATCCTCATCGACTGCTTTTAGCAGTGCTCTCTCTCCTGAGGAGCCAGAATTAGCTCAGTTATTCCTCTCTGGCTTTGCCTTAATTTGGATTCCCTAAACAAACTGCTCACCTCTCTACCTCAGATAAGAGCTCTCATAGTTTCCTGTCAGAATTATTATATTTTCCTTAATTTATTCATTGAAACATTCTCTGCTAAAATGTTTGAAATAAAAACGGTGAATCAAGCTGAGAAAAGAAAAGAAGCGTTATTCCACTTCCACTCACGAGCCCGGTGCCTTTCACAGCGCCACGGGTCTGACAGTCATTTCATAACTCAGGCGGCTTTTGTTGATGATTAACAAAGAAGAAAAATGACGCGAGGCTTCAACCGCCATGGCTGCTGAAAACGTTTCATAGCGCCAACGACGGGATCTGGAAGGCTGATTGTGGACCGCTGGTTGATGCAGCTGGTTTTCTTGACCGTTGTCAAAAACTACCACAGGAAAATTAATCTGATCCATTTCACTGAAACGAGGCGTCCTTTTATGCGACCTGACCGAGAATAATAAATCTGACTTTGTTAGTCTCCCCATCACGCCGCTCAGTCGTCAATTCTCACCCCCTCCGTCTGATCCGGGCTCGTATTTACGCGATCTGGCAGGGAGCCGGACGGGCGGGCGGGAATTGATTTCAAAGTGGTTTTCTTGAATGCATCACCTGCCTGGATGCGGAATATGAGGAAAAGAAAAAAAGCTCTACTTGACACAAATGAGCTTTCTGTGGCAGGTTGAAGTGACCCGGCACCTCAGCTGGTGAGCCGCAGGCTGCAAAAGCTTTTCTGAAGGGAATAAACACAGTGTGTACGGGGAACATTTGTAGTCGCTGTATCACAGCAGGCTGAAAGCAAACCTGAACCATTATATTTGGGAAATAATTGATTTGAACTCGAAGACAAATTTGAAACAAACACACACACACACACACTGCATTTAAGTAGAGTGAAAAATTCTGATTTTGACTCACGACTCAGAATAAGACTGCCATGTACAAAGTTTTGCCTCAGATAAAACCCACTTTGGAGAGAGGGAACTATTCACCTGGAGGTACCAGTTGCCAGCACCTGTGAACATGGCCCTGCTACTGTGTTATATATAGGTTGCCCCAGCCAGAAGGAGTCATGGTTGATCAAAAAAATTTAAGACTGACTTTGGTCATGTAGGTTTCTACACAGTGAATTCAATTCACACGAACTCACACGTCAAGTTCACCAAGAGTTTAGTTAGCTATCATCATTTTATCGACGACAATGTAGCTGTCACTCAAAAAATACATAAATGAAGCCACAAGTGAATCCAAAAACATTTCCATCCATCCATTAGCTCCTACTTGGTCCGGAGTCCCAGACCTCCCTCCCCCCGCCCACTTCCACCAGCTCCTCTGGGAGAACCCCGAGGTGCTCCCAGGTCAGCCGAGAGATATAATCTCTCCAGCGGGTCCTGGGTCTTCCCCGTGGTCTTCTCCCAGTTGGACATGCCCGAAACACCTCACCAGGGAGGCGTCCGGGGGGCATCCTAACCAGATGAACCACCTCAACTGGCTCCTCTTGATGTGAAGGAGCAGTGGCTCTACTCTGAATCTCTCCTAAATGACTGAACTTCTCATCCTATCTCTAAGGGAGAGTCCAGCCACCCTCCGGAGAAAACTCCTTTCTGCCGCCTGTATCCGCGACCCCCCCCCCTTCCCTGAATGGCCACCTTAACGTGGTGGAGGGGTTTGTGTGCCCAAATGATCCCAGGAGCTATGTTGTCGGGGGCATTTGCCCCTGGTAGGGTCACCCAAGGCAAACTGGTCCAGACTAACCTCGATTCAGACTCTTATGCATATGAAGACACCAAGAGCTCGGTGTCCTTCGCCCGGGTTAGGGTCACCGGGGCCCCACCTTGGAGCCAGGCCTGGGGGAGGAGCTCGTTCAGGAGCGGCTGGTGGCCGGGGCCTTTATCCAGTCTGAACAGGCTACGTGAGTTCGCCTCCCCGTGGGCCCACCACCCACAGGGAGGGTCATAGGAGTCGGGTGCTATGCGTTTTGGGTGGCGGCCGAAAGCTTGGGCCTTGTGTGCCGACCCTCGGCTGACTAAACTGGCAAAAAAAATAGTGACTTTACATGATTTTTTCCCCCCATACATTTCTCATGGCTGCAAAATCTAGCTATGGAGACCAATTTTTTGTTTATTTTTTTGGTACCAGGCTGTAAATGTGTTTATTTCTGGTGCAAAGTTTTACGTTTTAACATGGAAGTTGGTGGCCGTGAACTGACTTTTGGAGCCAACCCCTTGTGGTCATTCGTGGAACAGCATGTATGTGGCTGTTTGGTTTCACTGTGATCTCCTGAGCTTTTCACCTCCATCTTAAATCAAATGAACTTGCAGCTCTGCAGTTTTCCAGAAGTGTTGGATCGGAGTGCAAACCCACAGATTACGCCTCTCACTGCGTCGTTCCAAAACAAAGATTAGATTTAAACGTTGTTTTTTTTCTTATTCCCAGTTAACCTTGGCAGGCTGCTTACCTTCACTAAAGAAAAAGAGGCTTGCATTTACCGTGAAACAGGCGCTCATTATGCCAAACCGAGTCAGCAAGAGTCTTCTTTTCTTCCCCCGACTGGTCATGTGGTTATAACGGCTGACATTTCTGATCACACAGTGAGCACGGTCCCATAAATTCACAGTTAATCAGCGGCTGTAATCTGCTTTGACATCCAACCTTGCCAAAACGGACTTTGATGGAAAACACGAGGTGCAGATTAGCGTGGAATATGGTGAAGCGCTGTGATTACGGCTGTCGGGGCGGGTTGAACGAAAGCCATTTATTTCCATTTTGATCGATTGCCATGGAGGAGTGGATCCAGCAGACTTTATTACCTGTGAAATGAACTGTGATGAGTTTTGGAAGGTGAAGTGCTTTTTTTTTTTTTTTTCTTATTCTTTTTTCTCCTTGCTGGTAATATTTCCTCCCTTTGATGAAGGATGCAACTAAGTCTGCAGCAGATAATAGCGACAGGAGAGCAGCATCCATAAGTGAGTGGATGGCGCTAACGTGCTGGAACCGATGAGGGAGCGTTGGAGAAGGTGTAACGCACATTAGAGCCTTTTGATGGCTCACATCTGACCTTTATTTGAGCTGCCTCTTGTTGACTTTTTTGCCCTGCAGGTATCGGTGTGGGATCATCTTGGTATTGGCAGCGATGATGAAAAGTTGCAGAAAACATAAGAGAGAGAGATTTGATATATATATATATATATATATATATATATATATATATATATATATATATATATATATATATATATAAAAGAAAAAGATCAATGATTCTCCTTCCCGCCTGGAAAAGAAAAATGAAACAGCAGTGGGCTAAAATTTCACGGCCTTTCGCCGTCTTCCATCATTTGAGGTCAAGTGGGGCTTAAGAAGTTGGCTGTTGGGACTTTTTCTCACGGAGAATAAAGAACCTCAACTTTTCCACCTTTTTTTTCTTTTCCCTCCTTCTTCCAGCTTCTCCCCGTGCTCCCCCGACGACGCTAATGTGCCTCGAATTTCATGATGTAGGGAGGAGTTGCAGTCCAAACCCACAAATGGGATTTTCCCTCAGCACACAGGCAACATAAACCCGGCCGTACGCCGCTTTTGAATCCTCCAGAGGCTTGTTAGAGGATTATTATGGTAATACGAAATCTTCTGGGTGTCCACGTCGGCCCGTTTCCAACCGAAGATGGGTTAAGGTTGCCGTTTGTGTGTGTGTGTTTAAAAATAGTCGCTCCAGGTTCACACATACAGTAAAGCAGTGTTTTTCTCATCCTGGTGGGGTCTTACATGAAAGACCGGGTGTGATGCAATTACTGATCCGAAGCAGCTCTGAGCAGAAGCGGGTCTGACTGACTGAGGCGAAGAGAGTCTCTGTATAAAAGAAGGAAGCCCTGGATTACGTTCACGGACACTTCGTGCTACAAAAGCCTCGCCGTGATCCCATTCTGCTCAAAGTACGTCCACACCTAATTGGCAACTATCTTTTTCTTTTTTCCTGAAAAACGGGAAAAATCACTGTTCAAAGCATTTATCAAAAAACAGTTTGAACATTTCTCAAATGTTGTGTAAAGATCATTTCACATGTTTTCTATGGTAAATGGACTGCACTTATATGCTAGGGATGCAACAGTACTCTGTAAAATACGGTACGGTTCGGGACAATACACTTTTATGTCCCGCTGTATTTATTTTCCAATAACTTTGCATTGGACTTGCACGTGAGCGTGCGTGCCTTTTAGGCAACAGGCCCACCACTGCATGTCAATGTCCACTCGCCTCCGCTCACTCACAGTGACCAGCCGATCACACTTTGGCCAGTTGGCTGCAGCTCATAGACCCAGAAAAATAATAAACAAGCAGGCATGACCAGCGGTAGCAGAGAAATTGGGAAAAACTTTTTTTAATCACCGGTGTGGGAGCATCTTGCTGTTGAATACACCGGCGAGAGAGCGAAAACATTTACAGTTAACAGAACACAATCTTCCACCTCCCTAAACCCGGATCTTACCTGCGTAAGATCCAGCTGTTACCAGTTGTGCGTCTTGGCGCAGAACGAATCGTTGGATGCGCATTTAAAGATCAAGAACAATTAATGTTCCTGTCCCTCCTCGACCACCAACAGTTTCAGACATATCGGAAATAAATTCCCACATCCAACCTTTTCCAGCTTGACACCAGAGACAAAGATCTCCTTGGTTCCCTCCATAGCAAACATCTGGATGAGATCATGCCACAGCTGTACAGACTGACGTGTCTGGCCGTGACTATTCCCACATCCACCACAACTGCTGACCAGACATCCTCTGACCTCAAGAGAATAAAAACGTCTGACAGTAACACGGTGATGCGTAATCGAGAGGTAGAGCCGTTTGTGCACGTCCACATGTGACCAGGTGGAAGCACATTTATGCCATTTGGACACGCTCTTTTACATGCCGACATGCGAGTTGTGTTTTCCGCAAACTCTGTATCTTGTGATCGCGGGTTTAGGGTAGTGGGTGGTCTGAAACTGTACCGAATCCGTGACTTAAAAACCGCGGTACAGACCGTACCTTGAGCCACCTGTACCGCTGCCACCCCTATTATATACCGCTTTATCCACACCATCAAGGTGCCCTCAAAGCGGTTTACATCGGCCTCTCATTCACCCATTCACACACCAGTGGGCGGCTGCTGCCATGTAAGGTGCTGCCAGACCCACTGGGGGCAAGTTAGGGTTCAGTGTCTTGCCCAAGGACACTTTGGCATGTGGACAGTTGGAGCCGGGATCGAACCGCCAACCTTTCAGCGACTAGACGACCCGCTCTACCAACTGAGCTACAGCCACCTACTACTTCTATCTTTATTATAGAAACAGAATATCTTCGCATTTTTACTATTTTAGCATAATTTTCAAACATTAAAGCCTCCTCTTTTAACCCTGCATTTGTTTTATGTTTTTTTTGCTTTGATCGGATTGTAAGTTTTCACTCTTCCATTACTTATGTAACAAAAATTAAGCACCTCTGCATTTCAATGGCTTTAGATCCACGTGCAGCAGTTACTTGACTGCATCAGTTTCTCACACCGTGGAGGAGTTTTTGGCCTCCTGCTTTCATTGAAGCACATCGTAGCACGTCAGTTGGATAGAGGGCTGGACTTTGACTCGTCCATTACAAGCCTTGATTCTTTCATTTTTCAGCCATTCTCATGTTTATGTGCTGCGCTTTGGAAACAGTCGAGTTCACGGTCGAAGCAATGACGGCAAGGTGACGTGGCCTCATGGCTGCAAACCAGCCACGAATAAATCGCCCCTCCACCGCCGTGCTCGACGGTGTGGACCAAGTGTTTCTGCTGAAATGTTGTGATTTTGGTTTTTTGTCAAATTTGGTCCAGAGCATTAAGGTCAAAAAGCTCCACTTTGGTCTTGTTTCTTCACAGGACATTTTTCCAGAAGTGTTATAATTTTTTTTTTTTTCCCAGATGCAGTTTTGCAAATCTCAGTTGTGTTTCCACTTTCCTTTTAGACAGACGAGGCTATTCTGCTGTCATGGATCTGAAGGTGTTACCTGCTCAGTGAGGTCTTTGTATTTCTGTGAGGATTGTCTGGTCTGACGTTGAGGTACACTCCCTGGGACGTCCACTGCAACTGTCATAAAGGCTTTCCACTGTGAACTACTACTACTACTACTACTACTACTACTACTACTACTACTACTAATAATAATAATAATAAATCTCAGCATTGATTCTCATATTGGTTGGAAATTATTATGTAACCCTCCTATAAGAGCTTTGCTTATATCTTTACCTCTTGGCATTATGTTAACATACATCTGAATATTCCAGACCAACACAATACTTTAACAGTCTGCACACCTGCTGATGATGATCGGTTCATCAGGGACTGATTCCTGGCTGGCTCCTCTCAGTTTTGGCCTCATGTGGGTTTTTTTTTTTTTGTTATAAATAAGTAATGACCAAAGGAGCAAAAAAAGTTGCACATTGTTGTTCATCTCAGGTTGTGTTTAGCTAGTACTAACATCTGGGATCTGGTGATTTTTATACACAAAAAACACAGCTTTTACACATAAATCTTCAGATATATTCCTTTGACGCCATACTCCTTGTAACTCGAGCTTTATCCTCATCGTAAATCCACGGATTTTCTTCTTTTTTTTCTCAAGAATTTAGTGCCATTTTCAAGTGATTTTGTGTCTCGTGTTGAGTACGGTTCACAGACGGCTGCAGCAGGGACCCACAGCTCCTCAGCCATGCGCAGCGCCGTACGGGGACTGGACCTCTTTTATGGGAGATCAGCTTCAGAACTGGCATCTTCACTTGGGCCTCTCATCCTGTGTTGGTTCACGCTGCAGGGGTGCACGTGGCGTTGCATCTCTGATCAGCGCCTCCATCTATCAAAGCAAATACCACCCGCTTTCAACCCAAAACATTCCCCCCCACCCCCCCCGGTGGAGGTGGGTCGCAAAGACGGCAGGCAGAAGCAGAAGCAGCAGCTTCTGAGTGTTAAAGGCAGAAAAAAAAAAAAAGACCATATGATTCAGTTCTATGTTTTCTGACTCATCTGCCGTCTGAAATTTGATTAACTATCTGAAGTGTGACCTGAAGCTTAAAAAAGTTTTTTTTCAAACATCAGCTCACTATGATGTCACAGAGGGCTCAATCCACAAGAGCAGGAGGTTCAGCGCTGGTTTCCAGCTGTCCAGTTTTTCATCAGTGGATCTGCTGGTTTCTCTTATTTAGCTGCGAGACAAAGTTGGCTCATCAGGCCACAGTGAATGAAATGCATATTTGTATTTGATTTGTTTTGTTTTCTTTCGCAACGCTCAACGGAGGACTGTATTATGATCCAGGCCCGGTAGTCTGCTGGATCTGCAGAAGGACCAAAGCTGGAAGTCCGTTGCAACATAAGCAGCTTGTGAGTCTGAAACCAGCGGAAAAACAAGAAAAAATAAATCATTTGTTTTCAACGCGTTCCATTGGGGGAAAAAAAAGCCATCACTCACTATCACACCAAGACAGCTCTAACTGTTGGCAGTCTGTCATTCTGAAATAATTACAGGCTTTTTAAAAATTATTCTGGGCTCAAAGCTACTCGACAGGTAGCGGAGATTGTGGTGAATTATATGCTCATTTTTTGTTTTGACTTAATCCAACGTGAATCTACTTCAGCAATTCCCAACATAAATATAATCATGCACACTTATGCAGATTTCATCGAAAGAATCATGTGAAATAATAAACAGATGAGCACGGATGAACCTACAACCTCTGCACAAGACGATCTCAATTAGAAAGCAAAGCTGAGGAGCCAACGGCAGCTCCAGCACGAACACGAGGGGCCCCGTGAATTTCTGGTGGCAGCAGTTATCTCCTGCGCAGCACGGATGGGTTTTGTTGTAGAACAAACCTGCAGAGACTAATAACGCTGACGGTGAGGCCGTCACTGTTTGGGCTCTCTCGTCACTTGAGTTCCCAGCGGTGGAAAGCCGTGAGCCACGGGTAACACGCGGCAGACGTTTGTTTCTGCAGGTCCACGGCGGGGGGGACGGCCTGCTTTCCAGCTGGTATGAGTTGGACAGGATCAGTTGATTAAGTTATGTCACCGACAGATAATTTAAAAAAAAAAAACACCGTGTGAGGGTTTACTTATATCCCCGGCTTTTCATCACTGTAAATAAAGAGTTCTAATTGGGTTTTTGGGCTTTTTTTTCGGATAAAACACTTTGAAGATGTTTGCATTGGGCTGTAAGAATTAGTGATATCCTCATTAAACAGACAAAAGTAGGTCATCTGAGCAAGAAAAGACCAATATCACGGCAATTCAGATAAGAGTTTTCTGTTCTGCCAGAGGTTTCCCAGTACAATGGAGTCGCTCCGGGGAACGTACTTGTGATTCTGGCCCATTTTGGACTCAGAAAATGAAGCAGAAATGCGATAATGTAGTTCTGTAGCATCTCCCGAGGACATTTTGGAATTGATCTGCTTCAATGGCGTGTGGTCAAAGAGAGAAATTAATCCTTTCGGTAAATTATTAGACAGGAGATGATATGAGTGGTTTGCTTTGCTTAGAGATTTCTAACTTCATTTCAGTGCTCTGTTTGCCCTGATTTCAAGTGGCGCCGAGTGGTTTAGATGATATATCTGTAATGAATACATCATCCAGCTGTATGCCTGTGGATCTCTCTGGACTTGATAAGCCATTTGTTTTATTCCTGGCGTCTGCAGCCCAGAATTAGTATTCTGTAAACGGTCTGTGACACCACGGTGAATCCTCGCCGAGCAAATAGCTCCAGTATTTCACTACACTATGCAATTGTTTTGGGGCAAAAAAAAAAAAAAAAAAAAATCAAATCAAATATATGACCACCACTCACCGATCATGAGTTTTGGCCCATTTTAGCCTGTGATCAATAATGCAAATATGAGCATTCGCAGCAGTATTTGTTAAAGCTGCTTTGACTTGGTGTATAAAACCCTTCCTTCTGAGGTAAACAGATGAAGAAGAGACCTCAGGTGGGTCGGGCTGTATTGTTGTTCTATAAACAATAAGATCCCAACCAGGAAAAAAAAAAAAAACAGCCTGGAGGCTCTCAATGATTTAAACTATATCTGCAGGAAGACACATCATAACAAAATGTAATGTGGAAAAATGGCTGCTGCGACTGTCACTTTTCTTTACTTTGTAAATTGCATACCCAGGTCTAACCCATTGTACTGCACGATGACCAAGCACCCTGGTCCCTGTCGCATGTTTTACCATTTCATGGTTGTGGATTTCATTGATCAGGAGAAACCTTTTCCTGCGTCAGCATCATACTGTTTCCTGCCATCACCAATGTTGGAGAATTTGATCTCCAGCTGAAATATTTGTCAAACTGTCCCTAGTTTTGGCTTGATACCTAACTATTAAGTTGCAGCTCTGACGCACTGGTAAATCACAGAAGTAATTCCTGTTTAAAAGATTTTCAGCTCTATAGCAGATCCATTGTTCTAATACTGACAATAATTAAATAGCAGTAACTAAAAGTAAGAATAATAAATGACTGAATATCCAATGTCTCTATTTAAAAGGAGAGTAAGCGATTTTTAAACCACAGCACTTTAACTAGGAACTAACAGAGTGGGGGCAACCTAACCCTATAACCATCATAGCCAGTCACAAATAAGGTGATGGGTTCGTGCTCTTGCAGTTATTTGGGTTCTTTTCAGAAATGCACATTCATGATGGAGAGTGTTTTCTCATCAGTGCTGGAGGGAGGAGCTTTCTGTCAGTGTTTTGTTGATGTTACAACATGTCATCCAGAAACTGCTTACCCTGCCTTTAAAATGAGACTCTTTAAAAAATATCTCTTTAAAAAATTCAGTTTTGTTCTCATTTCATACCCGTTCAACATTTTCCTCATTGAGAACCATTAAGTAAATTTCAATAATTCATTTTACTCCAAATTTTAAAGAAGTGGCATGTGTGGCAGATGTGGGTTTTCCAGTCCCTTGTGCTGTGCATCATCCCTATTTTAAAGCGGTACAAAAGAACTGTTGCCATTTTTAATTCAGGGTTTGGAGATAAAGCTGATTTTCCGACAAGATTGTCCAAGATTTATTCACGTTCACGCTCCTCTTTGGTCCCTTTCTTCTCTTCCATCATGACTTTCTCAAGTCTCTTTATCTCGGTTTAGAACTTGCAATAAGTTGCGTCCTGAAAAATCTGGGAGGTCGTTCTGAAGTGGTCCGTGCTTAGTGGATGTGTTCAGGCTGTTCATGATACATGGACGGATCAGACACACAGGAGAATCTGGATGACAAAGAGGTTTGTTGCTGTCATCCATGTGCAAAATCAAATGACTCATCCCCTAAACCAGCGCCGTCAGTCAGCACATGAATCCATCGCTGGTTGCTGATGTGCTCGGACTATGAAGAGAGTGTGAACGTGAGCGTCCCAGACCACCTTCAGATGCCTGCTGGGTGATCAGATGTGAATGTCTTGGGACGTGTTGATTTCTGATTTTTTTCTGATTTCTGATTTCTGATTTCTGATCTGATTTCCTAAGATGCATTTTAATGGACCGCGTGAGCAGCATCTGGACACCTCTGCCAATGTGTCGGCTGATGCTCCTTGAGCTGGTGTTGTCGCTGTAGATCTTCGACAAAAAAACCTAAAGTGATATGCGGTTGTTGAAGATACAACTGGGAAAAGAGTTCAAAGTTATTCTCAGCTGTTTTTTTTGCCAATATTAGGGACTTAACAACACCTCCTAAAAATAATCAGTTTCTCCCATCCATTATCAACACCTGCTTTTTCCTCTTCAAGTTGGCTGTAGGCCTTCTTTGGATTTCGACCACCAAAATCAAATATTCCCTCAAATGAAACCGATACAAAAAAACAAAAGAACCCTCTTGTGCTGCTTTAAGGTTGATCTGCAACTCTACTTTTTACCGCACTAATCATCCTTATGACACATAGATGAGTTTAAAATTGCTGGTGAATCAGTTGTGACAGTTATTGCTTATAAATGAAGGTATCCAGTTTCCCACAGGCAGTAAAGAACATGAGAACGAGGGGATATGTGGAGTGTGGACTGCCAGCAGGAATAACTTAGATTTCCATTAGATTTTTTTTTTAAAACCAAGAGGCAATTTCTACACTTTCAAGCCAAAATTGCTACAATTTAAACTAAGACCACTACTGTTTTTTTATTTTTATTCTTTTAATTTTTGGCAATAGGCTTTTTTAGATTTTGGCAGCCAAGAAAATGAGACATTAGGGTAGATTCATTGTCTTAAAGCTACAGCATGTAAGAATACCACTGCTGATCAAATGGGGGCAGCATATCATGAGGAAGTTCACGTGTCTGGACACAATAAAGTGTACCCCTAGTGGAACAAAGGTGGCATTACAAGGCTTGCTGATGCACTGGAAGTATTTCTAGAAGCTTTTTTTTTGTCAACACAGCAGATCTGGGTGTTTAACAGGGTGTCAAGATGTTTAATATATTCATTTGGTTGGTTTTTTGAGATGTGTTAACAGTGATAGTCTTACATATTGCGGCTTTAAAGTTCAAAATACAAAAGAGAGGTCTGACCACATTATATTGATGTCAGCCCTATTTCAAGGTTATTTATGTTATTATTGGCTCTCTTTTTTATGGATTTACTAGTGGTATAAGTATAACTCAAGCATTGATGCATCGTAGCAAATGCGTCTTTGGTTTGTGGAACATTTCCCACTTTCGTACCCATATTTCCAGTAAGCCCTCAGCATGCCTCTGTGTGTTTTCTGCAGAGATACGCGAGGCCTTTAAAGTGTTTGATCGCGATGGGAACGGGTTCATCTCAAAGCAGGAGCTGGGCATGGCCATGCGCTCCCTGGGCTACATGCCAAATGAGGTGGAGCTGGAAGTCATCATCCAGAGACTGGACATGGACGGTAAGGCCAGCGCACAGCACGGATTTTATTATCTTCAGTTATATGTATATAAAAAATAATTATGAACTTATAAAAGAAAAAGCTTTGTCCTTCATTTAGAAACAGAAGTGGCTGGCCTACAGGAGGCTGTAAGCCCAGAAACAATGAGCACCAACTGTTCCTCTTTTTCTGCAGGCGATGGCCAGGTGGACTTTGAGGAGTTTGTTACTCTTTTGGGTCCGAAGCTGACAGCAGCCGGGTTGCCAGACAAGTTCAACGGCACTGACTTTGACTCAGTTTTTTGGAAGGTACTCACTAATCAGATGTTATTTCATGCTTATTAGACCAAGGACAGACAGAGCAGTCACAAGTGTCTCAGCAAGGACTCGTTTACACTGTAAAACTTTATGTGAAAACCAGTTTTAATTGTCACGCTCACTGGGTCCTTAATGGGAAAACGGAGTATTTTCACGACAGTCCCTTTATTTAGAACCGTGTAGTCAATTTTTATGTTAAATAGATGTTCGTTTGTTTACAGACACCTCATTAGATGATCAACTTTTCACCTTCGCTGCGGGATATAAATTAGCAGCATGCAGCTGTAGTCAAAGCTGCCCTTGTTGCAGTTACGTGATAACAGCAGAGGAGTGTCTGTCAGACAGCGAGGCTCCAAATGAAGTGTAAAAGAAGGGATTTGTGGGAGTTCTTTGTGCATCCAGCATTTAAGAAAAAAACACCTGCTGGGAGATTCAGGCTCCAGGGAGAGCTGCAAACATAGCACTGCCTCACATAACATTATATAAGAAATATAATAGTAGTAGTAGTAGTAGTAGTAGTAGTAGTAGTAGTATCAATCATGAGCGCCAGGATTGATCACACAGAGCCTCCGGTCACACAGGCGAGCTCAGCTCAGCCTCAAAGAAGGAGTAACATATGAGCTTTCCAAACACATCCCGGATGGGCATCTTGGCAGTGATTTTGTTTTTAGCTTTAGTCTTAGTCATACAGATTATTCATTTTATTTAATCATAGTTTTATATAATGCCGGTGGAGTAATGCTTGAAGTTAAATTCACTTTTGTTTTGCTGCATTTTACCGAGGACTTGAAGTTAAGTTTAAACAAACAGATTTGTCTGAAAGGGATAGTTACATTGTAGGAAACTGAGTAGCAGACTTTAAATCTGGATAAGCTCCTCGTGTAGTGTTTAAAACACCCTGAATAAAAACAAGCAGTCAACACCAGGACTGAAAGGTTTCCATCTGGTAATGGAAACATAACGCTGTGGGAGATGGGGGTGCGGGGCCTAGAGTCTGGGTGTGGTCTGGCACTTTTGTAAATACACATCATGAATTGTGCCGTACGCACAGATAGTTGTGCTGAATCTTCAGTATAGCCAGCACACAAAGTGAAGCCGACGGAGCTGACTGAGGATAATGTTAACATATTAACAGTCCTGTTGATATGTGTCCTGTGATATTTTTCTTTTGACATGCTCTAGTCAAAATACGTAGGAGCACAAAGCACAAGTCATGATAGCATCCTATGCTAATGAAATCTCAACAGCACAAGCAAACATCTGGCTAACAAGTATATGTGCAGGGCCCCTTCTAATGATGTGACACTAACTAATAAACCATCCGACACAGTGTGAAACTTGTTTAGTTTAGTTTAGTTTAGTTAGTAATTGTTTAGTTTGCTATAGGCTCCACAGCTTGACAGGAACCAACGCAGAGCAACGGTTTCACTAGAACACATCACACTCGGACGTCCTAGACGTTAATCTGAAGGCTGGCGCCCACCTTACGCGACAAATCGCGTATATTGCATGGATCTCGTTCATTTTCTTTGGAATACAAAGGGGCGTGGTAAATGCCTAAGCAAATGATCTCAGGAAAGCAGCGTTCCCAAGCAGCGCATCAAAAATCAGAGCATTAAAATCAACCATAACACGAGGTGCATGCCATTCTCTACAAAACTGCATTCAAAAGGAAGTTTCTCCAGAAGTTCTCCTTGATCCAGTACTAGTATCAGAACAGGGTATGTGAAAACTTTGTTCCACATAACAACCACAGAGGAGAATGACTGAGCAGAGGAATGCAAAGATGTTTTTGTTTGCTACATTTATCTGGTTTTGTGGTATCCTGAGTTTTTTAATATGTAGTACTACCCCCATGCCACCAGGGGGATATCCTACCAAAGTCACCTGTAGATATAGATATAGACCGAAACATAGTATAACTGAGGAGATTAGACAGTTGTGTATTTGTGTGAACAATAAAAAGACAAAAGACGTTCCTTGGACGGACATTATGATTTGTACCTATTAGTACACGTTATTACAGGTTTCATTTTTGATAACAGGTTAAAACAAAATCACATAGTGGAAAGAAACCCCAGATGTTGCTGTAACCTAAAATTTTGAAACGCATGTCCCAAGTGCACGACCTCTGCAAGACAAAATGTAGGAAATGATTTGTGTTCCACTTTGGGTACAGTGGACACATGGTGTTACTGTGATGTAATTCATTTGCAAGATGCCCAACGATCGACAAAACAGGTAAAGAAAACTACAGAGTGGATAATTTTATTGGCACATCAGTACAAAGAATTACAGCGAGTATGCACATCAAGCTTGCTATCGATAATAAAATACAACATGACGGCAGTCAAATAGTGAGGAAAATAAACCGTGAAGAAATTAACATGGAGCGAACTTTGAATCTCTTTCCACTACAATCAGTTGCTTTTAAGTTTTATTAATAAATGTATCAATATATCATTTTCAATGTTTATGGTCAGTTTCTTTTTTAAATATATGCAAATATAAAAATGTGCATAGTGTGGTAGAAGAAATAAATATAGATTTGGGGTTTTATTACCCACTTATCTTCATTACTAGACAGAGAAATGTGTTTATGATTCCAGACACATGCTTCGTGACTCTCAGCATCTCCAAGACCTCATCATGCGTCAGATATTATTGTCTTTCAGGTTTTTTTTTTTTTAATCTCTTTGCAGCTCTCATCTCCTGCTTAAATCCACTGTGTTATCTTATTTCTGGGGTCATTTACTATCATCTGCAACTGTCTGACCCCTTTGCATGCGATGGAATTAAAATTGACTAAAATCTAGAGAGAGTCAATTAACTGTCCAGTCTTGCTTAGACATATAGTCAGGACAAATAGATAAATATAATTACACTGTATGTGCTGTGGAAAAAATATAAGTATAGTTTTCCCACAGCACATAGAACAGCAGGAAACTAATAAGCAGCATGTGTTCAACCAGCTTTCATAACAAACCAAAGGAGCCAATCGCTTCACCTCATAGGATCGGGGGTGGGGGGTAATTCCCATGTCTGTTTAAAGTGAAAATACAAGCGATAGAAGCCACATGGTCACATACAGATGCACGTGTCCAATGAATGTGAGAACAGGAGAAGAGAGGCAGCCGAAGCTAAGATTAATTAAGCTAATGACATGTCATCATGCTATTGTGGAATTGCAATAAAAGCTTCCCGACAAGTGTTATTCACCAAAACAAAAAAAACATCTGTGTTCTAGGTTCTCCCTATATAAAACTGAACTGTTGGGTTTTATCACAAAGAAACTGTCTGGAGAGGAACTGATATTTTCCAATAGAAAGGTTGGAGGAAGCATGTGTCTAAAACTGTTATGAGCAAACTTCAGTCATCTAGATCAACACAAGGCTGCAACAGCTCCTAACACATATAAGAGAAGGATTAGCGGCTAGCACCATGTCACATGAACACTGCTCTGCACAACAAAACAAGTAAACTAAAATGTAATCGACTCGTCCCGTGTTTTCTTGTAGGGCCGGACAGGTAATGCATCTGTATTCGTGCAGGTGTGTTTTATCTGATGTCCCTGCCAGCCCATGATAGTGACTTATGTGTGTGTCTTCAGTGTGACATGCAGAAGCTGACAGTGGAGGAGCTGAAGAGGCTTCTGTACGACACCTTCTGTGATCATCTTTCCATGAAAGACATCGAGAACATCATTATGACTGAGGAGAATCACATAGAGAACCCGGAGGACTGCCAGGTGGATATAGACAGTAAGGAAAAAAAAAATAATTACCTGCTTGAATTCTGCTGCTTGCCTTGTGTGTTCCTTTTCTGACACATTTTATATTTAGCTCCAAAAAAGGTTATATTTGATAAACTGGCTTTGAAATCTCTGTTTCTGTCAGGTTTGCACATGGGTTGCAAATGCACGTGCAATCCCACGCCTCTGTGGATTGATGACTTGAATAAGTGCAATGATCTGCGTGGTGCAGATTACGTAATCTAGACCTTAGAGCACCGTTTCCATAAAGACATTTGCTTATGTTTTTAAGATTACTGATAATAAAAATGCTGTCCCAGTCAAAGCTTGTAAGGGTGTTGAATATTCCACAATCATATGAAGTAAACTCATTTCACCATCCTCATTAGATAATGAGCTCCAGCCAGTCGTCAGCACCGTATGAAATGATGTGGACTGTCACTCTGAAAAACCATCGCTTTGTTGCTTCTCTTCACGTTCTTTGTTCTCATTTAAAAAAAAAAAGAAAAAAAAAAAAAAGAGAGAGAGCATGTGAGTGTGAAAGCTCCCTCCGCCTACACAGACTGTGTTTGGTGTATCCTGTTCTCTGGGAGGATGCAGGATAGAAAATCAGGATCTCAAAGGAGGAATTTTCTTTGAATGGCTAATTTGCTGATGGATGCAGTCTTTTCTCGTTCTTTGTTTTACAATGAGAAAATCTCTTCCGTTGTTGGAGAAACACGTGAACACGAGGGGTATTTTTATTTTTATTTTCCCCAGTAAACCTCTCAGGGACTTAAAAATGAAAGCAAGTTTAGTTCTAAAGCAGCACAAAGGATTTTTTATCATGCTAATTCGAAGGGTTATTGGCTTATTTTTTAGGAATCGTTGTCTAGCTCTCCTGGTCTTCTCATCCCTACGATCGGCAGAACCCAGCTAGAACTGCTTCGGACTCCCGTCCTGGTCGTCTCTTGCAACAAATGGAATAAAGCTTTACATCACTATATCACTCATTAACAATGATGAAACGAGCTCACAGTAGAGCTGGGCGATACTGGGAATTTTGGTATTGATCCAATACCAAGTAAATACAGGGCCAGTATTGCCGATACCGATACCAACACCGATACCGATACCAACACCGATACCAGCACCGATACCAATACCGATACTTTTTCATATTAAGCTTAATCTATCACGAACTTTTGAGATTTTTGTCTTTGGATTATTTTGTTAAAGCCAAGAATAGAATTTTGTCAAACTTTATGTCTTCAACATTTTTGTGTAAATATTCATTGGAGTTGAATTTCTGTTCATAATGTTTTTTCCAGCCCACCTTTTATATTATATCTTTTAATACTTGTGTAATTTTGTTTGCACTGTGTGAACTTTCCTGTTGCTTTAACGCTAAAAATTTCCCCGTCATGGGATAAATAAAGGATTATCTAATGTTATTTATTTAGATAACACTTTTCAATGGGATACATAACATGTACTGGGTTATTTCAAGGTCTTAACTATATTTTTTGAGTTGGCTCCAGTTACATATGACTTAAGTAACATGTACTTTGAAAGTTAATATGAGTTAATGCTAAAGATGACCACTCTTCTCTCCATGGATACTCTCTGTTGGAAAGAAAAAAAAAGAAAAGAAAAAAAGCTTGAGTATCGATCTTTTTACATGAGTATCGTTCAATATCAATACCAGCGCTGGTATCGATATTATCGATATTTTGACCGATCCGCCCACAGGGGACATCATGGCTCGTAGGGCTGTTTTGCAGCAAAGCAGTTCCTGCTATAGTCAGAGCCAGAAAAACTGGTGCTGCGCTGGCTTTAAAACCACACATGGCCAGATGCAAGACCCGCTGGCATCAGGGGTGGGGGGTGGGATTACTGTACCAACCAAAAACACTTTAAACCCGCTGCTGCTGAAGTCACATTCATGTCAAGCAAATAAAGAATAAATCAATGAAACAGAACTAACAAAGAATGGGCCCCAAAACCCAGCAGCAGTGGAGTGTAGAGGTCTCTCTTTACTACGTGGAAGCACGTTTGTTAACATACCCCAACATAGCGGAAAATGCGATTCCCAGTGGCTGAATTTGAAAGCATGTTCAGTAATAGACGTTATTGGGTGTTTCAGTATCACCTGCTTGTGTCGGGGATAAATCACCTTTATAATGTTGTTCTTAGATAAAAGTCAACATTTGGAAGTGCGTTGTTACGAGCGCTGTCCAAAGTGCCGTTGGATCCCGTGTTAACCCTCAAATGCAACTCTGATTCATAGCCATGTTCATAAATGCCAGCCAGCATTTCAAAACTGGTGGTCGGTATTTATAAATGTTCATAAAGCTGCATTTACAATAGCCATTTTAAACTGGATCAAAGAGCCGTGTTTGGATGGTCATTACTGAACAGTTCTTTGATGTTTTAACATCACCTACTGGTGAACATTTGGAAATGTTGGTTGACACAGCTTTACAAAAAAAAAAAAAAAGGCAGACTGACAATATCAGGACACAGTGAACAATGGTCTCTTATCAAAATTCAGAGTACCCGCCCACCAGCAGAACCAGTTTGAAGCTGATCAAATACAGGCATAAGAGACTCGAGAGCAATGACGAAAGAGAAAATGAGATCGTCACCGAGCAAGAGACCAAGCGAGTATAAATCTTATAAAACCTACTTAACCTAGATGCCTTTAGGGAACCTTTGGTGTAAAAACTGTAAAAGCTCCTTTGTGTCGCTCTAAAAAGGTAGAGGAAGCAGTTTCTGGGGGATGTTATGTCTATTGATGGTTGTACCAAAAAACAACTTAAGACAGAGAGCGACCCCCTCCCTCCCTCCATAGCTCCAGTGAAAACATGCCCCATTCAATATGGTTTGGGGGGGGCATGCTGCCTCTGCTCCTCCTCTCTGCTTGCATCCAGTTTACGGCCCTAAATTTTGAAGCATTTTTTAATCTGTCAAAAATAAGTTAAACATATAAAAAGTTGTTTTTTTTTCCAACTGCCTTGATTCATCCATCCATCCATCCATCATCCATACCCGTTTATCATCCATAATCTGCTGGAGTCTATCCCAGCTCTCTTCGGGTGAAAGGCAGGGGTCACCAGTCCATCACAGCTGCCTTGATTCTTACGAGATTATTCTGCAGTTATGTTCACACCTTTTCTTTGAGAATCCTTTAAGATACCACATGTGTCATCCATTTGTATGTTTTTCCAAATCTCCAATCAGCACTTTAATCCTGATGCAGTCCTGAAGCATGCGGATATAACTGGCTGGTTTTCTTTGCAATGTTTATCCGTTGTTGTGTTAATGTAATCATAAGGTCTAAATGTGTCAAAATGACAAGTCCAAAGCGACAGATCATCCAAGATAATTTCTCCCATTTTTTTTCCTCCAGGTTCCAGCCCAACGCAGCAAGTCAAGCAGACCTGCGTACGCAAGAGTCTGATATGCGCCTTTGCGATTGCTTTCATCATCAGCGTCATGCTCATCGCGGCCAATCAGGTGCTGCGAAGCGGCATGAAATAGGAGCTGGGATATTTTTTTTGTGGCCTTCCGCCTCCTCCTAAAGGCTACCGTACACGTAAATGACGGAGGAGGCAGAACTCAAAAGACCTGTACAATAACAGCTGCCCACAGCTGCAAAACAGACCAGCAGATGACTGTAGACCAACTGAAGACACCAAGGACAATATACGCGCAGGAACTTCTTTCGGTGACAGAGACGCACCGACTGCTTCAAGGACCTCACAAATAAAGAGGCAGCGGCGTGTTTTCAGCGGACGGCCAACTATACATATCAATCTTAGTCAAACAAACCTTGAATAGTCATTAGCTATGTGCATTGAGCAGTGTTGCATTCAGTCTGGTGACAGCTATAGAGAACAGTGTAGTGACTGTCCAGTTTTGTATTTGTCCAGTATACCACGCGGTTTTATTATTAAACAAAACAAGAATACGTGAGATATCACGGGAACGTTGGGGGAAATCGTACCACGACGGCGGCTGGAAGGAGTCATTGTGTGCGAGATCCGGAGAGTACAGTGCTGTCTGGTTCAACACTGTTCAAAAACCACTTAGCTTGGTAAGAAACAAAGAAAACAGAACGGGTTTGACGGTAGGTGGCGTTGATTGTGCGCATGCTTTCACTCATTCACTGTGTGCAGGGCTTCAGTCTGGCAGGGTGAGGAAGGTCGACCGTAACGTGGCGGCATACGAGTCTCTCTGCTTAGCAGGCCTCAGACGGAGACCATCATCTATGTGTGAAATGCATGGATCAAAAAAAAAAAAAAGAGTTGTCTTGACTCATTTGTAATAGTTCCTATTAATGTAGTGATCATTTTGACTGTGTAACAGAACTGTTTTAAATCACTTAATGACAACTGTGAGGAAGGTGTGTGTGGCAGGGTATGGGCAGTCATTACTAGAGTAAAGCATAGAAATGCATGAAAAAGAAGGGCTGCTTCAGAACACACACATTGAAAAAAAACAAAAAAAAAAAAACTGCTAAGTTATGGATGTTTTGCCTTAACAGGCAACCGATCATTTCAATACCACAAGACAGCAAATGTCTTAAAGACGCTTCACTCAGAGAATTAAAGAATATGCAGTAAAAATGATCTGGAATAGAGCTGGGGGTGCTGGTGTGAAGGAATGTACTTTGTCTATTTTTCTGTCTAGTTATGTTGCTGTGGAGCAATAACTGGGGGGAAATAGCGGCATTTTGGGAATTCGTTTATTTCCAGTCAACCCCAGAGTCAAGAGGCAAAATACAGCTAAATTAGCAGTCGCTGGAAAATTAGCTATGTTACACCTGACCGGCAAAATAAACTTCCAAACAACTCAAGAATGTTCTAGTTTACATGTCGTGACTTGTGCATTGATTTTTATGTAGAAATAACATTTGTAAAATGAGGTGCAGCAGCCTTATAAGCAGATGCAGCCATCTTTTTTAGCAAAGCGTCATTACCTGAGCATATTGAGCCTCATTAATGAAAACTTCACAAATCTGTGAGTAGATTTGACCATAAATCACCTCCTCACTGAGAATCTGCAATTCATGGATGCTGCGTAAAACTTGTGTAAGTTAGTGAATCCCAATACATCACAGGTGGTGATACGGGTTGATCGTATCACCTACGAAGCTCATCAGTTAGCATAAACCAGGGACCACCAAATAAGGAGGTGTAAAGGTGCACACCGCTGTGTGATTCAAGTGATCTAGAAACCTTCGGGCAAAGTCATAATCTAACGGTGTAGCGCTAGCAAGTGCTCAGCTTTTGGGATGCTCCCAGTCAGACCTGAGGTTAGAGAAAGAAAAAGAAATGGGGAGGGAAGAAGAGAACAGACCGGCTCTTCTGTATTCAAGAGGTGATGTGAAAGCGGTTTGTTGTGGGTATTGTTGGAGGAAAAAAAGAAAGGAGGAAGAAAAATGAAAAAAAGAAAAAACCAACAACAACATTTCTTCAAATCAGCAATACTGTCTGCCGCAGGCGGCTGCATGACCTCTATTATCTGAGGAACCTCGGAAATCTACCGCGGCTTCTCGAGACCACGAGTTCCTGGGTGGGTGTCGGTGAGCAGATCAAGTCCATTTAAATCAACCCGTTGACACTTCCAGAAGCACAGCCTGAAGCTTAAATACGTGAAATGTCCATTGATTAAGAAAATCTGTTATATTCTCAGCATATTGTGAGAATAGCAGTCCTTAAAAAGGCATTAACGCTATAAAGTTCAAGACCAATGCGAGGCAATGTTTTTGTGTGCTCCTCATTTACACAAGCTCTACACAGGGGTAGATTTATGCTTGTAGCTATTAAAAGTTACCAAAAGTTGCCAAAACACAAGTACATATCCCTCCATTTACAGGTTATGCACAAATCCGCTCCGCTCACGTTTCATGAATGAGGCCCATTGATCGCGTGCAACACCCTCAAAACCCTGTTACTTCCATCAGCGCTGCAGCTGCTGTCCTGTGTATGTAAATTAGCACCAAAGTCAGGCAACCGTGCAATGAAATACTGTTTAATTCAACTCATTACTATAAAAAGGTGCTACCACAGAGGAAGAACATCATCAGCTCATAGAAAAACACACAGAATTCTGTCACATGGGCACAACAGTGGCCAGCGGCTAACGTGATTGCTAACTACGGTCAGTTTTCTGAGTGCGCAGCCCATAGATTGTGATGATTATAAGATTGTTGTGTCTCATAATACATAGTTATCTCTAAACAGAGTAAATGTACAAGTCACAGCATTTTGAAGTTATTTGTAAGTTTATTTTGTCATTTAGGCTACATGTAGCGATCCACCCATCCAGAGACTGTGCTAAGCTGCTACACTAGCTGAGACGATACCCTCTTATGAAACTCTGGGGTTGATGTTAAATGAGGCAGTCCTCAAAATGTTGGGGTACCCCTTTGAAATAAACATCTCAATGCTTTAGACAAGATAAATCTTCAACTGTTAGTGGACCTATGAGACCTACCGATGCCAAAATCTTCAATAACGCTTCTCAAGCAAGGTTTAGAGCAATAGAGCTCACTTTGAGAAAAACACAAACTGGTGTAAATCTTTGCAATAGAGTACAAATATCTGCAGAGCACCTGGTGAATATCACTGGACGTAGGTTTAGATTCATATGCATGCATTTGGGTGGCACCCGTCACCATCACTGTGTATACCCAAACATCACCAAAGCTACGTAAGGATCTGTGACTGGAGGATCGGTCTGTTTCGAAGCAGGATCACCCGAAAACAATGATGACATGCGACTGAACTGAGGAGAAGCCACAGAACTTGCGGTTGATTTTGTGAAGACTTCATTCAAATCAAAGTCTAGATTAAAAACAAGTCTTTAAACCAAGCAAAGATATGTTTGGAATGCCAAAGGCTGCAAAAGTAAAGTCCTCCAAATTAACACACTACAATACTTCACATCTGATCACCGTTTTTCCTTAGGTTTGCTATTGGCAGCTCCCCATTCTTCGATCTCACAAGAGCCTGCAAATCTGTCCTATCGGCCAGATCCAGGCAGCGCGAGGATTATCTGATGGTGCACCTCGGCAATTTGTCAAAAGTCTTAACTCTGAAGAAACAAATCCAGAATAGTCATTAAAAAAAAAGACAGAAAAAAAATACCTTTTTTTTCCCCATTTTGCACTTTAAGACGTGCTGCCGCGCACAAGTACAACTCACCGCCATGATTGTTGACTCATTTCTGCACATGGTTTAGACATAAAGAATCGCTTTATCGAGGATGTATCTATTTTTGTGATGGAAAAGAATATTAACTGAGGAAAATGATAACATATTATTTGATTTTCCTTTTTTTTATCATTAATGAGGGAACATTTTTGATGGGGAATACGCTTGTAATATTTGTTTTATTGCCTTATTCTTTCAGACACTGGCATTGTGCATACATGCCCAGCCGACGGTTTCTATGTGGGACCCATCAGAGATATAATTGATCCCACATATGGGATTGGCCATGGGTTCAGTGGGAATTTCCCACTTTATGAGGCATTTGAGGCTCAGTTTTTCTGCCCTTTTACATCTCAGATGGTCCCCACATACAAGTGCTTTGCTGGGTAAAAATACCCAAACAGGTTTATTATTTATAACCAGAGTAAAAATGATAAAAAGAGTTCTATATTTTCTTCATACAGGAGGTAAAAAGCTACACAAACATGTTAATAGTCTGCTGGATGATCTCTCTCCATTGTAATGTACGTGTCCTTGGATCTTGCAAAAAATGTTTATTGAAACGTGATATCTGTTCATTGACTTCGCCAGATGTTCTCTGTGTTCTGTGGAATGGTATTTCACATGAATAAAACCATATATCAACTGTGTCTATGAAATAAAAGCGAAAAAAAAAGACATTTGTCAAATCCTCAATGGCAGAGTTTGGGATGATTCGATAAGACGCTGAGGATCGGGTTCATGTCAGTATGATCGACATCCTGGCATTTCAGAATGAGATCCATAGAAAGTGATCGATTTTTCAGGGTTCACTGAATGTATGGATTGCTTTATTCCCCATTTTGCAACAGCTTCAGTGGGACCTTTGGTCCCCATCTGTGACATTCATTCCAACAAAATCGCCTCTTAAATCTTATATGTCCTCAAGCAGTGACCTGGCTACTGCACTCTGGTGATCTGAAGACAAGCGCTAAAGAACCGCAGCGGCTGCTCACTCAGAACTTTGGGTTTTGGTAAATAGGTGACCTAGAAAAATCTGCGTAATAAATTAAGCAATGACTACCATGTTGGTGCAAAAACGAGGTTTTCATTTGTCGGTTTAGAGGGTTTTCTTGAATGAGGAAATACTGTTTGACTTGAGTCGTGGCGATAATAGCGTGTGCACGGAGCCTCACACTTGAGTGTTGCTGTCGATTTCTCCTTGAAGGTTTTCTTTTTATGCATAAAGAACCCTTCATGGCTTGAAGATAGCAAGCTGTGAAGTATTTGTTATTTTGTCCCATTCTTCTTGCTAAGCAGGGTAAAAGGTGTGCAACAGTATAGGCTTGTTGTTGTTTTTTTTTTCTTCAGTCTAAAAAAAGTCAAAAAAAATACAAACTCACACCGTCTCAGAGCCTGGCTTTAGGACTTGCTGCTGATAATAGTCTAGTTCAGGGGTGGGCAATTAATTTTTACAAGGGGCCACATGAAAAACCTGAGTTGTGTCAGAGGGCCACATCAACGATAACTTGAACTTAATCCTGCTCAACTTCCTTCCATTGTAAAATGCATTAAATTATATATTCTAAATAGCTGGTACTGGTAATTAGAATAATACAATTATTCTGTAGATATTTATATTAGGCTCTGTGAAATTGTGGCGTATAGGTCGAGTAAAAAAACAAAAATAATCATTAATAAGTCCAATTTATTCTTAACTTGTTAAATTCCTCAAACTGTGAATTACAACACATCTATAGAAACACATCAAGTAAATGAATAATGTTTTAATGTTTTCCACCTCATTTGACCAATTCCTTGTTGGGTTTGCAGTTTTGCTTGCAATGCATCAGCCTCTATTGCGCGCTCTTTATCAGACAGATATCTGTATTTTACCTCATGCTTGGTCGTGTAGTGCGGATTCAAATTATAATCTTTAAACAGCGATCTGTGTAGCACAAATCACGGCTTCACCTTTTAATTTCTGTAAAGAAATACTTAGCGGTCCATGTCTTGTTGAAAGCACGTCATTCCTTGTCAACTTTTCTTTTCTTAGCGTCAGCACACATTTTAACGGCAGCATCACTTAGCGCTGTTTACCTTCATGCACGTACGCTACACGGAAGTACTGCGCCTTTCAAAATAAAAGCACCACAGTTGTATTACACGCACGACATAGATTTTTTTTTTTTTTTATTAAGTTGTAATCAAATGTAATTTATGATTGGCCTCATGCGGGCCGGACAGAGACGCACAAAGGGCCGGATGTGGCCCGCGGGCCGTGTTTTGCCCAGGTCTGGTCTAGTTGGTCATTTTTTGTCTTTGGTCTTTTGCCCTTCACCTCCTTTCTAGCACTGAATTGCCCTCATTATCAACTCTTTTTCGAATATATTTCAGACCCGATACAAAATAATAGATGTAGATAAAAAAATAAAATGAAGGTGGTGAGGGAAAAAAACAAACATTGAATTTCTTGGTTTCATACTGTCTGCAAATAAATAAGAGTTCTCTTTTTTATTGACAAGTTTCAGTAACTGGGGGCTTCAGGCAATCACCTGAATCAGGTTGCACACAGCGCATGTGGGCCCTCCTACAGCTTGAGGGCCTTACAAGAGGTTGGTTAGTGTTAGAGCTGATAGATGGAGGTCTGGCCACCAGGCACCTGCCCAAGAAGCCCTTCACCTGGGCCCAGCTTTATGGCCAGAGGCCTGCTCAGCCTCTCTCTCCCAGTGTGTTGGCAGTCCTGTCTTCTGTCTGAGGTAATCATGAGTGTCTGGTTCCTCATTGCTGATTAGTGTCCTCCAGTCTGGACCCCCCCACCCCACCTTCCTGCTAGGGCATTCAGATGCAATTGGAGTGGTGTCCTTACACGCCGCCAATCTTGTGACCACCTGGATTCCAAAACTCTATGACGTTCATTCTGCCTTTTGTCTGCACAGCTGAGGACCTTCAGCTCTCCAGAGCCTCTGTGAGATAAGTGTTGTATATTCATGTCTTTTTTTATTTGCTATATTCGTTTAATGTTAGTAATGTGTCTCTGTACTGCACTCATTTCTTGTTTTGTTGATGTGGTACATACTCTCACACCTCTGTGCAGCACTTGTTTGCTATGTAAGTAAATATAGAGAGGCTTTGTTGTACTAGTTTTGTGGCATTCATTTTGTTTTTTTTTTTTTTTAAACTTTAAGCTACTTTCAAGTCCCTTTTGTGTCATTGTTGTAGGGATTGAAGAGGGTCTGAAACTCCTGATTTTAAAATAAATATGAATTTGCCAATTACACCAGGTTTACTGTATGTTATGGCCCCGATCGTACACTTCCCGCTAGCCGCTACCCACTAACCGCTACCCGCAAATTTAGGAATCTCCGACAATGCAATCTTCCACTTCCTAAAGCTGCTACCCCTTATCCTGACTCCCTTACTCACATTGTAGGTGTGGCAATGGGCGTGTCTTTTGCCCTTTATGCAAACTCTGTATCACGGATCACGGGTAGCAGGTGGTCAGACCTGCAAGATACCGAGTTTATCGGCGCATACAAGAGCGCGTCCAAATGCACATCCACCTGGTAGCATGTGGACGTGCACAAACGGCTCTACCTCTCGAATTAACTCTTGTATAAAAAGCGTGATTTGGCCTCAGTTGAACCCCTGAGAAAATGGCAGAGATTGTCTTTAACGGCTTGCTCGCCAGTTAAACCATAGACGACCAGAGCATGTTTACTGGGAGCGCACCAACTATCTGGGACTTTCAGGTTGCCGATAGGAATTGTCTGTGTAAAAATATTTTTATGTATATATCAGTGTAGAGGAGGAGGAGGAAGGAGGAGGAGGAAGCTCTACAGCAGAGTCCCAGACAAGCTGCGCATGAGAGCTGCTCTGATCTGGATGAAAAGACGCTCCATATCGGTTTGTGGGTAGCAGCTTGCGGTAGCGCAACCTGCTCTTTAAGGCAATGGCTACTGACGCACTGATTGGTTTAACAGGTGGAACGCCCTAACCACTCCTATGTATAATATAGCGGGTAGCGCAGGTGGGATAGCGGGTTTAGCAAGGTGCAAGATTACGTTCTTTGCGGGGGAACGCCCCTCCCGCTACCGGCTATACCTTAATAGCGGCTTTAGGAGATCTGGCAGAAGATCGAGCCCTACATCTCGTTTCCCTAATGAGCTGGAGCGTAACCTGACCCGACCTCCAAGGTAGGACCCCATTGACTAAAAGTCCCTCTGAGGGAAACAGGACTTGAGTTTTCATAACCATGTGTGTGCTACAGAATTGCTCTTGGTCTCAGGCATGTACTAGGACCATTTTGACTTTGGAACTCTGCCATGGACAACGCAGAGTTACTTGTATGTGCAAACCCCTCCACTACACTAAGGTAGTTTAGGCTCTGAGGAGTGGCTGGAATTCTCCCTCAGACATAGGGTGAGTAGCTCTGTCATTGAGGAGAGGCTTAAAGTCGAGACGCTGCTCTTCCACCTTGAGAGGAACCAGTTGACGTGGTTCAGAGATCTGTTTTAACTAGATCTGTTCTTCAATATCATCCAGTCAGAAGAAAAACACAGAAATAAACATCATTCTCTTCAACTAGGAAGAGGAAGGTGCTTGATGTAAGAGTTGGAAGTCAAAACGAAGAATTGGGTGAATAACTCCAGAAAATGAAGTTAGGAGTTGGCAGACACTTCTGATGAGACCCATCTGGCAACAGGAAAAGCTGGAAAATGGGGAGTGGATGGATGCACCAAGGTCATAACATAAGTAAGCTTTAAACTTTGAAGAAAGCACTCCGTAAGAAGACTACTGCAACAGATTTATGTAAGAATGAGGCAAAGTTCCAGAATTAGAAAACAGAACCCCAAAACACCAAGGAACAACTTTTACTCGACTTATGCTAAGGCTTAATTAAAATCAGCAAAAACATAAATGGAAACCATGCCTTATTAATCACACTCAATTTCCCACAAAAGCAATGTTTGCATTTTTAAAGACTGAATTTCCATGTATTAATGAAGACAGTCGCAATCAGAAATTATTATTATTATGTGTGTTCTCACCTGTATTCTTTCCGCTCGAATGAATACTGAGTCAACCAACCATTAAACAAATAGCAGCGCAGCCTTTGCCAGAGTGAGTAATTTCCTGAGGAAAAGGAAAACAGGACAATATTTCATTTCTTTTGTCTCAACATGAATCAGTCCCTGAATGCCTCAAGGTGAATGCTGGTAATCAAAAGAAAATATCTGACACCATATTCATCTTTTCCATGTGCTATGTGGAAACCTTTGAGTAACAAAACAGAAGACATTTCAGCATTCGCCAACAAACAGTCCACCATATTGCTGACCTGATGATCAATGGAGGTCAGAAAATTAAGTTTCACATGAACTTATTAATCATGTTGTGGAAAAAGTCAGTCAGTATCTAAATGGCGGTGAATAGCTAACGTCAGAAACCTTGTTTTTTTCAGGGGACTAGCCAGATTTAGTCCAGCTCCCAGTGGCTTCAGTGACTCAGGGTAACTTTATTATTCAGCTGCAGAGCAGAAAGCTCAGTGTTGCATCACTCTGTGAGGGCCTTAATCACTGGTGTCCTTGTTGACCAAAGAATTGTCTCCCTTCATGCCAAAGCTTAAAGGCTTTTCATTTAGAAGAAATATCTGGGCTGCCCCAGTAGCACATGTTTACAAAATGCTAGAAATAATAGTGAATTACTGAGGACATGAGGTATGTCGACCCTGAAAGGAAGTTATTTTAAATCTCACCTATACTAGCACAACATTGGCTATCATTTGTGGAGAAAGGGGAAGAGTTTAAAGGTGGGTGCTTGTTACATCTCTTTCAACATTAGCAACATATTCCTGTGCATTTAGACTCCATGACTTGCTTTCTTGCAATTGGGAGTCTGAAGTCATAGCAGCGTTCACACTATGTGACTGATGAGCAACGAGTTACTCCCAGTACACAGCTGGACAAAGACTCAGTCACTATCAGATAGTCGACCACTGACAAACCATATATACAGAACGCACATGAAAGGTAACATGGGAAATGATGTAAAAGGAGATACAGTGGTACCTCTACTTACAAAATTAATCGGTTCTGGAAGTAGTTACGTAACCTGAAAATTCGTAAGTAGAGACCATGTAAATGCTCTAATCGGTTCCAAGCCCCCCAAAATTCAGACATACATTTTTTATAAATCATAAAAATGCATCAACACATGTAACAGATACATGTTACAATTAGGTTACTGCACAATAAACATAGAAAGAGAGTTGTACATAATAAAAAACAAAGAATAAAGTAAAGAATAAAAATTATGTTCATTTACCTTTTAACTGCTATTGTCATCACCTTTTCTGTCTCAGCAGTGATTTTTGCCTGACGTTTTGTAAAGAACCGATCCAAGGACGTTTTGTCGGCTTTTAACAATCCTTCAAAAATGTCCAAGGCAAACATCATCATAGAGAGCGATAGCCCGACTAGTGAGCACTTTTTCTAGGTGATTTTTTTCAACAAATTCTGAAAATTTCATAGAATTTTCCTAAAATCTCAATGGGATGCCAGGAAGATGCTAGCCGATAGCCAATAGCAGAGCAGCTACAAGAATGTTTACGTTCAGTAAACTCTGCGAGTTGCGAGTAGCAGCGTGTACTGTATTTTTGTCTTTCGTATCCAGAAATTTCTTCCGTAACAAGAAGCAATATTTTCCCATTGAGGCGTTTCGTAACCTGAAAATTCCGTATGTAGAGACGTTCGTAAGTAGAGGTTCCACTGTATTTATTTACCAATGGATTGTGCCGTTATTTAATTTTTTTTTCAGAACTTCAAAATTACGATTGTTGCTGCTTCTTCGTTGTCATCTGTAATGAATGTTGCAACATCTTCCCTTCTGTTACAGGTTTCCCCCTCTCACCTTGCTCTCCCATTGGCTGTAGCTTGGAGGGGGAGTGGCCAACAGCTCCAGATATTCAGCATGCTTGATGCTGTTTGGTGTGGGAAGATCTTTGATGCTTGTCTGAGTAGTTCACACATAACAGCAATGGGGTGCTGACTGCTCTCCAAACTGCCTCGGATTGTGAGTTTTGTTGGTGAGCTCAGCAAATCAGTCTTTTACCTGTGTAGCGTAAAAGCTGTTTAAAAGGTGAAAAAAGCAGGATGTTCAGATATTTCTTAGAAAAGACAACAAATAAATCCCCTTGTTCCTAGCAAAATAATTGGAGTATGTGTTTTACAGTGAGCCAGCCTCCGCAGATGACAATTGTTTTTCATATTAATCACAGAACACTTTTTTAATTATTTATGATTGTGATGTAAAAACTGTTTTATTCAATAAACTGAAATGAGCACCTACCTTACTTATAAATCTGTTTATGTATGACACTGATCCAACTAATCCATTTCCACAGTCCTTTCACTTTTCTGCTTCGTTCTTACTCAGAATTGATCACATTTAGACTGTGATAGGTAAAGCTGGGAGTAGAAAAAAATGGGGGGTTTTAAATCAGTATATTGTACATGATCAGGTGTAAAGGTTACAAATGCACGATCAGGGCTTATTCACTTCATTATTGTAGTGGCTACCATCATCACTGGTGGCCACTGCCCAACCATAACAACAGTCTACACATACGTTGCCATCTCTCCATTTATAACCGTGGACTGTGACCATACAGTGTGTAAAAAGAACTGGGCAAACCTTTGGATGTCACTAATATGTTTTCTGAAGAGTTGATTTTGAAGCCTGTTTTTTGGGACAGCAGTGCCATATTGGTAGGAGCTGACTTTGCCCATCCCAAGTAAATCCAAAAATGGACAAATGTGTGGAATGAGCAACCCTGGAAGTTGTCAGGAAAACATTGTCCCTAGTTCAGTCATCACAAGTTAGCCATTTTAACTTGGCTTAGATCATTCTTAGCTACAGTGCCAATTATTGGGACATTACATTCACTCTGATCAAATCTGTCTGCAAGTCTGCTGTCGCCACTAAAAGGACATTTGAAATAAGTGTTATTGGAGTTAAAACAACTGGCAGAACTCCCCTCAGGGGGTGTGTTGCAGTCATCTTCACAGCTGACTCCTGGCTCTCTCATCTGAGCTACCCTTCAGGTTGGCCTGCTCCCTTTTGGATTGATTAACTTTGCCTGGACTTCTGCCGGGAGCCAGTTGTGATGATGCCACTGGGACTACAAGGCTGCTGTCATTTAGCCAAAACCATTTTAGACCAGGCTGTCTGCTGCTTAGCTAAGCTTTGTCCTTGTACCCTTCTAAGCCGACCCGCAGCCAGTTGTAGCAGTCCGTTACTATGATTAACAACCCAACAAAACATATCTTCAAAATAAAAATTACTATGCACTGTTATGTCTTTCTAATCCAAGTAGCTAAAAGTGATGACAGCCAGAAATTGACAAAACACCTGCCTTTCCAAAAAAAAAGAAAAAAAAAAAATCAAACCTGAAATTGTGCATATATTTGTTGCTTTATATAATTTTACCTGATAAGTTAGAAAGGAATCCTTCCACAGTTATCAGGGATGTTAAATCCAAAGGAGACCAAAGCTGTATACATTTACATACATACACATTTTATTTATACACTCAAGGAAAAAAGAAACGCACCACTGCTTTTTTACCACAGTTTCTTTTGATTACTTATTTTTAATAGAAATAAATTCATGTGCACATCAACCATATACCTGTCCCTGATATTCAGACCCAATTAATCAATGCTTGTGACAGTTTCAATAGCAATAACATGACCAAACAATAAAGCATCACAGTAAACAAAAACACAGTTATTTGATTTGATTGTCAGTAATTAACATGACCACCATTCGCCTCAAGGACACTGATAATTGATGGGTCCCAATGGTTTCAGCAGCAGTTCTTGTTGCTGGTCGAAACCTGTCACGGAGATGTGACAGCCGATTCGCTCGGTCCTGTGCGGCCGTTGTGACACGTGGTTGACCAGATCTTGGACGGTCATTGGAGGATCCAGTGGTCTGGAAACGCTCAGCAAGGCGTACAACAGTAGAGTGATGGACTCCAAACACCCTGGCTACAGCCCGTGTGCTCCTTCCAGCTTGAAGCATGCCAATGGCACGATCTCTCTCTGGTTGCTGTGTAGTCGTGGCATCGTGAACAAATGTGCTTTTTTATCCATTTTGGTGTCTTTTCATAGGGAATGGTTGTGCACAATTGAGGACAGGTCCAATTCATCTCTGAGTTTTACTCATGACCCAGACATAGGTGATTATACAAAACTACAATTGTTATTGCTGATCAAAATCAATCAACCGGAACCAGGAAAACAGTGATTTCATTTTGACTCAAAATTGTACTAAACTCATCGTAGTCTGTAATTTTTTTCACTGTCTATAATATTTTTGGAAAATTGAGAAAACGAAAATGGTGCGTTTTTTTTTCCTTCAGTGTATATATATATATATATATATATATATATATATATATATATATATATATATATATATATATATATATATATATATATATATATATATATATATATGTATATCAATCATCAGGCCAGAAATCTGGGTGTATTGATGGACTCAGATCTAAACTTTGAAAAACACAGTAAGGCAATCACTAAATCAGCCTACTATCACCTGAAGAACATCGAGGATAAAAGATCTGATGTCTCAGCAAAATCTAGAAAAACTAGTCCACACGTTTATTTTAAGTCGGCTTGATTATTCTAACAGTTTTTTCACTGGTTTATCTCAAAAAAATCAGTTAGACAGTTGCAGCTCATTCAGAACTCTGCTGCCCGAGTTCTTACTAAGACCAGAAGAGTGGACCCCATCAGTCCAGTTCTGAGATCCTTACACTGGCTGCCTGTCCGTCAAAGGATAGACTTTAAAATTCTGTTGCTGGTCTATAAAGCTCTGAGTGGTTTAGGACCAGAATACATCAGTGACCTCCTGACCCAGTATGAACCCCCCAGACCCCTCTGGTCATCTGGATCCGGTTTATTATCAGTCCCCAGAGTCAGAACCAGACAAGGAGAAGCTGCGTTCAGTTTCTATGCTCCATGTGTCACATGTCTAAATCCAGGTTGAAGACTCACCTGTTCTCAGCTGCCTTTAAGATTTTATTCAGGAGCTCAAATCTGCACAGCCTTTTTAAAATTCTTTTTACTGTTTTCTTAGCTTTTTATGCTTTTATTCTTTTACTTTTTAATGCTTTCTTTTTCTGCGATGCTTTTAATGTTTTATGTAAAGCACTTTGAATTGTTTTGTACGTGAAATGTGCTATATAAATAAACTTGCCTTGGAGCCAGCCCTGATGGTCAAAGTCCTGCAATATTCTACACTTCCTGGACTGAATCAGACTAGCAAACTGGCTAATCTTGACTGCCTACAGGTAGAAGCTAGGGAGGAGGGGGGATTTTAAGACCAGCAGAGAGCTTGGTGATGAGAGACACCAGGAGGCATGTGAGAGATGAGTACCACTTGCACGTTAAATGAATATCTGGGATGAACCATGCTGAGGGGTGAAAGCGAGCATCAACTGCTGCTTAAGACTGAGCTCCCTAGGGTTACATCATTTATATACTGAAAGGAGCAAATTAAAAGCATACCAGTTTGTTCTTGGGATCTCCCATCTCAGCTCACAAGGGAAGACAACACTGAAACAGAAAAGCACAGAATGGCAAATAGGTAAACGTTACCACGCAGAGAAACATAATCGGCATGTGTATGCAAATCAGCGCACTCATCTTAATTCTTTTGGGCCATGGAACAAGTTCGTGTGGGCCGTGGAGCATACCCGATCAATGCCCTACCAATAAAGGTGTTAAACACATTTGCACTACGTGACTGAAGCATCAGGAGACCGACTGTAGTGTTTGCCACTGATCCAAAATTTGGACCGCTCATGCTGCATACTGATTGCCAGTTTGTAATGCATACAGCAAATTTGCCTGAAATATTTGCACTGCAGTTTTCGTCAGTGCATTTTGGAGGATTTGATGATGTTTTCAGCGGGGACATCTGCAGTCACATCAGGCTGCGATATTTTCCCACGGTGAGTAAGCGATTAGAAGGGCTGGTTCTCGCAGCAGCAGCAGAAAATGAAGCCATTTTTCATCCATTACTAATGAGCCTGTTTAGTCTCCATAGATGAAAACCTGGACCTGGGCTCATTTAATGGTTGTTTTCCATGGACTTCTATTCTTAAAGTTTAGCGAGTTAGAGCTGAATTTGAGTCATTAACTGTAAACAAAAATACAAAAAGGCCAAATGCATTGTGGGAAATTCAGGATGATGAATTGCTCTGACTGGAGTTTATTCATCTGCAGGCCACAAATAAATCCTCCTCTTTTTTAAATTTGATCCACTTTACTTTCATTGCTTTGAGTATTTTATTTAACACTTAAACTTAAAAATAGATACACTACTGTGCTCTATAAATATAACTATACCACATTACAAAACTCTCCCACCCTTTTAGGTACAAAACTGCCCTTAAATCAGGCAAAACAGGGAAAGATGGAACAGACCTTTCAAACACTTCCTCTGAGGCTTTGAACCACAAATGCAGTGGTGGTTTAACATCTTGCTGGAAAAAAGAAGGCTTTGTTTTGGTGAAAGCACAGCCTTTGATTCAGAAATGTTACCTGGAAAGCTCTTTTCTCCCAAGAAATAAAAGAGGATGATCCGGAGATGAAAAGCAATCAGTTGTCTTTTAGGAAATCAAATCCTAATATTTTCTGCAAAGAGGAGATCTCATTCATGTCAGTCTCAAGGTCAAGGCCAGTTCAATATGTCAGTGGCGATCGTGGGAGCTATTTGATGCAATCAATGGTAAATTTGACGGGAGTAGATGGAGCACTCACAGCCATTCCTCGTCAAGAGCAAATGGCAAGTTCTATTTTCTCTTCTCTGTTCATTCGGATCTATTTCTGACAAGAGGAAGTTCTACAATGTTCTGTTTCTGCTGGATGTGACTCAGCCTTGATTAATATTTGCAGTTGGATCCAGATACACTCATGAGTTCATAACGTGGAGGCATAAGGAAAGTAGGTACCATGCTGCTTCCATGGGGTTTAAGAGGCTAAGCTGCAGCCAGGTGCTGAGGAAGTTTACCACTTGAGTCAGCGTGCAGAGATGAGATTTGACTTTCTGACCAGTGCATCAAAAAAAAAAGAAACACTAGGAGCTGAGTATTAAGAAAACTAAGGAGTTGATGCTGCTTAAAGCGAAGGAGAGAACGCCTTGCCAGAAGTTAAATCCAACCAGAGAGGATACGTTCAAGACTGCTCCAAAAACAAGCGTGTGGGCTCACTGGATCGCTGTTTGGTGTGGTGACAGGAAGGCACTGCAGAAGGTCATAAAGCAGGGAAGATCACAAGATGGGTTTTCCATTAGCAGGGCTATGGTATTTTATCGAGGCCTCCATGATCGGTGCATGTCTCCATTTTTGGGAACCTATGGGGCCAAGTAGAGGTCTTCACAGGTCCACTTTCATTAACCCGAACCCGAATGGACCCATGAAAATTTGACCCGGAACCGTCCCGACTCGAGTCTTTAGTTTCCGACCACAAACCGAACAGAGTTACCCAAATAGAACCAAGACAATCCAGCCCATAGTTGCTCATGTTAAAGTTGTCTAGCGTTGAATAAAACTTGATTTTCTTACCTAAAGTTGTCTTCTTCTACCGGTTCAGTTGCTACATAGGCTACGTGATGTAAACTACAATAAATCCATGTCGTTATTTTCTTAGTGGATACAGATGCTATTGGTAGCAACTGCTAACGCTAATAGCCTACACCGGTCAGGACGTGTCGTGAATATGTTCTCTCATTCCAGCATTATCATGTTGGCGATCAGTTGTGTTTTACAGCTGCCGGGCAAACTGCTAATAACACGCTACGGCAACACGGTTGTTTCATGATAAACACGCTACGTTAATGAATAATCATTTAACTGCCCCGAGTCCTGACATTAGCTGCCACCGCCAATATCTTTACCTCTCTCGAGTAAACGCGGACCCAACCTGTCAGAGAGAACCGAACGGACCTGGGACTAACTGTACCGATTTCGACCCAAACCCGGAGTTACGTCTCGTGAATGGACCGGAGACCTGATTCAGGTTGGGTCAGAACCTCGGGTTTTCGGTTTGTTCCGAAGACCTCTAGGGCCAAGAGAAGCCTTGGGGTAAGTATTTGATCTTGGAACCAGATCTGCAGAAGAATGATGGCGTCATTACCAAAGACCAGTGGCTCCTCCTGAAGAAGCCTAGACACAGCGGCTTTCCAGATTTTACCCTTAGTTCAGCTTCATATACACTATCTTGGAGTGATAGTCCAACTCACATTTAAGTGCATTTTAAAAACTCCAAATTCAGTCGGACTAATGCAATAAAGAGTTAGGGTTGACCCAACCCTAAGCAACACAGGTCAGAGCTGTAAATCCCTTAAATGCATTATTGTGATTTTGTCATCAGTATTAATATTTCCCCTCCTATGTGGAATATTACTGCGTGTGCAACAACTATCTTCCACTGGTTTTATGCTGCGTGACAATATTGATCTAATGTACCGTTACAAAGCATCCTGTTCCATTTTGTTTTGGATTTGTGTTTCTGTTTCACATGAATATAATCCTGATTCGGCTAGTAAGTGACGTTCGGTTGTGAAAGCCGTCACGTTGTACGCTGAAGGGCAGCTCTTTATACGTTCCTCCGAGCTGCCACTGCCATGTGTTGTATTTTACACTGCATTTTCCAATTTGGCAGCGGTTTAAAGATATTTTGGGCTTACTTTCCACCGCCTTTGAGTGAGCTTTAAGCGCTCACAATTTTTATGCAAATTGAAAACTAGTTTTTTTGGAAAGCTTTCAGTTTATTAAGACTCCTTGGGGAAACTACTCAAGAAACCGTCTTAGCAAGAGAAAATTACCTTGGAAAATAAGCCCTGTATGAGAATTTCAACTTCAAATAGATTATAGCATTAAAGTGTAAGCTGTTCCATCTAAGAAAAAGGTAGAAATTCACAGGAGAGAAAAAAAGAGCTCATGAAAAGTGTTCACATTGTGTGCTCAAACCAAATAGCTGAAGGCTTTAACAGGTAATACAAATAAAAACCAAACTCAATCATTGACTGAAACAACATGTTTAACCCTTTTAAAATGATGTGATTCCTCAAAAAAAGAAAATCTCCTTGAGAATGTCGGTAATATAAATTTGCTCACACAAAAGACTAAATACGCTCTTCTGCTGAAGTAAGCCTAAATCATTTCACCTTTACCAAGCAAGCTAAAGGCCACTTAGAGTCAGTTTGGCTAACGGTGTATAACGCCTCAAATGTAGGGAGCTGAGGTCTGAACATGACCCTCTGCCTGTGGCCATCAGCTCAGGTCAGACTCTGTGTATCAGGGATGGATAAAACCCCGCAGTGGAAGAGGTTTAGAGGTTTTATACTGCAAAAGGTGCTGCAGATGTGACACCGGGGCTCTGGTGTTCTTTGGGAGAATTAGCTTATCTGCCATCGACTGCAGAGACGGATAAGAGGGTGTGTGCTGTTCTCTCCTGTCCATCCAGTAACCTTGTCTGGAGTCTAGCAGAGTCCCTGGACAAAATATACTCCCTAATGAGACAGAGAGACAGAGAGAGAAATGACCAAGCAAAAATGACCGGTCAAGGGTAAAAGGGAATATCTTGGAGTGACTCTTAGCCACTGAGAGGAGATATGAAGAGAGAAAACCAAAATAACAAAAACAACATGAAGCCAGACAGGTACTGAACAGGAACTTCACCATCTTCTTGCTGAACCAGTAAGGAATGTCCTTTTATGAGTAGCTGCCTTGCTGGCGTTGTCTGCGATTTCTTATTTGGATGTGCCAAAGGGCTCCGACACATCCCCCAACTCCTGCAGTCATATAAGATTATAAACATCTCGCACTGTGCAATTTGCATTTCCTTAATCTTGGGTACGATGTCAAGAACGGTATCCCCCAGACTGCAACAGTCCAAAACACAAGTGCATAGGGGCCTTAAAAAAGATGTTCCCTTTGTATTTTCAGTTTTGTCTTTCAACTTTGCTGCCGTGGTTGATCGTTCGATGTCTCGCAGACATGATACGTTGGATGCATCAGCTGTGATGTGTTCTACTGAAAGCTGTGTAAGCTGTAATTCGTAAAGGTTTCAGTTTGTGTTGAGTGGTTCAAAGCTTCGTAAAGTAAATTTCATTGACTGGCTGTTCTTCGTCCATCAGCATTTGCATTTATATTTGTAAGCTAGGTCCATGACAACCTCCTTGTCAGTTAAAATCCGCTCTCCCCTCTTTTATGCACATTATGTTAACGCTACATTTTTATTCTGTTTCATGCGATTCATCAAAAACTTTAGCTTTTTGTTTTCTATTTATTGTGCAGCTTGGCCAAGCCTAGCCGATGCTCAGCGCTAACTTTCTGAGTTTATATGTTCAGTGCACTAATGACATTTACTGGCCATGAGGTCTTTTAGTTCTCGTATTGTGTGGCCTACCTTCCTGAGCTTGGGTTTTATATTTGCATGCTGCACTTAAATCACTTAAAATCCAAAGGGTCTTGATTGTGCTTTAAGTGGTGGACAGTGTGCTGTAGTAGCAGGGCCTGACTACCCCCTCAGTCTTGCTTGTTAATTCTGCTGATATTCAACGAACCCAAGTTGTGGTTGACTTCTAGCCTCTGACATAGATCTCTAGGTGGCGTTGTCGAACAACATCAGTTAGAAGCTGATAAATTCAGCTGCGTCTGGGCCGCCCGGTGGGACGGTGGTTAGCGCAGGCGGCTCATGTACAGAGGCTACAGTCCTCGACGCAGCGGTCGTGGGTTTTTACTCCTGGCCTTTGCAACCCTTTGCTGCATGTATTCCCCGTTCTCTCTCTGCCCCCTTTCCTGTCTGACTCTACTGTCAATAAAGGCCACTAGTACCACAAAATAAAATAAAATAAAAATCATGTGTGTCACAAAGACATCGCTGTTGTAAAATAAATTGCTTCTCCTTTTGCAGTGTGTCAGTTCTTTTTCTGGGCTCCAGCTGGTAAACAAATCCACATCTACATATATTTATGCTGCATTACAACAATGCTGGACAACACTTGAACTGCAGGGGGCCTCTGAGAGCAAAAAAAACAAAAAACAAAAAAAAAAAAAAAAAAAACAACCCACAATTCTCCCACAGGGTTGCTTGAATATCTGAACACAGCATGGGTTGTCTTCTGAGTTGCACAAACATGTTCCTGCAGTGGCACAAAATGGACCAATCTGATGGCTTTAGAGTGGGACCTTTAACAGTTTTAAGCTCTGCTTCTCCCACGCTTATAGAAGAGGAGCTTTGCGTCTGCTGCAATTTGCAACTTCATCACTAGATGTCACTAAATACAGTGCCGTGCTACTTTAATGGAAGTATTTCCTCTTCTAAGTTAAGAGAAAGAAGCTTGTGTGTTATGCAAACTGCAAAGCCCTCTGAGGCAGAATCTCAAACGGCATGATGCAATGCAAAAAAAAAAAAAAGCACATTCTGATCGTTATAGCTGAGGAACCGAAGTAGAGATTGTAAATCATTTATCTGGTTTGGGTTTTCCAGCGCTAAAGTTGATCTTGAGGGTGTGGCAGACTGACAAGCTCCTCTGTGCTGCAGAGAGAAAGGTAGGCCAGAAGCCGTCCACGTTCAAGGATCTGGATCAGCAACATCCGGACCTTTGGAACCGTTACCCATCACGCCTACAAATTGTGCCTAAAAAATTAGCATTCTGGTAGTTTGACTCAGTTTTGTTTCTCAGTGGACTTGAAAAACCAATGCATGTTTTTTTTAAATCTCCCAGTACAAAAAAATAAAAAATAATAAATAAATAAATAAAGAATCTCTTTTTCAAGGGAGACCTGGCCAAGAGAGGCATCAGCAGCAAAACACAAAGTTGCAGACAAAGACGTACAAGAAAACAAACTACAATTTACAACACTAAAATTTGCATAAAGTAAAACTATCTATAAATCAAGATGAGAGTTTCTGGGAGTAATTTAAACAAACATCCAGCTAAAAACAGCATCATCCCATAGAAACTGCTTCCAAGTCCTTAATTTTTAAATCGCTCTGCAACAAATTCCAGGCTGAGGGTGCAGAATACCCAAGAGCCCTTTTCCCAATTTCAGTCCGAGCATTTGGGACAGAGAGCATAAAAAAGTCCTGAGAACGCGGTGAATACTGGCCCGTGTTTTTTCGCGTGATGAAAACACACAGGTAATATGAAAGGAGACCAAGAATTGCCTTATATATAAAGATGTACCAATGTAGGAGCCTACGGGTCGCCAAGGTGGAGGTGGGGGGGGGGGCACCCTACCCGAGAGTACAACTCATAGTGATGAGTCAGTGAAAATTTCCAGTAAAAGGTTCAAAGCTTCAAAACTGTTATCCGGATTGTATTAATTAGTATTCAATAACTATTTGTGCACTTTCATCTTTGCATTTCCTTATAATTCACAAATTAAATTCTAAAAATGTTAGCCTCTTGACATCAGTTAATGTTACGCATCTCTTCCCGCCCAGCGAGACAGAGCGGTGCAGCGTGACCGGAAGCTTTGTTTCCATCTCTAACTTCCCCTTCAGCGTTTAAACTGAAGCATCGAAGCGCTCTCCAGACGTCTGCTCCTCCTGCTGCGCTGGTTCAACATATTCCTCGGTCTCGCTGTCATTCAATCTATCGCAGAGATATGAATGTACATCACTTTTCAACCTGCCACATTTTATGTCCGTCTCTGCAATTGTCTTCAGCAGGATTATCATTCATGTCATGGCCATGAACTGGCGCTAAGACCTTGATTGGATCAGAAGTCACTGAACTTCAAAACTTTAATTGAATTGAAGCTGCCGTATCCCCAGGAGTCTACCAGTGGCCCATGGGTGCTAAATACTAAGTAGGGCATTAAGAATATGCATGAGACGGGCGAGGGAGGATTAAATTGTGGCCTTAAAGACGTTAATAGCTTTTGAATATCTAAACATAATCTTTCTCCTTTGACACTGTGATCAGAATACGTGCGATTTAATCTCAGAGTGCGAAAGAAATATGAACCGAGCATTACCCACCACAGCGTTAAGAGTTTCATGAACTAGGTGATGAAAAATGCGGCTGCGTGACATGCAAGTCGAGGCGTCGTCTGATCGTACATTTTTCATCTCTTTGTATATTGTCAAACATTTCCCATCTTTTTATCTCTTTGATTCGCTTGGCTTCACTTGAGCTGTCAGACTGGAAAGGAAATATACTTTTGTTGTTTTTTTCCCCCCCATCGCTGTCCTCTCTGTTCTCCATCAGCTGTTAGAGCAGGTTTTTTTTTTTCCAACGAGCGCCTGTGGAGAATTCTCAGAAGCTCAATGACTTCCTGTTTCAGCTGCTGCCGCCCCTCCGTGACAAAAACACACGGCCAGAAAATGCAGAGTTCAAAAAAACAAGAACTTTTACGGGAGCCGAGGCTAATGAATCTTGTTTCATGAATTAATTATCATTCAAAATGCCCAGTGCACACAGCACATTTTTATCTCTGTATGAAGACAAACAGGCATTGCACTGCTGGCGTGTGTGTGTCCCGCAAGAGCAAGAAGATAGAAGTTTTATTGCACTTTATTTCAGCACCATGACTTGTTCGGCACTGACTGAGTAAAGTAGCTGGTAACCAGAGACGTTAGGGACTCATTTCTGGCCGTGGACCACGGAGTGGAACATCAAAACCCTCTGTGAAAGCACACACTGGAGGGGGAATCTTTCACCTTCGTGGGATCACTGGCTGCACAGCAGGAGGCGAAATGAAAAGGGGGATCTTCAGAGGGTTTTTGTATCTCTCTGTGAAAATAGCTGTGGTCTTGGGTTAGTAATTAGTGGCACACAATGTTTTTTTGCAGTGGTTTTTTCCTTCAGGGGTCGCCACAGTGAATCATGCGCCTCCATCTAACTCTTTCTGCATCCTCTTCTCTCACACCAGCTAACGTCATGTCCTCCCTCGGGACATCCATAAATCTCCTCTTTGGTCTTCCTCTGGACCTCCTGCCTGGTAGTTCCAACCTCATCATCCTTTTATTGATATATTCCCCATTTCTCCTCTGTTCATGTCCAAACCATCTCAGTCCGGTCTCTCAGACTTTCTCTGCAAAACATCTAACATGTTCCATGTCCCTCTGATGTTCTCAATCTTGATCCTATCCATCCTCGTCACTCCCGAAGAGAACCTCAACATTTTAACCCCTGCTACCACCAACTCTGCCCCTTGTCTTTTCCTCAGTGACACAGTCTCTAAACCAACAACATCAGGTCTCACCATCGTCTTGTCTACCTTTTTTTTCCCCACTCTTGCTGAATCTCTTATCACACCTGACCCTTTTCTCCACCTGTTCCAACCTGCTCGCACATGCTTCTTCACCTCTTTTCCACATTACCGTTGCTTTGAACTGTTCACCCAAAGTACTTAAACTCCTCCACCTTCTTCGTCTCTGCTCCCTGTAGCCTCACCGTTTCATTTGGGTTCCTCTCATTCACACACATGTATTCTGTCTTGCTGCAACTAACCTTCATTCTTCTCTTGTCCAGGTCATAGCTTTTCCTCCACCTGCTCCCTGCTCTCATTACAGATCACAATGTCATCTGCAAACATCATAGTCTGTGGAGATTCCTGTCTAACCTCATCTGTCAGTCTGTCAATAAATATTGGAGACAAGAAGGGGCTCAGAGCTGATCCTTGATGCAGTCCCACCTCCACCATGAACCTCTCTGTCACACCTACAGCAAACCTCACCACTGTCTTTCAGCTCTCATAATGTCCTCTTCCTCTCTCAGCACCCCATCATCTGCTTTCTCAAGGTCTCCAAAGACACAATGCAGCTCCCTCTGACCTTCTCTGTTCTTTTCTATCAGCATCCTCCAAGCAAATATTACATCTGAGACAATACTGCTGTTCACAGATGCTCACTTCTGCCTTTAGTCTATTCTCCACTACTCTTTCCCATAACTTCATCGTGTGGCTCATCAACTTTATTTCTCTGTAGCTGGTACAACTCTGCATGTCTGCCTTGCTCTTAAAAAAAAAAGCACACTTCTCCTCCATTCCTCAGGCATCCTCTAATTCTCTAAGACTTGTGTTTAAAGTCCTAGTCAAAAACTATTCTGCCACCTCTCCTGGACTCTTCCATACCTCCGCAGTTTTATATCATCAGGACCAACTGCCTTTCCACTCTTCATCCTCTTCAGCGCCCTCCTCATTTCAGCCTTATTAATCTTTGCCACCTCCTGGTCCACAACAGTCACTACCGCTACTCGTCTTCCTCTTTCATCAACTCTTTCCATCTTCCTGTCACACCTCTGTCACCTGTCAATACATTTCCATTTCTATCCTTAATCATCCTAGCCCTCTGCAGGTCCTTCCCATCTTCATCTCTTTGCCTCGCCAACCAATGTAAGTGGAAGAACGGGGCCATTTCTCAAAATATGTTCATTTCTGTACCTGAGTTCTTACGGACCTGTGAAACATTAGTCACAGCTGAAGTAGCTACTGTCCCAATTAAGTTTAAAAACCACATCAAGCCAAGTGTGGTCGAAATCCCAGATTGTGCTCTTCTACACATTTTGAGTATAGATCCAACGCAGGCTTCATCTGTCAAAGAATTCAATTCACCTCATGAAGTCATAAATTTTGACATACAACTGTTGCTGTGTAACAAATGTGGTTTTAAGATGTTTTCATGCAAGAATACAGTTCTTCTAACTTCATATCCATGACTGATTTATCAAGGTAGAGTCTAATAATATCCTCCAAAGTACTTGGGGAAGTATGGCCTTCCACCTTTCGAAACACGTTCTTCTGAGTTCAAGTAAGGACTTCCAAGTACACTGGCCCAGAGTAGTTGTACTCAGTCTTGTGATGTGGCCCAGAACTTTAAACAGGGGAAATAAACTTTCAAAAGAAAACATGAAATTGGGTACGAAGGAAACTAAAGCAGGGAACAAACAGTTCAAAAAGACAGGAGAAAAATCAAAACTAACATAGAAAAGCCAAAAACATAACTGCTGGAAAATAGAAAAGGTACAAAGAAATTCTAGACCGTAGCGTTTGGTAGCTCATGTCATTTTAAATGTAAGTCATGCTCATGTACACACAAAAAACAAAAAAAATAACGTGCATATAAAAATGCTATAGAGTCTGGTGAGATAAACTAGCACTGGATTCAGTAAGCGATCCAGATGTTACGATCTCTTACATTTCAGCACCACCTCTGATGTGGTGGATACCTGAAGATGGTAGCCGGGCCCGTCGGTGCACTTCCTGATTGCTGTGAGGTCAACCACTGATGGATTCCCTCTTGCGCTGGAGCTGGTGATTGCCTCTTGCCCCGTCTGCCTCGCTTGATATTTCATACTACATTATATCTCCGTGACTGAAGGTAAATTACACATCCAGCAAAGCTGCAGAATCTGGCAGACTGGATACGTTCATCCTACGTTGTCAAAGTTGTTCTTTTTTTTTATTATTAAGAATCCATGGTTTTCTCATTTCAGTTTCTTTGCATCTTGTCACTATCAAAATATTTTCTTCCATAACTCAAGTTGAACAACTTATTTTACTTTTTCCATCTTACTTTTATGCCGGCAGACATCTTCACTTTTGAATGTTGAGGGACATCCTTTCTGTCTCCAGTAGGAAGACACATCTCAATTACTCTGTGCAGCTTTGTCAGCAGGTCCCCATAAGATAGCTAGATGACACACACACACACACAGGCTTACATCCCACCGATCAATTAGCTTTTCTTCTCTCATCCTTTTGGAGTTTTACGGAACAAAGGCTTTAATACGTTTGTTAGAAGACACCTCAAAGGGATATCAGAGGCTGGCCTGAATTAAATAGTGGCAGAACTGCGACTGCTTCATCCCAGCTTGGTAGTGAAACTCCGCGGCTCTTTTGTGCAATACAAGGGCCTGAATGAGCCTTCAAATTTATATTCACAGTCCTATCGTCAAAATGTCTTTTGGGAACAAAGCCGTTAACAACCAGATATTTAACTGGGGACGTATACCTTCACACAAATATGAAGCGTCTACATATGTATATACATTTATTTTTTTTTTTTACACTGTTGGGTGAAATGTGATTCAGTAGTATTCATTGTATCTGTACTATTATGATTTATCATGCAAGACAGAAGATTCAACTTTATTGGCTCTTTCGGTAATGTCGTAAATCAAATAAATCTCTCAAAAAGGTCCCTGTTAATATATCATGAACGAAACAGATGTATGACGCAGGTGTGATTATTTTTGTCTTCCATCAAAAATCAAAGGGTCACTGCATCAGGTAGTTTATTTCCAAAAACCGCAGACTTCCAATCAGCTATGTCGACGTAGCAATAAAAGCAGCACACGAGACTGAGGCTACAAAATACGGGACATTAACTCACTGTCGGGCTGAGTTAATGCCTCAGCGTGTTTGCAATCACTCAAGAGAAACAGGAACATCACGAAGCCAGTGATGGAAAGACAGTTCATGTTTTCAGTAATAACCAGGGCTGATGGAGATCCATCAAGTGTCCTTGCCGTGAGAGAGATTATTAACCCCCACCTGCTCATGCACAGACAGGCCCTTTCAATAGATCCATGGCTGAGGTGTATTTCTCATCTGGTCAAGTGCTTTTGTAATGTGTTTTCTTATAGGCTGTATTACACTCATCAAGGACCAGAGCTAGGAGCTGGACCTCTTATTATTGATGCATCAACTAACTCATTTAAAAAGGCCATCACATGGTTAAGACACTAACTTCTGGACTTTTGGTGGACTTTTCCATGTTTTCGGACTTGTGTCAGGATTAATCATCATCTTAGACATGACTGGAGGATCCAAGAACCAGGCTAATGTATGTTGTTGCTATTCCTGAATACAAAGTACTTGGTTTTTAGGATTCTGAAACCAAGCAATCATTTTAAAAGTGGACGTTTACTCCTCTGCAGCAAGGGCCGGGTGCGTTTTCTGTCTCAGTGAATCCATTTGTACTTCGTACGAAGCAGTTTGTTTTTGTTTCTCTAAAGAAATGTCTTTTCCCCACTGTGAGGGAACGTTTGCCAACCGTGGCCCAGCAGGGATGCAGTTTGTTCTTCCAGGCCAACGACGGGACAGATGTATTCATTTTGGGGTTGTTTTTTTGTGTGTGTGACGTTTCACGGAGGACTGTTTCTTGAGCAAGATGCAGTAAACTGCTGGAGAAAGACTAAAGCTGAACACTGGTTCTGTTCCAAATCTAGCAGCTAGCGAGTCCAACTGTCTGTGTTCTGTTGGCAACTGGCATGTGTTTGCATTTCAGCCCAAACATCGTGGTTACAGAGTAAAACTGATGAGCCTCACGCTTTTATGCCATTTCATGCTAGCTAAACCAAAACACTTTTACTGGTTCTTCATTTACTGTACTTACCGTACTCCCTCTAATGATAGCACCACCAGGACACTGACAAAATCTAAAAACTTAACTCTACATTCACCAAGGCTGTAGTTTGGTGAATAATGTTTTTTTTCCTTTTTTGATTGTTTTTTTTTTTTTTTTTTTTTTTTAACCCAGTGCGAGTTGTGTCTACATCATGGAGAACATGTTGGCAAGGCAACTGCTTGACAGTCAGTGCACATGGACAACACAAAAAGGTAATGAGGCTGGGATTGAAGGGGGAAGATTTATCAAGGACACCCACAATTATATTCAGCCTAAAATGCGTTGGCATCCTGAGAGGATGAAGGCTTGGAGGACGTGCCCCACGGGGGCTCCATCCATAACAGTCTGGCCTTTACGGAGGCTGAGAGCCAGCTCCTGCACCAGACTGGAGGGGGGGGGTGCTGATCCCCCACCTGTTTTACGGACCTCTGCCTTCTTTCCTCCGGCTTTAAAATTAGTGTTGTTGAATGAAGCGATGACTGATCCATTATTTTAGATTTTTTAAATAAAAGCCAAACTTTTTTAGTTTCTTTCCTCGGAGACGAGCAGGTAGCCCGTTGCTTTTTTAAATTAGTTTTTTTTTTTTTTTTATCTTCATGTTTCCTACAGGGCTTGTTGTTCTTATGTTGGTCTTTTATTGGCCGTTATTATGATGGTCTCAACGCTGCACTGATATACCGTCAACGTCCACAACCCTGACTGAACAGGGGGTTGAACTCAGAACTGGTATACTTGACTACCTTTGCTTTCTAAATAAAATTAGGATATTCCTTTATTATTCCCACAGTGGTGAAATTCACAAGATCGTTGTACTTTTGATTTTTTTTTTTTTTAGTATGGTAACAGTAGAGGACCAGGCCACTCTGTGAAGCTCTATGGGGCGGTCTGCCGGCATGGCTTGGGTGCACTTGTCCCCTTTGAGGGACCGGTGGCCACAAATCAATATAAAAAGGTTGTCTGAGGGCCTCGCCTTTATCCTGTAATAACAGTCTCGTCATTATTGTCTTCAGAGATAACAATGCACCCATCTGTAGGTCATAAGGGGTCAATGAACGGTTTGATGAATTTGAAAATGGTGAGAGTCATGTGCTGTACCATTAGGTCAGCATTTAAGGGTCTGCAGGAGATTCAGGACAAGCGGGTTAGACTGGACTCTGCACCAGCAACACACCCCAGTGGGTCTAGTTTCCTAAATATTGTAGATTAACAAACTACTTGTAAGAGTCAGAGAAAAAAACAAAACAAAAAAACTTGCAGTGCATTTTTTTTCAATGGTGTATTGAGTCATTACCATTATCATCATTAAGGAGACTTCCAACATCTTGGTCTGGGGAAGGAACTGTTTCCAGGCCAGAGTCCTGTTCAGAAGTAAAGGACTTTTCTAAAGCAATACAACTCCCAGAATACAGCTAAAATTTCCTCATTCATACACTTAAAATGTAAGGCAATAAGCTGTAGAAATAAAAAACAAACTTGAAGGGGTGACAGAATCAGGAAATCTTTCGTCTGTGTGTATGACTGCCATTTCCCTCTTTCCTCAAGTCCGTGCAATTTCAGAGCAAATCATTTTTTCAGTTGTCAAGTATTTGTTTCAGCAGAGTGTTTTTCCTCAGAAATCACTGATAAAGGCTTAAGGATAATTTTGTTGTCCTTTAAAAAAAAAAAAAAGTATTAACAGCTTGGCTTCAACATCTCAAAAAAGGAGCACACCATCATTGCTCAACCTACAGAACGACAAAAGAAGTGTATACAAAAAGAAAAGTCTCAATTTTGCAGATAGCAAAAGTTTGGACATATTGTCTCAGGAAGAAAAAAACAACTCCCAGTATTTGACTCATATGGATCAAAAGTGGGCCACAAATACAAGTCCGAGTGGGTCCAAGGTCCAGTTGGTGACACCAACTGTATCGGCCCAAATGGACACCAAGTGGGATCTAACTGGTTTTTAGGTTGAGGCCCCATGGTACCTCTATGGGACCAATGCAGTTCCCTTCCTAGCCCATGTAGCCCACTTGTATCCCACTTATGTCCCGTATATTTGGCTCTCATATGCTTGCCATATGGCACCCATACCATTTTCCCTTTTCAAGCCCACCGTTTACTCTGATAGCCTGCTTTTAATCCAAAAAAGGACATGCTGGCTGGGTTTAGACGTTTTCTTATCTTTTGAACTGTGTTAAACAAAGACTCCAAACTCTGATGTCTTGCCAATGCAGGTTCAGTTGAAGGCAAGAATAAACATGTTGAAATCTGGTTCTTTTATTTACTTATGTCTCTTGGGATTTTGGAGAATATGGAACATCTGTTTAACAAACAGAAAAAAAAACTTGAGTCATCCTCCAGTCAACACACTATTTTAATCTCACAGTTTACATAAAGTCTGATTCTGTTCAGGCCGGCAGTGACAACTGTTAAAAAAAAAAAAAAAAAAAAAAATAGATGTAAAAATGTGGAGAGAAACAAGCGAAACGTATGTCTACTTGTTATTCCTGTGGAGTAATATTTAAATTACACTGGTCTCTCATGTTAAAAGGCAACTTGCCCTAAATGCAAATAGCTTCTTTATAATCTCTAAAATATGCCGCTGTCATTAAGCAAATAGTATAACATTATTTTTGCGATCTGCTCTCAGGGCAGTATTCTGTGTCATCACATTCAGTAGATTTAATTCCTGATAAAATATTCATCTGTACTGTACAGCGACTACCCATTCAGACCACTGGAGGAAGTGAATTGCCCTGCCGTTCCCCTTCACTAAAGTAATCAGACCCAAATTGAAAATATCCTGCCTTCAATTTTCTGTCTACGTTTCACTATTCCCTGCCTGCTCGTGTTCGGTGGCGTTTTCTGCTGTAAAAGTGGAGACCATGTAAGTGGTTTATCAATGAGAGTCAAATTTTATGGCCCGGTGTCATTTAGACATTGTATCCGTTTTCCTAAATGCACCTAAAGGCTTATTCTGAACTGAGCGGTACGAGTGGCTGGGTAATAAAAATGACATCAAATAACAGAACCATACGCGTGTTCCCATAAACTGTCGTATTGCTGCAGATGCCAGAAACTGCCAACCATTTCTGGGAAAATGAGTATGAAAAACTGAACAACGTCCTGGAGGACGCAGCAGCAGATTCAAAACTACCTCTCACGGGCTCAGAATACACCTTTTCCGAAACTAAAAACACTGAAAAATCAAAAACCACCAAAGCCAAGACTCATCAGCCATCTGAGAAGACAGAGATACAATCAAATTGGCCAATTTCTGCAGCAGCAGCAGAAAAACAAAACCATTTAAAATGTAAATACATGTAAATGTACAATAAACTTGTAAACCTATCAAATGTTGAAGGTGAGATATTTTGCTGTTTCTTTTTCATTTTCAAGGCAGCAACTGAAAAAAAAAAATAAGTAAAAAATGAAAGCTGGACTATGGATAACAGAATCCTGGAAAAAGAAGCGGGTACAAAAAATAAACACATGGAGGAACATCTTGCAGCTGATTAGACTAACTGGCAACCAGGCTGTGACTCAAATCAAATGTCAGGTTCAGAGGTGGAGGAGCTGGGGAGGCAGGAATAAACAACAATTAAGTCATTTATTTATCAGCTAAAAATGTTGCATAGAGCAGGATATCCAAAAAGCAAAACCAGCAGGCAACACAAGGAGAAACTCTGACAGAAAGACAGCAGACTGGCAGGAAAAAGGAGGAAAGAAAGCGTAAGATATAGACACAAACGCTCAGACGCTAACAAGACACAGGTGTTAACAATCAGGAAACAGCTGACCAACTCTGGAAGTCAAACACTGACAGGAAAAATACGTTCAAGATAAAACTGACATTGAGTAGGTGATTAAAATGAACACAGAGCAGAGGCTTCGCTAGTAAAATCAGGACTGAAACTGGGAACATTAACAAAACATAACTGTGGAACAATCGTGGAGCAGTTTCAAACAACACGAGCAAACCCTTGATCATGTCATCAACACAGAAATCACTGCAGAACGTACAAGTGAGCGGTGAAATTATGTAAATCTGTATCAGGAGTCATGTTTCCATTACAGTTTTAGTGCAACTCTTAAAGCAGCATAAAAGAATTTCTTTCATGTTGAAATGTCAGTTTTAATTTCGTTTGAAGGAATATTTGCGTGCTGTCAGGAAGCACCATCTTGCTCTTGCCGTCTCCCGTAGAGGTGAAGTTACTGTAGATTTAATTTCTTGCTGGAAGGCAGTGTCAATCTCCGTGGACCCCGTGTTAAAATGTCAGAAGCTCCAGCAGCAACAAGCATATTAGCAGGGCGGTCAAAAACAAAAGTAAATAAAATTAAAATGGCCTTAATCCTCCATTGATGGATTTCACACCCATGAGAACAAACTAATGCATAATTCAGGGCCTTTTTTCTTTCTGATACAGCTGCACTGCCATCTATGGTGTCAAATGATTAGCTGTCATGGTTGTATCAACCTAGCGCTTAGCGCATTTAGTAAATTCAAGATATGAGGTTGTAATCATTCACATGAGCGCAATCATTCATTTATTAAGAGTGATCATTATTCTTGTGATTAATATTATTAATATTTTATGGCTTGTTTTGCTGTTAACAGTACTAACAGACCAACATGATTCTGGTTTCTGGATGAATGTGACTTGCCTCGTAGCTGCTAGCTAGCTCAGCCGATGTACCCATTTATTTGAGTGTTAAGGTACAGCAGCTAGCTTGCTTGCCTTTAGCTGGTGCCCAAGAGTTTGGCAGACAAAGTGTCCTTTTCCCGAGGGCAAAAAAACTGGCTGCAGTCAGTGTGCTGCCCGCTACTAAGCTAAGCCACCTAGCTGGGCAGCAGCTAAGATTCAGTCGTGGGGCTGCTGACAGATGGAAGCTCTGGCAGAGCTCAGCCGGTGCTCTGGCAGTCTTTCTCCTTTCAAATGTTGTGTTGGTAGCAACATCTGGATGGATTTGATCAAAATGAAAGTAAGGTAATGTTGGTCACCGTCCTACCCAGTTATGCTCTAAATCTAATCTTCAAAAACCTATGCGTGACATCACAAAAGATTTAAGAACACCTAAAAACATTGTTTATACATCTAATTCTAGAGTTGTCTGAGAGTTTCCACACCGCCCTTGTTTAGGTCGGCCCAAAGCAGTTTTGGTCATGAGTGCAGTTCGCATTGTGGGTTGTGAAGGAGAACGTAAACGACCCAAAAGAAAGTAACGCGAGCAACAAACAAGTTCATTTACAAGCTGTTTAGCACGAACAAACAATATCCAGAAAAATGTCAACTCTGGGTCAATAATGCGTAGTTGTTGTATTGCCATTGTTTTCAGCTCTTTGTTCCAGGCCGGTCGGTTGACTAATGACAACCCTGACCGTTGAGGACTTGTGGTGCGGCGTTTGGGCTGCAGTGAAAACAGCATTATGTGAACACAAACTGAACTAAAATGATAAAAGGTGATTTGGTGCACACCATGTGTGAAAACGGCCTTCACATGTACTCTTAGAGTGCAGAACAAATGCTTGACTTACAAACCGCTAAGTTAGCCTACATGCTAACCAACAGTGCTGAAAATGATATTGCCAGTCATTCTTTTGGGATTTCAAGTTTCTTTCTTAGTAAATTTTTCCTGCTCTGATTTGTTGTATTTTTTTGAGCCTCTGAAACCATTTCTATGTATTTGTCACTGACCCAGTCTGAATACCAGCATCAGGAGGAATCCCATCCCAACCAGTGAGGGGATTTCAGAGCTTTATTGTGGTCTATCAAAGACTCGGTCATTACGAGAACAAGATCCTTGTCAAATAATGGTGATGTCTTCATTACAAAATGAACCAGGAAGGTTAAATCTGCATTTTAAATAAAACTTGAAAAAAAAAAAAAAAACACAGCAAGAAAAGCATCCACTTAAATTTTGCTTCACAAGGTTGTATTTGACTCCCTGAGCAGGGATTTGTTCTGTGTGTTTTGTCTCAGGAAATGTGTGCACACTATTAATTTAGCATTTTCGCTAAAAAGCCTCAGACAAGATGACTGAATTTTAGGGAGGATTATTTTCAGCCACACATTATAAATCCCGGTTAGCATTTTCAGTAGCAGAGTGCCGTCTGTGGGTTTGACCTGTTTAACTTCATGAATAACCAAGTCGTAACGGGTCGCTGTATCTTTGATTGGTTATCTTTGATTTCCAAGATTTGTTATGTGAACGATATTGCTCCCAACATCCTCATCAGTGTGTGACTGTATAGACAACAGCGCTGCGTGCAGTATACACGTATACACTATAAATAATAGGAACCCCCGTGTGCTACATAAGTGTGGACCATTTCTTCTCAGTGGGATCAATTTGTCGTTTTGACATTAAATGGGATTTATTTACGCAGACGATGACAGTGGAGAATGTTGTGCAATTTCTGCACACTAATCCTCTAATGATTATGGCGCATTAACAACTTATCACGGCTTGTGAATGAAGCCGAACTACAATGGGGTTAAATGCTCGTTGTGTAACCACCTGGGATTAGCAGGATGGGAACATTTTCAGGCATCTTTGGCGAGCTCTCCACCGTGAAGGATTACTGAACTAAGGCACGAGGATGTCCCTGTGATGTCGCGGATATTGCTCTCCGCCGGTGCTCAGTCACATTTTGTGATAACCTCTAAGCTGCACCCCAGTTATAATTAAGGTAACGAGAGCCTCGCTAAAGCCTGGCTGATGAGGAGCTATTGGAGACAAGGTGGGAAAAGGGGGGAGGGGGGGTTGGCGCTAAAAAGCTCTGAGCAAAACAAAATGTTTGTGGAGTTTGAAGAGCATGTCCTCATTCTATCCAAGGCGATGATTCACCACCAACGAGAGGCAGTTTGATGTCGGGGAGAGGATGCGAGGAGCTGCAACAGATGTGACGACTGCATCTCCGGGGCGAATTTCTGTGCCTTTTTTTTTTTTTTTTCTTTTTTTTTTTTCCACCAGCAGCCGGTTAATCCCCCTCTCCTGCACCAAAAGGAGTCCTCCTTATTAATACTGAAGTATTAAGGGAGACCTGAATGGGTGAACATGGAGTTCTCTCTGGAGGGGATTGGAGGCGAAGCTGGAACACGGAGCACTTCTCAGGCCCTTTGCTGGTTTTTCTGCTGAAAAGGACTGTGTCTCTTTGTAAACTGGGTACTGACTTAGTTTAATAAATGTTGGTGTGAAGAAAGGAGGGAGAAAATATAGTGAAACACTTTGAAAAGAGACAAATTATTCATTCAGTGGCTGATGGGGGAGATTTTCTTCACCATCAACTTTCAGATTTGCCATATTTCGCAGTTTTCTTAATGCATTTGTAGATAAAGATGTTAGAAATTGCTTTTCTGACAGCACATTACTTGACTTAAGCCCTGGCACGGCAAGATTACAGTAAAAAAAAAAAAAAAATATTGCTGTTTTATTACTTGTAAGTTATACAACAGCTTACTGTTAAAAAAAAAATAATACTGGATCATTTTCAAAAATCACAACAGATGTTTGGTTTAACTTTAGAATCTCAGAGTCAAGTGTGGAATAAAGGGATTTGTCATCATTTTGAAGCTTTTTGGTAACATGGTTGTTCTCATGATGGTGGTTGTTAGAGTTCGAGATTTCCTCGTGACCTGAGCTGGTTGCACACGAACCAAGAAACATGCCCCCGCAGGAGTTAGTGACGGTTCTACAGGTATAAAAAAAAAAAAACAAACCTTATGAGGTAAGGCAACTTAAAGCATAAACAGGGAAGCACTAATGAGTGAATGAGACAAAAATAGAAATCAGCACACATAAAAGAAGCTTCCTGCCAAATCAGTTTTGTTATCAGTTTCAGTGTAACGTGAACGGCGTTGGCGCGTTCTCTTCAGAGCAGCATGTGGAGGACTTATGATGACTCTGATCACTCCCTCCAATCTGCTCTCCACATTACTGTGCAGATACTGCTGCAGAAACTTAACAGGGCTCAGGAAGTGCAGGTGGTGGGGGTTCGCTTGGACAGCTGCTACAGAACTCCATAAATTCTGCACTTGAGGACTCGAAAACCCTTTGTATGTAAATCTAGACTTGCTTGCTACATGTAGATTACGCAGGGGATCTGGGGCCCCTGCAGCCTACTAGGGGGCCCACGAGCTGCACCTCAATGTACAGCAGTGGTCTCCAACCCCCTGGCAAGAATACATTTGCTATTTATTAAGTGGTATTTATCATAAGAGTCTGAACGAGCTTTTATTTTGAAAAATCTTTTATTTTGAAAAATGACCAGATTCTCTCGGTTACATCTCGGTCACTTGAGGGGCAAAATTTCTTCAGCTAGCAAAATGATTAAGAAAAGGACATGTTTGGAAAGTTTGCTTGTGAAGGAGAAAATGCACAGTGAAGAGAAAGAAGAACAGCCGACGACTTCCAAGAAAAAGAAAGCTTTTTACAGACAATACCAGGAGTCCTACTGAAATATGGATTTATCACCACAGCTGATTCCCACGTACCAAGCCCACTCTGCCTGAGTTTATTTTATTTCTTTATACTCATGTTATGTTATTGCCGTAATGTAACGAGTAACAAGGAATTGTCAAGCGTTGACCGGTCCGCAGCTATAAAAAGGTTGGGGACCACTGATGTACAGTATTTGGTGAGAAATAAAATGACCCGTCTCTATTTGTAGCCACCTAAATAAGAACAATTTAGTAATTTAACGTGAAATATTTTTTAACTCGCAAGTTCATAAACAAGTTACTGCAAAAATCCAAATGTACACTGTTGGAAAATCTGGTCTTTTTCTTGCAGATTTGCAAATTTAAAAAGGACAAAATTGAGTTTTCTTTCACAAAGATTTGTGAGTTTATAAAGTTGGCGATTTTTAGCTTTTTCTCACAAACCGGGACGTTCATAAAGTCATAAAATTCTGTTTTTTCGCTCCCACAGTTGGGAGTTCATGAAGTCAGAAATGGAAATTTCTGAGGATTTTTTTTTCTTTTTCTTGCTAATGTGTTAGTTTATAAACGGCAGAAATTTAGCAGATTTCTTCTCGTAAATTTGCAGGTTTACAAGTTCATAAAGTAAGAAATTCTCTTGTAATTTTTGGTAGTTCATATTTGTTTCCAAAGTCAGAAACTGAGTCTTTTCTTACAAGATGCTTGTGTATATAAAGTCAGCCCTCTATTATTTTATTCATTTCATGTTATTTCATATAATCTGAATTCCCCCATCACACTGTAGTTTTACAATCTTGCCCAGGACCCCAAAACTCCAAACAAGGGCCCTGAATCTACAGGCACATGTTGTCTAGATATGAGGATGTGTTCTATCTGCAGGCTTTATAGAACGTTGTTGCTGAACATCATTTATGAAGATAAAATAATGTTATAGCTGTTTTGTTTCAAGACATTCTCAGAACTGGTCTCTTTTATTTTGTCACTGCATCAGAAGAGCCTCGCTGCTGGACCCATGGCTGTTTTTTAGATCCTATAAGGTCAAACTAAGGTGTTGTTATTCGTGGGAGACATTTCCCGCGTTCGGGGAAACTCTAACTTGCTGACGTGGACTTGATTTATTTGGAATCCTTTAAGGTTTCAGGAAAGCAGGAAACAGAAAAACAAATAAGTCCACCGGAGTGCCTTTTTTTCTTTTTTTCCCAGCAGTGCTGGATCCAGCCTTGAAGCATAAACTTTTGCATTAAACCTTGAGCGTATTTTCTCCCCTTTCCCTCCGAATGCTTCTTGATTTTCTGTCCTCTGTGAACAGCGCAGCAGCCGCAGCAGCTTGTTGTTTCCTGAATGTAAAGCAGAGCAGCGTGAGCATGTTGTTTCACAGAAACTGTGCCTCTCACATAACCAGCTTGTTGACTGTCTTGTGCAGCTCTCCCTAAATTATTTCTCACAAGAAATAATAAGGCGCCGAGTCCTGCCTGGAAGCCCGCTGTAAAATCAGAGAAACACATTAACCAACAACATTTTATATTCAAGCAGCTAAAAAAAAAGGCTTTAATGAATAAATATCCAGTCTATTTCTGTGTACACTTGACCTGGAGTTATATATCATTAAATAATACATCATGATCAGCTGTAGACAGGCCTAACCTTTATCGCTCTGCTAGAGGGTTTCCTGATCAGGACATGTGCTGCATGATAATCTGTCCTCATTGGACTTTGCAGCACTGCCAAACGCTCCCCGTCCCACTTTTGATCACTGACTGCCACTCTGTGGTCATAAATATTTAACACAGTTTCACTGCAGTTAGGTTTACCCTCTTTAATTCAATTCAATTCAATTTTATTTGTATAGCATCTGTTACAATGTCAATTGTCTCTAGGCGCTTTACAGAGACCCAGAGCATGACCCCGAGTAAATATCATTAACTAAAAATATAATGTTGAAACCTAAACAAGAGTAATGGCAAGTAAAAAAACTCACATAGTGGGAGAAAAAAAACCTTTAAACCAAACAGTGGCAAGGAAAAACTCTACTTTGAGGAAGAAACCTTGAGCAGGACCTGGATCATATGGAGGGACCTTCCTGCTGAAGACCAGCTGGGTAGAGAAAGAAAAAGAGAGGAGAGACAGGACAGAGAGAGGAGAGCACACAAATGACTGAATATAATAACCACATAAACATAAACAGATGCAGGTAGCAGCACTGAGGTGAGATGGTCAGAGGACTAGATCACTGGTCACCATGCCAGTCGACACCCTGAACACATCTACACACACAGGTGATGTGTTCATTTTCACAAAGCAATGGAAACGGAAGTCCCTCATCTCAAACTGTAAAGTCAATCATCTGTACCGTAGGAGTTCTTTGAAGAGACTAATGCTGTTGTGCTTTTTTTTTCCTTTGCTGTAAAATCAGAGGGTTTCATCTCTCTCCTATTTCACGTTTCCAGTTTCATCAGAGGCTGAGAAATGAAAGGTTTTTGTGAACAGCGTGGAGTTTTCCAGAACAGCCTCAGGCCTGAGTGGATCTTAAAGGTCACAGGTAGAGGTCTTCACAGGTCCACTTTCATGGACCCGAACCTGAACGGACCAGTGAAAATTCGACCTGAAACCAACCCGACCCAAGCTATTATCATAAGTCCGGGTTCCGAACCTGAATGGACCCGCAATATTTGGACCTGGAACCGACCCGAGATACCCAAATAGAACCGAGACAATACAGCCCATAGTTGCTCATGTTAAAAGTTGTCTAGCGTTGAATAAAACTTGATTTTCTTACCTAAAGTTTTCTTCTTCTACCGGTTCAGTTGCTACATAGGCTACGTGATGTAAACAACAATAAATCCAAGTGGTTATTTTCTTTGTGGATACAGATGCTATTGGTAGCAACTGCTAACGCTAATAGCTACACCGGTCAGGACGTGTTGTGAACATATTCTCTCATCCAGCGTTGTCATGTTGGTGATCTGTTGAGCTTTACAACTGCCGGGCATACCGCTAATAACACACGCTACATGCTACAGCAACACGATTGTTTTATGACAAACACGCCACGTTAATGAATAATCATTTAACTGCCCCGAGTCCTGACATTGGCTAAACCAAACTACTGTTTGTTTGTTTACTTTTGCTTGACCTGTCACCTGACATTTCACAGCCTATTGGATGGAAGGGGGCGGAGCTGAGTGACAACTGCCACCATCAATATCTTTACCTCTCTCGAGTAAACGTGGACCCATCCTGCCAGAGAGCACCGAATGGACCGGAGATTAACTGTACCGATTCCGACCAGAACCCAGAGTCACGTCTTGTGAATGGATCCGAGACCCGATTCGGGTTGGGTCGGAACCTCAGGTTTTCGGGTATTCGGACCTCTAGTCACAGGTTATAGCCAGTGAAAACCTCTGACCTGTTGTTGAGAGGAAAATAAATATTTTTTATTTTAATTTTTTTACCAGCACTCCATCATTCATAATGATAACCTGCAACTCCGTCTAGCAAAATCCACCAGCAGTATTCTGTTGGTGTAATTTTTCTATTTTCACTTTAAAGTTGTGGCAGTTTGGCTGTTACAGCATGAGGCCAACAGTGCCGTTGCAGTATGAATGACAACATGCAATTGAATGAATTATAAAAGTTTATTAAATTGCTCTGAATGCATAAATTAATCTAAAGTTGTTCCTTTTTTTCCTTTGAAGGCAGCTGTTGATACAATCATGCAAAAATGTAGCATCCCCTCATTTCATCTTGTGTTTTCTTTTGTTGGATGAGTATAAAAACATGTAAAAACTCATCTGATCACAGTGGGTCTTCATGTTGGGCAAATAAAACCTCAGAAGAACAATATAATATAACTTATTTCACTGCACCATTGTTTATTTTAAAAAAATGAAACCAAAAGGAGAAAAAAAAAGGCATTTCCTTGAAGAAATGTTGATCCATTCTTCAGTCCCACTGCAGCCTTTCAGTTGAGTTGAGGTCTGCCTCGATCACTTGAAAGTTATTGTTTGCCGTGGTTCTGTTTGTGTGCTTTGAAAAGAAAAGTAATAAAAAAAAGAAGTGTCTTGGTTCTTTATTTGAGTTGCAGGTATTTCTTCCCATCTCTCTGTTGTGTCTGGTGCTGCTGGAGGCGTCGATGTATTCCTGTCGGTTGGTCATCGAGGCAGCGACAGGTGGACACTCTGTGACTTGATCCCTCTAGATTTCTGACGCTGCTCGATGTCTGCTGCAGCCTGTTTTTGGTTGCGAGGCGGTTCTGTCGTTCATCTTTGATCCCGTCTCAGCGTGAGATGTACAGCTTCCATTTTTATGATGCCAGATTTTTCTCATGTTTGGTATCTTTCATCTGAGCCGACTGAAATCGTACAGTGTGAACCCCGGCGTCAGACTGAAGGCTCCTTCCAAACAACCCATACTTGTTCAGTCTCCTTCTAGTTGTGCTGTCATGGACTTTGAGATTTTCTTGGGACTATTTTTTGGATTCCTTTGAGCATTGCACAGTGACTTTGAGGTAAATGTGCTTGGTCGTTCACTCCTGGGAAGACTGGCAACTGCCTTCAGTTCGTGCAGCTAGTGAGGTGTTTTTCACTGTAGGACACTGAACTCCAACTTATTTGCGAATGCTTTTGTGACCTGTTTTTCCATCTTTCCAGCTTCTCTAACCCCATTGCTTATGTCTTAGCTGATTGGCATTGTGTTGACACACAGCCGATGATCAGTTCACAAAGTGCTGATGATTAGCTGATCCTTTCAGATATTACGGAGGCAGTAAGGGGGTACTTTGTAATGCCCAAAAGTTTTTTCTTGTGTTAGTAAAGCTTGTATTTGCTTGGTACCAAGAGTCACCACGATCAGATGATTTTCTTTTGCTCTCACACAGAATAAAAGCAGAGGAATAAAAGAGGTTGGAGTGATGTTTTTCAGATAATTGCAGGCAAACTGGAACACTTGCAGCATGTTGAGCAGGTGGCGGATTTTAACCCGGTGGTTCAGTGGTACAGATCATGGTTGGGTGAAATGGGCAGCACGCTGCGATGGTAGGGAAGACCGAGGACGGGACTCAACCCCGTGTGGCGAAGGCTCTCCACCCTGCCGAACTGGCGCAGGTGGAAGAGAAGGGTGAGCTTCCGGGTCATGGTCCTGAGTGCCAAGAAGGAGGCCAGGATCTGGGCGACAAGGAAGAGGAGGTAGAGGGAGTGGACGGCTCTCTCCAGAGGCAGGATGATAATCCCTTCGTCGGTCACGAAGAACAGCAGCACCGGCAGCTGGAACATAAAAGACAGGAGCCAGAAGGCCGCCAGCTCTGGCACCTGGTGACAGGGAGGGGAGGACGCTGATAAGTGAACCATAAGTGCTCCAGCCCATACCTGTCAAGTTTTGGATTTGAAAATAAGGGAAATTTTCTGCCGCCTGCCGCGAACAGTCCCACCATCCCAGCCAAGCTCCTGTATCTTTTACATTTTTGGTGTACAAAAAAGCTGAAATCATACACTACTTCCTGAACTTCAGCCAGCTCTTTTGTTTCCTGTGTGCCATTATTGGACAAATTGATCAATCCAGGTGTGTCTGACCATTGCTGTGAGATAAGACACACCTGGATTAATTAGTTTGTCAATTGATGGCACACAGGAAACAAAGCAGCTGGCTGAAGTTCAGGAAGTAGTGCAGCTGTGGATTAAGCCACGTTGACATAATGTGAACATTCATTATAGCCGAAATGAAAACACAAATGGGTTTATATGAAGTATTTATTTTAAGGGATTTGCATATTTTTTTGTTCATTTAACATTGCTTGTATTTACATTTGATTTTCATTCCACACCTTGTTTTCATTTCATATTGCTCTTCTTTTACAGTTTTTCATCTCATTTCACGTGACTTTTCTTTACTCTTTTAATGACTTGTTGCACTCATTTGTTACAGACTTTGCATTCTTTATGACTGTTTTGGAAGGAGTGTATTTGTGGACTGGTCCAGAGTAGTTTATTTTACATGAGAGAAGAGCGCAAACAGTTCTGCTGTCTAACGACATCCTATTCTCTATAACAATCTTTTTTTTCTTCGCGCACTGTCACTCATCGGATGTCACACGCTAATCTCGCGACATCTACCACCTACAGTAGCTGTAGTAGCTGCTGCTGTGGCAGTTATTGCGAGACAAGTCACAGAGCTCAGATTTGGACTTTTTTTTCCTTTTTTTTTTTACTCCACCCCATGGGCGGATCTACCGGGGTGGCATAGGGTGGCAAATGCCACCCTAAAATTAACCCTTGCCACCCCAGCTGCCACCCCAGTTGGTAGCAATGAATTCAAAGAAAAGTTATGGCCAGTTTAACATTTACGAGCCTGAAGCTCCGATGTCCGACTACAATGAATGCAGCACAAGAGAACTCGAGAGCGGCATGAGACTCCTTTGAGCCAGGAGTTGTGAGGAAGGGAGACACAGGCAGAAAGAGGTTAAAACTGATAAACCATCTATCAAATAATGAAATAATAATGAAATGACTGTGCGAGTTTACTTGTAATGCTGATTTTAAGATGACAAAAATCAGGTTTAAGAACATTATTATTTCGCCAACTATACATATAATGTTAGCTAGGTCTGACTCATTTGTGTAAAGTAGGCTACAAAAGCTAATATTGATTCAACGTTTATCAAGGAAAACATTGTAAAGTTACTTTGAATCTTACAGAAATGAAGAGGAAAGGCAGCATATATAGTTTTTTCACACCAAAGAGACAGGCCAGAGAAATACTAAATGAACTGAACAGTGTAGACCGAGGGGATGAGGTGGAAGGAGAGAGAGAAGATGAGGTGGAAGGAGAGAGAGAATACCACAAGGAGGAAGGCTGTAACATCTCAATTAAAGGTGGGGTGGGTGTTGTTTTTTTGCAACACTTTTTACAATATTGCCTGAAAACCTTTTCACATTTCCATTGCACCCACTGAAATAAAATGTTTGCAAAAAAACTAAACATTTTGGTCCAGTCTAGAGGGTATAATCAGAGAAAAACTCTGACCAATCAAAAAAGTGATCATCACTATTTTGATTGGCTGCCTAATACGTCCATCAAATATCACCCCTCGCTCCCTCCCTCCCTATGGTTCACGCAGTCGTGAATCATGTGAAGGCGTGGTTTCGAGGGGTGAGCTGAAGAGGAGGAGGCGGAGCCTTTGGGAGGAGGGAGGGAGTGTATATTTTCAAAATCTCACTTGAGTTGGATTGCTGGAACCGTTTTTCAAACAACACCTACTCCACCTTTAAGTGAGATCACATTTTATGGTCACTTATTCCTAATATTAACTGTTTCACATGAAACCTGTTACCTCAAATACAAGACATTGATTGCATGAGATTAAGTTTGTATGAGTTTGTAAATGGCACCCCGTGCCCTTATGTAGTGAACCTACAGTATATCTACATGTGGGATTCATGTTCTAAATTATGTATAAAGTCCTGCAAGCAGAAATACTTGAGTGTAAATTATATTGTCTACTATTTCTCATCAAACTGCGATAACTGCCTCAGTATATATACGCCTGCCATATGTTGCCACCCCTCAAAAATCCCTGCCCCCCTCTTGCCACCCCATAAATATTTTTCTAGATCCGCCCCTGCTCCACCCGATGCTATATTATTATTTTTTAATAACGCAGGTTAAAATACGGGAGATTTACGGGAAAAATACTAATACTGGAGGACGGCGGGAGAGAAGAGTAAAATACGGGACTTTCCCGGCCAAAACGGGATACTTGACAGGTATGTTCCAGTCGTGTGCACGTGACCGCAGGGGAAAACATGTTGCCTCATGTCCACTCTGCAGACAACAACAACTCAATACAACCACAAACTGAATCACCTTCTCTTTCAGGTTGCCGATGAAGCCCAGGTAGAGCCGGATCACTTCAACGACTGTGAGCAGGACCAGGCCAGTTATGAGCAGAGCCTGGTAGTACCCGGCCAGATGGAGGAACTGGAAGCAGAGCAGAGCTGTCATGTCAGAGAGCCGGTGTGCAGAACCATCACTTTGTTTAACTGAACAAAAAAGAAAAAAAAAACTGTGATTTTACCAAGTTACAGTTTTAACTTTCATCTCAGAGCTTCTATGTGTCTTTTTATGTTGATGTTTTATTGAAATCACAACGTCTTCCAAACTATTGCATGTTGAACCACTAGATGGCGCCAAAGTCCAAGCTACTACTCTGAGCATCACTGGTTTATCTCTCAGAAGGAGCGTTAATGTCAAGCACACAGGGGGCCCAAAGGTTAAAAAAAAAAAAAAAAAGAAAATACGGCCGGAGGAAGTTAAACTTTTCCCAAGACATTGAATAAAATTCTTGCTTGGTTAAATAAAAAGATGAGAGATTGAATTTAAAAATAAGAGACAGGGTAGTGCTCATTTCTCATGTATTCTTTTCTCCTTGCTGATGTCTTGAGCGTTTTCATCGCTGGGTAAAGTCTTTCCCAGCGTATCCCTACTTTAGAGTTCATTCAGCTCCATCTGGGTGTTCAGAAGCGATCTGTTCACACAAACAGGTTGTCGACATGTTCGAGCTTTGGATCCTGGACTCCAAAGTTCTAAAGGCAAATCTCGGTTTGCAAATTGCAGCGTGAACTCACACACGCCCAACTTTTCAGCAGAAGGTTCAGTTGGGAACGCAGCAGCTGAGACCCGGTCCGTCGTGGAGGTCCTTCAGGTGAGTCCACTGAAGAGCGTATCAGCTGAAGCATTTGGCCGACCCAGAGCAAACTGGGATTTGTAGTAGTAGTGGTACCACCTACCAGCAGTAGGGGCGCTATAATGGACATAAGCTACGCTAATGCAGGCCAAACACAGTTGGAACATCGGCCTGAACTGGCACACAGGCATATGCACAAGTCTGGCTGACTGCTCGTGGTTATGTGATTCTGTCAACTAGTACAAGTCTGACACTAAAATGCTACAGTTCCCAGTGAACAAGACAGGCCTTAAAAAAAAAAAAAAAGATTTTCTGGCCTGAGTGGTCTTCATTAAGAGTAGTCAGACAGAATCTGGACCGGCTGCATCAGCAGCCTCGGTACATGGGTAGCCCAGCCAACCAAGAGAGCAACCCGCTTATTCTTAATTATTCCGAAAACAATGAAAGGTCACAAAAATACATGAATAATTTTGCCTGTGGAACTATTTAATCAGCACTATTTTTCCCCCTGTGATTATTGGGTTTTTGTCTCTCTCTCTTTTTCTCTTGTACGAGGTTATGAATTAGCGTCTCCGACTAACCTTTACTTCCAACATGAACACGGCAGAGAACCACCAACAGGGGAAGTAAAACATGTTGAAGTACAGCAGCATTTGAAGGGGAAGGTGAGACACCAGCTCATTGACCACTGAAAGACAAATAACAGTAGAAGAACAGTTAACGACACCGATACAGCTGCTTTGGTCTGTTTTATAAATCATGCATGTGGGTTTTGTAGGGGGTTTCCCAGTTAAACATGTGTGGAGCTTGGTGAATGGATGGGGATGTAGTTAGGATCCCTTATAGAGGAATTTCTTTTTATAGGCAGATTATTTAGAAGCTAAGGACTTACTTCTTAAAGAGTATAAGAGTGATGCATCACCATGGATCATTGCTAAGGGTCTGAACTCCACCATAACACCACAGTTTCACAAAATATGGGCCCTAAAACGTCCCCAAAAAGCCTTAAACAGCCCCGAATTTATACGTACACGTCTAGATGCGAGCATAAATACGCCAATGAATTCTTCTCAGAGATGACAGCAAATACATTCAAGCTTATCAAATGTTACAGAAGATGTTTCTATATCCCTGGAGCACAAAAGATAAAGTATCTGACATCCTAAAATACTGAGAAAGCTGTTATTTCCCACATTCTCAGAACTGATTTCTTTCATTTTCTCTCTGCCCAAGAAGAGCCAGGCACGTTCAATTTACCGGAGCTACCTGTTCCTCAGCGGACCAATCAGAGCCAGCCTTGTGCTCAAGATGGACTGTGATAAAAGCTTTCTGTAAGCACGCTCTCTTGTGTGTCTTAAAGGAAGAAGTTAAAGTATGAAAAGTATAATAATAGCAATAAATACGAATAGAAGTTTTTTCATCGAACTGGAAATGACTTAAATTTTACAATATTGCAGATTACTGAAGACACATTTTCAAATTTACACAACTTCCCATGACTTTTATAGCACATTTCCACCAAGCGATATGGTAATTACTGCTGTTTTCATCATCAAATGCGGTGAACCGTACCAAAGTGCTAGATCGTCCTGGTTTTTTAGCACCCTTCTGTTCGTGTTTAATATCCAGCAGGGTTTTAAAATCTCACAAACTGTCTGAAGGTGGTCTGCTCCTTCAATACCACGCTTCAAGTTCCTGAGTTCTTCAGAACGACCTTAACCTAACATTTGAGTCTCAAATGTTTTGTAACTGGAGACTGCGGGCCTGACCTTCCGCCAGATCTCCTAAAGCCGCTATTAAGGGATAGCGGCTAGTGGGAGGGGTGTTCCCCCGCAAAGAACGCAATCTTCCACCTTCCTAAACCTGCTATCCCACCTGCGCTACCCTCTACATTATCCATAGGAGTGGTTAGGGTGTTCCACCTGTTAAACCAATCAGTGCGTCAGTAGCCATTGCCTTTAAGAGCAGGTTGCGCTACCCGCTAACCGCTATGGAGCGTCTTTTCATCCAGATCAGAGCAGCTCTCATGGGCAGCTTGTCTGGGACTCTGCTGTAAAGCTTCCTCCTCTTCCTTCCTCCTCCTCCTCTGCACTGATATATACATAAAAATATTCCTACACAGACAATTCCTATCAGCTACCTGAAAGTCCCAGATAGTCGGTGTCCTCCCAGTAAACACGCTCTGGTCGTCTATGGTTTAACTGGCGAGCAAGCCGTTTAAGACAATTTCTGCTATTTTCTCAGGGGTTCAACTGAGGCCAAATCACGCTTTTATACAAGAGTTAATTCGAGAGTTAGAGCCGTTTGTACACGTCCACATGTCACCTGGTGGACGCACCTTGATGCCATTTGGACGCTCTCTTGTACGAGCCGACATGCGGGTTGCGGGTAGTGGGTGGTCTGACCACGGAAAGGGCAAAAGACACGCCCATCGCCACACCTACAATGTGAGTAAGGGAGTCGGCATAACGGGTAGCGGCTTCCATTAGTGGTTAGTGGAGGTTCCTAAACCCCCAATTTGCAGGTAGCAGCTAGTAGGTAGCAGTTAACAGGAAGTGTACAATCGGGGCCTACGTGTCCAGGCGCTTGATTTGACCTGAATTCAGTAATTAACAGACGTGGCCAAACAGCTTTGTCTGCATAGATCAGGTCTTATGGTTCCAAACGTGGATTTGCTCCCAAGAAATTTCAGTCACCACTTTCACACAGTTTTGAAAACGTTCCTGGTAAATAAACACAGCATGAAAGATGTGTTTTTTACTGATATTTTTGAGGAAGGTTTGAGGACATCAAAAGGCATGTGAGACACGAGCACCTCCATGAAGAGGGGGGGAGAGGGGGGAAGGCGAACACAAAACGCAGCTTGAGATGTCTGTCTGAACTAACTCCCATGAGTCACCTCATCTCTGAAACACAAACCAACAGTTTGAAAATAACCATATAGAAAAGTTTAATGCAGTAATAATGAAACATGCATCGTTCCTATGACTGGCTCATCACTAAATCACTGAATCACTAAATTTCCTAAATTTTCTCTGACAAACTGTGAGTGGGAGAAACATTAAATAGACTTGGCCTCAAGTGGGTGTAATTTGAAATCTTACAGACTGTAGATGGATTTTTATTTTGAGCTATGAACAGTGACCACACAGAGATGCTGCTGCTTCATTGCTTTTTTTTTTTCTTTTCTAATAATATGAAGCACTTGAAGCTGTTCAGTCCATTAGAGTTTTGCAGAATTTACAATATTTGAGATGTTGATCATTAGTTTAAATTTTATGAAAAATGGTGAATGGGTATTCAGTCAGTAAATATCTACACCAACGGGACTATTATCAGTAAAGTTCTCAGTGTGCACAAAACAGTTACCTGTTTTTGAATGGTTACTTGTGCCCAAACACCCAAAAAAAAAAAAGCTGCACAACTGTAATTATACAGGATCTGCCCAAGGAGAAGGAAAAAATAACTACCTTAAGAAAACTGCTGTTGCATGTTGTAGAGTAGTAATTATAATGTAACCGGGCTGTTTTATAGGAGTTTAAATGGCAGCAATCTGCACAAAGTATCAGCTGTACAGAACCTGAAAACAGAATTTATATGACTGGCTTTAATTACATGACATCAACAAGAAGCACTGTCAAGGGACAAGTAACTTCCAGGAATAGTGTTTGTGAGAATTTTGAAAGGTTACGTTCAAATAAACAACGTCATCTTCAGGACTTAATAGTAGGCTATATCTATGATTTACATGAGAAAATGCAGAATAGTCTTTTTTTCAAAACACTTTGTTTTCTCTCTTTGTTTCATTATGTAACATAGTTTCCTTCTTCTTACTTTGTTTTTTTTTTCTAAAATAGGCTGCATGGATCTACCAGGTCTGACACCTGTCTCTCTACAACACGCCTAACTTTGTCTTTTCCCCCAGTTTTCGTAAACATAATTGATAAAATAAATAATTATTAAATAATTAAATTAAATAATTTAGCTTAGCAGGCTTAGCTCAAGCTAAACTATGATGCTACCTTACATTCATTCTCATCAAATCTGTGCATACGTCCGTATTTGAGATGTCGCTGCCAGAAACAATGTCTGAAACGAGTGCTGCTGCAGCTGCAGCCAGAGCTAGCAGCGCTCCGCTGCCTGCAGCCGGCTGAGACGAGGCCGGCCTGCGATGAGGCCTGGGCTGGACCGTGAGCCCAGGCTCCTCAGTGGCTCAGCTGGCTGGTTGTGGGTCACGGCTGGTTAGTGTGGTGACCGCTGGCTCAGACTGTCAGCCGGTGGGTGGCTAGGTGCAACAGGTGACTGGGCACGTTGCTCGTAGTGAACCTGGAAGGGTCCTGAAAGGGTTCTGGGTCTTTGGCCAGAGGACCAGGCCGCTCCAGCAGCTACGAGAGATAGAAGCCGATAAGCTTGAGGCCGTACCCCCGTTAGCCCCGGCTAGCAGCCTTCAACTTGGTCCAAAAAATGACTGATCTCCTCATTAAACGTAAACCAAGAAGAACTCTAAGATATTCGGGGGCAGTTAGCTGGTAGAAGCTCCAGTTCGAACCAGACAGAGTGAAAATGCTTTGAGCTACTGTGCTGTCCAGAGATGGAATAAGCTTCCTGTTGATATGAAATGTGCCACAACTCCAGAAACGTTTAAAGCTAATCTAAAAAACTGTTGTTTTTCCATCTATTGTTTAATTTAAATGTGATTTGTGGTGTGTTGCTCATTCCAGTCAACAGCACAACAAGCCACATCATCTTTAAAAATAAGAAGTGATTACGCTGTGGTGCTCTGAAACTAAACTGACAGCCCCACATTTGACACCATATACTTGGACTGTCAATCAAGAGACCACGCCCCTAATTATGCATGCATTTGTGGGTTTATTTAATTTTACCTGATATTTTTGTGAACCAACATGCTAATATGGTCATTTCTGCTACAAAATTAGACGATTTACCATCAGGGTCTACGGAGACTGACTCACTTTTGGAGGCATCAAGAAACCGCAATTTTCATTGACCTTGAATAGTGAACAGCCAAAAAGACAAGAAGAAGATGGTTGCAACAAGATAAGGTAGCAGTCATTGTTTAACTCTGGTTTTGGTTATCTATAAGGTTGAGACCAGTAAATTACCGGTAAATCCAGTCAAAAAAAATCCCACAATGTTTCTATTCCTCTTGAACCCAAACCTGCACCCATGTACGACAGTTTCAAACAATCTTTAGAGATATGAACAAACCAGATGCATCCTCTTGCTCCCTGGTGAGGTCACTGTCCGCGGTCCTGTTGTTGGTGAACACAGATCCTCCCATATATCCCAGGCCCACTTGCAGGTTCTCTGCCACAGGGGAGTAATACACAGGCATTGTGGGTAGAGTTGGTGAGCGTGACCGAGTCGAGAATCAGGAGGTGTAACGGTCCAAAAAAAGGAGTTTGTTTCAGCATGTGCCACTAATCTTTGTTGTCCTCGGTCACATAAAAGCTTGGTTGCAGAACACAGAGATACGGATGGACATGCTGAGACGCCACGCTGGGAGACCATGCTGCTAATCAGATTATCTTGAAGGAGGCGGGTCAAGGATTAGGTTAAAACAGCCGCATGGCAGTTTGTCCATTCTAGGCCTTATGTGACACTCAAAATCTTTATTCACCTGCTTCAGAAACTAAATAGCTATTTAGGATCTGTGGAGATCAGAGAATAACTCCTAAGCATGCGTTGATACTTTGTGCTCTGCCAGTTTCATAAAGTGGTGCATTTTCACTCGCCTCATGGTTGAAATGTACAGAATCAATTCATATTTCTTTGTGGAGGTTTATGAAGTTTAATTCAAATGTAGAAAATAAACAACATGACACAGTCGTGACTAACACCCTGCACCCTAAACCCAGCCAGCGAGTCCTCAGAACGGAGCCTGGCCCGTTGCTTTGGCCTTGGAGCCCCGCTCGTCATTAAAGCGGCCGGGCTGCAGGGGCAGAGTTCGGCCACAAGCTGTCATCACAGCTCGTCCCTGGGGGCGCGCAGGGGGAAGTGCTGGAACTCCTCCGGCACCTCTTCCCCTTTCTCGGACCTCTTGTAGAAACCGAGCGACTCCAGCAGGCTGCTGATCTCGTCCGCCTTCATTTTCTTCACAGGGACGGTCTGGTGTTTCAGGAGAGCACAAGGCAGAAGGGACGTGTTAGCATCAGGTCACGTGGCATGCTTACCGTCTTTGAAGAAGTGCAAGACAAATTAAACAAATTAGATGTAGTTATGTTTGCAGTACGGCTGGGCATCGATTCAAATTTTTAATCGCGATTAATCGCATGATTTCCCTGATTAATCACGATAAATCGCATTGTATACGCAAAATCAAAAAATGAATTCAAAAGTAGTGTAAAATGCACTTTTATTTAAATGTTCTGCTGCCATATGAACTAAAGTGCCATAACATAACACTAACATCAGCACTTGTCAGTAACACATATTTAGTGTAAATCTTATCTTCTTCTGATATCATCTTAAAAAAATGTCAAATAAAATAAAGCTTATTGCCACTGCCAGGGCATTAGTGTCATCCTGTTTTTATAAAAAAAAAATTAAAAAGTCTACAAACAAAATCCAACAAAATGATTGCGGCTCAGCACAATCAGAACATTAAAACAGGTAATTTCTGAGGTAACAGCAGAAACTTTTAACGGGGAGTTCAACTTGGCAGTTGTTACAAATAACCTTGTTTCTGTTGAATCCTCCGTCTGGGAGAACTTTAAAATGAAAATGTCTATGTTAAGGTTCAGTAACTTTACCAATCTATGTATCATTCATTCTTTCCTTTTTCAATTGTCAATCAAAAAATACAAAAAAAATAAAAAGTGACATTTTATTACATTTTTCGTTTTTTAATTTAACATAAAAATGAAAGAAATGCCAGTTTTTTTTTTTTTTTTACATTTCAGTTTTAGACTTGGATCAAAAATACGAAATGAACAACAGGCCACAGAACTGAATTTGTTTTATAATTGAGGACTGGACTTTCTGTTGTCATTACACATCTGTGCCACTAGATGGAGCTGCACTGCAGTAACCAGCTAGAGAACAGCAGGACAGTGAACACATGGAGCAGATCTAATGGAACATGGAGGAATAACGCGAAAGTTTTGTTGCAGTCCAGATTTTTTTTTTTTTTTTTTTGACAGAATTGTAATATATTTCTACATGAGTTGCTACCTGAACTGTAAAGTTCACGGATTTTTACCGTTCTCCATGTCTGTTTTAGCTTTTCTGCATGTTTACCTGCTAATTCTCTTCTGGTTCCACAGCAGCCAGTAACTGACTTTTCAAAACAAAACAAAAGCATGTGAGCAACATGCGTTAACGCGCAATAAAATAAATGTCGGCGTTAATAAATTAATGAGTTAATGCGATAATAACGCATTAACTTGCCCAGCCCTAGTTAGCAGGTATGAGCATCTGGGCAGTGACGGTGTTATGATTTTTGCTTTTATAAGCCAACAGGATGAATATGAAATAAAACAGTCAACATGTGATAAAGTTTAAACTTCCAGATTTAATTTAAGAGGTTTCACTAAATTACTGCATTTACCATTTAGGAATCAGAGCCATTTTAAACAATCTAAAGACACATTAGAAGCCAGATTAGACTTGCTCAAAAAACATCTAAAAAGCCTCCGCTGTCCTGCAACAAGACTCTTTGAAACTCAAAATGAAACCAAGATAAACTTTTGTCAGAATGACAGACACGACTTCAGGTGTCAAACATGGTGGAGGGTAGGGCTGCAATGATACACTAATCTAGCGATACGATACACGATATTCGGCTCACGATACGATATATATCGATATTCACCTTACAATACATTTACATCATTTTCCGAAAGATTTTAAAGGGACAAAGTGATTTTGGTGACATCTTGTGAGTGTTCCAATGACTTTGTTTAAATTTATTGAACTGAAAGCATCAATAACACATTATATGGCTGACAGGCAGCTTGCAAATGCTGGACAAAATGAATAAAAGATTTGTTGAGAAAAATAGTTTCATTTATGTAAACAGTGCAAATTGTTGCTTGCGAGCTTTTAAAAGGTGGGACACGGGGGTTTTGAAAGAAGCTTAGAATATCGATACCCGCGGCTGAAAAATCGATACTCCCTGGCGAAATAAAATATCGATATATATCGCAGAATCGATAAAATTGCTCAGCTCTAATGGAGGGAGTGTTATGGCATGGAAGGAAACTCAAAATTTGATGTCCACGGTTATCCAAGTATTAAAAATTCTGGTTACATTTACATTTATTTCAGTCTTTCCTAATACAGAGGCAGCCCCTACGATTGGCAGCACTTTGCTTTCAATGTCTGTAACTCCTAAACAGTACATTATATCTTTGTGAAAGTCCACACTTTGATCACATCTTGACTGTTTTATTCAAAAGCTGTTATGGTAAAGTGGCGCCTTAAGGTCGTTGTCATTTCTTGCATCGTCTGTTGAGGTTCAGATCTGACCCCTTTTCCATGCAAATGGAGAATAAATTCGATCCAGCCATTGCTAAGTCTAGTTATTTAAGGTTCATTGTTGATCTTAGAATCCTTAGTCTTTTAAAAGGCTAAAACAGAGAGTTAATCTTTCCACCACAGATGCTTTACAAAAGGCAAAAATCATAAAAACTACATCATCGTCCCAATGCTCCTGGAGCTGGCTGACTGTTAGCAGATATACACTATATTCTGTTTTACATTACTTAGGCCCTTTATTTTGCAAAAAGAAGAACTCTCCCGAGTAGCTCTTCTGTGGATTCAGACCAGTGCCGTGAAAATTCCTCATTAATGGTTTCAACAGAGACTTTTATTGCCTCATACAGCGATAATAACAAGGGAAGGGGGCTCTGCAACAACAACAGCGAGGAGCAATTTCCAGGCAAACGCTTTCAAATTTGCATCAGCATTCATGTCGGCTACCACGCTGCAGAGCAAAAAACACTGCTCTGCTCTCAGAAGCCCTCATTGGTATTCTCCACCACAACCTTTACGGCTGTTTGCAGGCGCAGGTTGGTATCTGTCAGGAGGATCTGATATCACACGCGGCAGTCTTAAAGCCTCGCCTCATCTGCCTGTCCCGACATTCAGCCTCTCCCCGGATAAACCTGGTCGCAGGGCGGATGAGTGAGAGATCTCCGAACTCACGACTCACCTTTACAACTTCGTCCTTTTCGTTATAGAATATGAGGCGGGGGTTCTTCTCCTCTGATGAATCGTACTCCAAGTTGTGGCTGCACAGGGGAAAATAAAAAAATAGCAGATCAAGGGAAACAACGAGCATGGAGCGTTTGGAAGAGCAGCTTTTCTTTGAAGCTGGCAGTTACTGCCTCACATTGGACTTGGCATCTTGCTTGAATGACACTCTTTCCTATGAAAGAGGTCACAAAGGCTGGAGGAACATGACAGGAGCAAAAAAAGGATACTATAAAGCCCAACGCTCCATGAGAAAATGGTGGAGCTCAGGCATTTTCTTTATGCTTCATCCAACGACACTGGGGGCCTGCAGGAATGACAACAGACAGTCGTTAAAGCAGTGTTGCTCTTCCTTTGATCAGAGGCACCAGGAATAGTTTCCGCATCTCAGTAGGATTCAAACTGCCGCGTCAGCAAACAATTCATCCCCCATCATGCTTCTGTTTCCTGCCTGAAAGCTAACGCTGTCCCCTTTTCACGCACATGTTGTGGACGTGGCAAGCTATGCGACTGATATTTTTTAAATGATCCACTCTGGACGGATTGCTGTCTGAACTCACCAGCAGTTTGCCTCGAGCTATGACCAGCTCTTCTTCCGCTGTTGTGTCGTTGTTCGTTCCCGATGCTGGAACAGAGAGCGCAAGAGCAAGGACCAGGAGGGCCCACATGTTTTCACGATAAATGAGTAAATTTGAGTGCTTTTGCTGAAGTTATAACCAGCAATATGTAACCCTTTAATAAAGCCTGATGGTCCTCAAGGTGGACCAGACCATCAGGCTATAGCTTTGAGGGGACAAACCCACCTGAGTTGATGCTCTTGTTATTTTTCCATCAGTTTCTTTCTTTGTAATCTGAGAACTAAGTGACTGTTTTGCCACCTCCTTTTCACAGATGTATTTGTGTTGCTTAAGTCTTTCTGATTAGGCTGTTTGTTTTTTTTATTTTTCATGCGGTCTTAAAAGGCCCCTCTGGCTTTAGAGTTTATAGTTTCTTCCACGTCAGATGTCACTGGAAGGCCACAGCATCTGCGCTTTTATCAATATTTCCCACACAACATAGATTATCCTCAGGTGGATGTGGCCCACTGACAGCCAGCCACGCGCTCCTGCAGCTCCTGACGACCAAAGTTCAGTCGAAGCCGATGTGAACTGCAAATATCTTAATTTCTCCAAACATTATTTTGTCAGCATGTGTGAAGGAATTATAGTGAGATCTTGCACTGCTCCGTTTCTCAGATATGTTCACAGTTTCACACAGAAAAGTCCCCCCCCCACACCTCTAAACTCCCTTCCTGGCACCTGCCACTAGTTTCATTTGTTATAAAAATACCAACATACACCACTGTTTTTTCTTTTTCTTTTTTAAAAAGTACGCTGACTAAATCAGTCAACAAGTAGACCTAGAATTGCTTTGATTCATATTCGTTGTACGTACCGTATATGTTATATCAACCAACAGGGCTTCACCAACACCAGTATCACAGACTCCTTAGGTTTCCATTATTTCTAACCGAAAATTTCAGTTTGTGCTGGTGTTAATAAATGTTGTTACAGAGTAGCTTTTTTGGCCGGTTGCTGAACGCATTTCTGGAGCAAACTAAATATTTCTACCTTTAAATTTGATGTGGCAAAGATTTCGTATTGCAACTACCTGCTACTGTATTAGACTGCAGATCTTTCATAGAGAAAGATGAGATTATTTATCTTATATGTAATTTACTTATTGAGTCCATGGAATATTATTAAATCTATCTTCCAGCTTTTAACTTTCTCCTTCACTATAAAAATCTTGTTTCAAGTGACCACATGAACATATTCTGCAGGCATTATTCCCACCAAGCAAAGTTACGTTGAAAAGATGTTGAAAAGACGACTTTGTTAGGTGTCTAAACAATGTCTTGATTTGGTTGAAAAGTGAATGGTGAAAAGCCGTCATTTCCAAGATGTTGAAAAGACGTCTACATGAAGACGTCCATCGACATCTAAATTCGGTTGAAAAGTTAAAGGTTCCTTTGAACATTTCTTTTGAACTGCATGACTTGGGTCGAATGTTTTGGGGAACCGTCCAAGCTTCTGAAAGTGATGGAATTCTGGTCCATTCTTTCTGACAGATCTGGTGGAACTGAGTCAGGTTTGTCGGTCTCCTTGATCACACATGCCTATTCAGATCTGCCCACAAAATTTCGATGGGATTCGAAATTTTATAAAAGCAGGAATTTTGATGGCCACTTCAAGACATTGACTCTGTTATCCTCAAGCCACTTTTTAACCATTTTGGCAGTGTGCTTAAGTTAATTTTCCATTTGGACGACTCATTTGTGCCCACGTTTTAGCTTCCTGGCCAATTTCATTTGACTTTCCCATGATTTCTAACAAGGAAGCAGAGTGTTTGAGGTGTGGCCTTAATTACATCCACAGATGTGCCGTCAATTAATTCACATGTTGTCAGTTAACCTATCAGGAGCTTCCAAAGTCATGACCTCACCATCTGGGCTTCTCTACATTGTTTAAAGCCTTTTTTTTGTATGTAAACTTTTGACCTTGAAGAAAATGATATAAAATTCTCTTTGAAATCCTCTTTCTCATTATTGTGGCATTTAACAAAATGAAATAATTTTGGTAATCCTGACTGACCTGAAACAAGAGAGGTTTAGTCTGATTTGACAGTGAGACAATAAATAAAAAGTGTGTTTTTGCACAGTGTATGTAAACTTCTGGGTTTAACTGTAACATTTAAAAATGGCAGATTTTGTCTCTTTGTGCAGCTTTTTTCACCTTTTAATTTTCAACTAAATTTAGACGTTGCTGGATATCATCATGTAGACGTCTTTTCAACGTCTCTGAAGTGACAGCTTTTCACCTTTCAGTTTTTAACCAAATCAAAACATGGTTTAAATGCCTGACAGAGTTGTCTTTCCAACATAACTTTGATTGGTGGGATAGCTCTCTAGCTTCTCCAGGAGGAACGGTGCAGAGTGGGGGGGCTGTGTTGATGGTGTCTTCAGTTGATTGTTTTGGTCAATTTGTAAAGTGATGAAGATCACAGCTGAGAGTCAATATGCTCTGCTCTGAGTTTCTCAAAGTATACGTAGTAGTTTCCTCTGTTGGGTTAGTAGCCCAGCTTTTGCCTCCTCTGTCAACACTGCCTCTCTGACCTGACAACAATCCAAGTTGATCCTGGTGGCCTCACTAATTATTGTGGGATGTGATGAGCTTGGTGAAAAGTGCTAGTAACAATAATCTGGCATCACAGTCCAAGACTGATTTACTGTAGATATCTCCCTTGAGAGCATATCTTCACAACCGATGCACACAATCAAATAATACTATCGGAGCATTTAGGATTGAAGTGAATTACTTGTGATGCATAGAGCACATAAGATATACTGCCCACATTTTATAGGGGCTACCAAGTAACCACAGGGTAATGGGTGTGCAGTGGGGTATAACTCACATTCTTCTGGGGCTTTACAGACCTGTGCCTTCACTCAAATGTCTTCTGAATCAGTGGGAGTTGTTTTGTGTTTTTTTTTTCAAATAAAAAACAAACACCTAAACAGAGACAAATTTTCAAAGTCTTTTTTGGGATAAACCTGGACCAAAAAACAATGGCGAAACAGGCATGGGTTTTTAGCGTCTTCATTTGGGCTAAATAATTGCCACAATGGGCCGACCTTATTTCCATTTCCATGGACGTCCGGTGTTTGGTGGGTTTATTGTCACTTTAATTTATGAGTTTTGTTGTTTTGGGGTCTTCATATTTTGTCAGGGATCTGGAAATAATAATAGTAATAATAATAATCGAATGCCCATCGGTACAAGATCTAAACTGGAAACAAGCATGAACAGAAAGCTTCACTGGCATTGAGAATGTTCTGGACATCGAGAGCAGCTGAGCTGTCAGGAGAATGACACTCCTCTGCCTCCCTGGTTAACGGTCTAAGGGTGCTGGAGGAGAGACTGATTGTCTGCTGAACCTCAGATCCAGGAGGACCAATATGGATTCTGTCATGGAGCACTGGACCAGCTTTATACCCTAGTTAGGGTTCTGGAGGGATCATGGGAATTTGCCAAACCAGTCCACATGTGCTTTGTGGACTTGGAGAAGGCATTTTGATGGACACCTCATGTGGTCCACTGATCCAGGAGTATAGGGTACTGAGTCCATTGCTACCAGCTGGCCAGTCTCTGTACAACTGGAGCGAGAGTTTGGTCTGTATTGCAGGCTGTAAGTTGGATTTCTTTCCAGTGAGAGGGGGACTCCGTCAGGGCTTCCCTTTGTCACCGAATTTCTTGGCGAATTTCTTGGTGCAGCTGAGGGGTAAGTGAATCCTGGTTCAGTGATGTTGGGATTTCATCTTTGCTTATTGTGGATGACGTGGTCCTGTTGGCACCATCAGGTGGGGATCTTTAGCTCTCACTGGAGCGGTTTACAGCCGAGTGTGAAGCGGCAGGGATGAGAATCATTACCTCCAAATCTGAGACCATGGTTCTCAGTCTGAAAAGGGTGGAATGTCCTCTCAAGGTTGGGAGTGAGGTTCTGCCTCAAGTGGAGGAGTTTAAGTATCTCGAGGGCTTGTTCACGAGTGATAGAAGAATGGAGCAGGAGATTGACAGGCAGATCGGTGCAGAGTCTGCTGTGGTGAGAAGTCAGTACCGGTATGTTGTGTTAAGGAGATAGCTGAGCCTAAAAGACTCTTTTTACCAGTTGATTTTTGTTCCAACCCTCACCTATGATCATGAATATTGAGCAAACGAATGAGTTAGCGAATACAAGTGGCTGATATGAGATTCCACCACAGGGTGGCTGGACTTTCCCTTAGAGACAGGGTAAGAAGTTCAGTCATTCAGGAGAGACTCAGAGTAGAGCCGCTGCTCCTCCACATCGAAAGGAGCCAGTTGGGGTGGTTCAGGAATCTGGTCTGGATGCCTCCTGACTCACCGCGGGAGGTGTTTCAGGCATGTCCAACCAGAAGACAAGGAGGCGGACCCAGGACACGCTGGAGAGACTGGGCCTGGGAATGCCTTGGTGTCCTCCTGGAAGAGCTGGAGGGGGTAGCTGAGGAAAGGGAGGTAAAGGCCAACCAAATCCAGATAAGCGGAAGTTAATGGATGGATGGATTATTTTTGGATGAACTGAGGTCGAGCGGAGTCAGTTCCTGCCAATATGGCATTGTCCAAAACCATGAAAAATGGGCTTCATTGTGACCCTTCAGAAAACCTTCAGGAGAAATATCACAGAGGGTTCCTCCAGCTTTTTTTAAAAATACAGTCTGGCGTACTAGAGTTCATTTACCCTTATGTTCCCATCTCTATCGCCACCTCCCAAGGCAGAACAGGTGCAGCGAACAAGGTAGACTTGTTCACCAAAACCAGGCTGAATATTGGTGTTAATGTCCGTTCCTTGAGGGTCGTATGTGAGAGGCTTGATGAATCGGTTCCTGGTACGAGGGAAGCTACTCACATCAGAGCTGATGAACTTGAAGTCTGCATCCTGTTGATCTGGAAGCAGCGCAGACACGATCCACACAGAAAAATCAGGACCCTTGTCCACAGACTCGCCCGAGTCCTTGGACTCATCTAGATCCAAAGACATATGACTCATATGGCTTTCAGTGATTGAAAAAAAGAGTCAGAATCATCCTTTATTTACATGGCTTCAAATAAGGATTAAGAAGTAAACTTTATGCTACATGTCTGAATATCCATCCATTATTACCTCTGCCAAGGAGGTTATGTTTTTGCCGGCGTTTATCTGTCTGTCTGTCTGTGTTCAAAATAATTTAAAAAGTTATGTATGGATTTTGGATTAGTTTTCAGAAATGTGAAAAGGAAGAACTGATTTCAATTTGGGTGTGATCCGGAAGAAATCCTGAATTCTGGATCACTTTCAAATTTTTGATAACATTGCAATCAATGGGGACAAAATATTTTTTTCTCAATATCTCCGTTAATTATTGCCCAATACCCATGAAATTTGACTCAGGGATTGACAATGGGAACCTCTATCAAATTTCAAAGGCTGATTCAATTCAATTCAGTTTTATTTGTATAGCATCTAATACAATGATCCACCTTCCGGATCTGATCCAGAAGGTGGATTTTATTGCAATCTGTAAATCGCTATACGGGGGAATTGTTGCGCTTGGCGGAGGTCTGTGCTCTCCGAGTGCTTTTCTAGTCTATTCCTGCTCAGTCCTAAGATCGGGAGGATCTGGTGGAGCTTATCCCAGCTCTCTTCAGGGGTCGCCAGTCATGCCTGAATTTCGTATGTTTAAATAAAATGAAACGTTGTCATTTTTCACAAAAGACTGTTTTCATATTTCTATTTTAAAATACAGCGAAACAACATCAGTATCTTTGCTTAAACATGCTTCTTAAAACAGTGGTGCGCAAACTGTGGTACGTGTACCACCAGTGGTACGCAAGCGCTCTCTGGTGGTATGCAGGGGAACATCATGACTTTCCACATTTTCACTTTTTTTTAAATCGGAAACATACAATGCATTATAAATACAATCTTTCAAATGAAATTAGGGTAACAATAAATAACCCCAATACGGAATAAACATCTCTCCTTTATATAAAGCTAATTGAGAAGGCATATATGGCTATATTTTAAAGTTGGTCATCATGGTGGTACTCAGAGAGCTGAACAGTTTCTCAGGTGGTACGCAGTATTAAGCCTTATTTATACTCGAACGTCCGGTCGACACAGAGATGCCCCCCCACCCTATGCCGACACTACGCAGACACTCCGGTGCGCCTACCCAAAATTGTCGGTCGAAGCAAATAGTGTCCCAGAGAGGAGAAAAAGGAGGCCTCTGATTGGTCAATTCTACATCCGCATAGAAAAGAGCGCATTGAAGAAATGAGGAAGTTCCCACATCTGTACGATTCTGGTTCTCCGTACTACAAAGACAGCACATATTCTAGTAATTCATGGAGTGAGATTGTGATGAATGTGGGTCTGGATACGGGCAAGACGGTGAGGAAGTGGAAAAACGCAAGAGATAAGTTTAGTAAGTTTAGCTAGTTCGTGATTGTATATCTTGTGTTATGGCTTGGAATAACATAGCGGAGACCGCGCGAGTATAAATCAAAAGTGACGGCGGCATCTCTGCGACAAGCTGACGGTGACACATTGACGCGAGAGTATACACGGTTCTTTAAAAGTTTGAGAACCACTGTCTTAGAGCAATGACACAAGATCTCCGACAGCAGACACAATTGGACCTCTTCAAGGCTACTTTTTGGCACTTCTGGCTCAGTTACGACACTGGCAAGAGCTACGTGGGCCAGATGTGCCCCAGTGTTTGTGAACTGGGCCAAACTTGAGTTGTGTGAGCCAGATGTGGCCATGTTTTCGTGAGCTAGTTTTGACATGATTTACAGTGAGTCTTGCGAGGGGACAGATGAGCTCCAAAGTCCCACAGAAAATGAGACTTTGGACCGTCGCTGATGGATATGAGGCTGAGTTTAGGCAGCCACATTCACCTCGGTTCAATGTTGTCAGTCAAATCCCTAATGTGGAGCAAAGGAAACTGCAAGTTTGGGCCAAATGTTCTTTGCTATAAGGTTCTTCCTTGCACTCTTTTTGCTGTTGATTTGCATCAGCCATCAGCTTCAGGCGTATGAATTTGTAGTTAGAGACAATAGGCTCCTGCACCACTGGCAGGATTTCAATGTGTGTTTATAGAGAGTCGAGGGATCAAAAGGATTCGTCAGATCCAAGTCTGAGTAGTGACTGATCCAAAAAGATACAGATCAATTAAAGAAGAGGGATTTGACATTACTATTACCCACCCTTTGGCATCATTTAACTGATCAAATCACTGATTTGATTCAGATACAGTCATAAGGCAACCCCCCCCACCCGGTGTCTTTCTCTTTGACATTTTCCTCCTTCTTCTGTCTTTGCTGCCGGGCTGCAGCTGCACAAGAACGAATACTGTTGTTCTCTGCGAGATGTCAGACCTTGTGACAGCATAGCACATTTTCTTTATGCAAACACCCTGAAAGAAGAAAACGTCTCTCTCCTCCAAGTTTATGCAGTCGCTCCGAGTTGTGAAAAAGAAAATTCATCAGGTCACCACAAGAGGGGGGTAACGCCCGCGTGTTCACTTCCTGGCGGTTTGGCGGGTAAAATCTATTTCTAATATCCAGCCACAGACAGTTACGTGTCCAATGAAAATAAACCATTTTGGCCTGGAATGCTGAAGCAAAACCACCTTGATATCTCTGTCTTTTTTCAGACACTTCTGCAGCTCGCAGTCCGGCCGATGCACATACTTTTCGACATTATGAGTCAAAAGGCTTTAAAATTGTCCACCTTTTTAAGAGGGTTTCCTCCCCTCGGCAGCCGTCGTAAATCTGCAGGGCTGTTCTCTCCTCTTTCAGGAGTTTAACGTTTGCGTGTTTGCATCGTAAAGATCCAGTCCTCTTCCCTAACGGTGCACATTCGGCCGAAAAAAATGTTTAAATAGATGATTTACGGGAGGGGGAAAAAAAAAAAAAAAGAGTTGATGGTATGGGAGAGGGGAGAAAACGCAGTGAGCAGTGGGGGCAGGGTGAGTGTGCATGTGTGGAAGCGTACCATATGTGTTCACAATCAGCATGTTTCAGCTTACATCACATGCTGTCTGCCAAAAAAAGAAAAAGAGAAAAAAAAAAGGGGGCTGTTGTTATTATTAATCTGCTGACAAAGGGAAAGTGCAGTCATTTAAACCAGACGGTTGTGGAGCTAGGACATGGATGATGAAAACACTTGCAAAGTTGGTACTGAGTAACTTTTTCCAAGGAGCTTTGGAAATTGCAACACTTGCAGCTGGAAAAAGATCAAACGCTCAAACACCTCACTTAGATCCCGCTCGCTTTAGAGAGCTTGTTACACACTTCCTGTTTCTCCAAAGCACCGGATGCTGTCTGCCAGCCCGCGGGACGTCAGTTTGTGCGGTTGTTTTCCTTCAAAGTGCTTCATCATCTGAGTTCTGTGAGAAGTATTTGACTTCAGTCTGTTTTTACACACCCCAATATTTGTATCTATGTATACATTCAGGCATATGCAGAGGAAATTGATAAAACTAAAATTTAAATTAGCTGCAGTCTTTTTTTTCTGTGAGTGTGTGTCTGTTTGTCTGGGTCCTCAGGGCAGCTGGTAGAAAAGCCTGCTGCACGTCTGCCTGCTGTGTTCCAGTCTGCTCATAAAGAAAAGAGGCAGCATTGAAGTGGCGGAAGTGAGTAAGTAAGTGGGGCCCACATGGGGGACTCGTACTATGATTGTTTTTCAGAAGTTGGCACAATTTCTGAATGAAATGCGCCACAGAGATGGAGATACAAAAGCTCCCATTTCAACTGGTTTCCCACCTTCGTGTCTCTCACTTTGGAAGAACAGCAGATGCAACGTGACGTGAAGTTGGGTGGAGATGAAGATGAGGAGGCTCGATAATTTTACTCTGATCTGGGTCTGTGATGTCACAGTAAACTACAGATCCAAACGGCTCGCCAGATGAGGCATTTTGTACCTAGAGGCTGCATCAAATCACCAAATGAAGTAAAAAGGTTGTATTATGTTGAAAGTCTTCATTTGGGAGTCACTTTCAGGATTTTCAAGGGGTGTGTGTGTGTATGTATATATATATATATAAAAATGCAGCACATCAAAGGATTTTTTGATCCTTTGATGTCAGCTCTTCCTATCATTGTGAAGCAAAATTCGCCAAGCGTTGGATTGTTCACCCGCTAATAGGGAACGTGAGCTGGGATTAGAGCGTTGTGAGACAGATTAGTCTTACCCGACTGATGATGTGTTGTTGCAATAGTAATACAACAACAAAAGTCGAGTCCCAGATTCAGGAGGAACAATGTGGGTTCCGTCCTGGTCGTGGAACACTGGACCAGCTCTATACCCTCACTAGGGTCCTGAAGGGAACACGGGAATTAGCCCAACCAGTCCATGTGTGTTTTGTGGACTTGGAGAAGGTATCTGACCGTGTCCCTTGGGGTGTCCTGTGGGGGGTGCTCCAGGAGTATGGGGTGCTGGGCCCGTTGTTACAGCTGTCCAGTCCCTGTACAAATGGAGTGGGAGCTTGGTCCGCATTCCCAGAGAGTTGGGCTCTGCCAGAGCTGCCCTTTGTCACCGATTCTGTTCATAACGTTTATGGACAGAATTTCTAGGCGCAGCCAAGGAGCAGAAGGATTCCAGTTTGGTGGTGTCAGGATCTCGTCTCTGCTGTTTGCAGATGACGTGGTCCTGTTGACAACATCAGGTGGGGATCTGCAGCTCCCACTGGAGCGGTTCATGGCTGAGTGTGAAGCGGCAGGGATGAGAATCAGCACCTCCAAATCTGAGACCATGGTTCTCAGTCAGAAAAGGGTAGAGTGCCTCCTCCGGGTCGGGAGTGAGGTTCTGCCTCAAGTGGAGGAGTTTAAGTATCTCGGGTCTTGTTAACGAGTGATGGGAGAAAGGAGCGGGAGATCGACAGACGGATTGGTGCAGCGTCTGCTGTGGTGGTGACTCTGTACCGGTCCGTTGTGGTGAAGAGAGAGCTGAGCCAAAAGGCAAGGCTCTCTGTTTACCGGTCGATCTTTGTTCCAACCCTCACCTATGGTCATGAACTGTGGGTAGTGACCGAAAGAATGAGATCAAGGATACAAGCAGCAAAAAATGGGTTTTCTCTGCAGGGTGGCTGGACTCTCCCTTAGAGATAGGGTGAGAAGTTCAGTCATTCTGGAGAGACTCAGAGTAGAGCTGCTGCTCCGTCACATCGAGAGGAGCCAGTTGAGGTGGTTCATCTGGTTAGGATGCCCCCCGGACGCCTCCCTGGAGAGGTGTTGCGGGCATGTCCAATTGGGAGAAGACACAGAGCAGGCCCAGGACACTCTGGAGGGATTATATCGGCTGACCTTGGAGCAGCCGGGGGGAGGGAGGTCTGGGCCTCTGCTGAAGCTGCTGCCCCCGAGACCCGACTATGGACCAAATGGAAGATAATGGATGAATATACATATACAGTGGTACCTCTATTTACAAAATTAATTGGTTCTAAAGTAGTTTCATAACCTGAAAATTTTGTAAGTAGAGACACGTTTTCCATGTAAATGCTCGAATCCGTTCCAACCCCCCAAAATTTGGACATAATTTTTTTAAATAAATCATAAAAATGCATCAAAACATGTAACAAATACATGATACAATAAGATTAGTGCACAATAAACATAAAATGTGAGTTGTACATAATAAAAAAACAAAGAATGAAGTAAAGAATAGAAATTATGTTCATTTACCTTTTAACTGCTATCGTCGTCACCTTTTCTCTCTCAGCAGTGGTTTTTGCCTGACGTTTTGTAAAGAACCGATCCAAGTTTGCTTTAGTCAACTTTTAACAATCCTTCGAAAATGTGCAAGGCAAACATTATCATAGTGAGCGATAGCCCGACTAGTGAACCCGTTTTTCTGGGTGATTCTTTTCAATAAATTCCGAAACTTCATGGAATTTTTCTAAAATGTCAATGGGATGCCAGGAAGATGCTAGCCAATAGCCAAAAGCAGAGCAGCTACAAGTATGTTTACGTTCAGTAAACTGTGGGAGTTGCAAGTAGCAGCGCGTACTGTATTTTTGCCTTTCGTATATTGAAATTTCTTTCGTAACAGGAGGCAATATTTTTCTGTTGAGACGTGTCGTAACCTGAAAATTCCGTATGTAGAGATGTTCGTAAGTAGAGGTTCCACTGTATATATATATATATATATATATGAGGGCTGGGCAAGTTGACGTGTTATTATCGTGTTAATGCATTAATTTATTAACGCCGACATTTATTTTATCATGCGTTAACGCATGTTGCTCACATGCTTTTGTTTTGAAAAGTCTGTTACTTGCTGCTGCAGAACCAGGAGAGAATTGGCAGGTAAATATGCGCAAAAGCTAAAACAGACATGGAGAACGGTAAAAATCAGTGTACTTTACAGTTCAGGTAGCAACTCCGGTAGCAATATTAACAATTCTGTCTGAAAAAAAATTCTGGACAACAACAAAACTTTTAAATCCCTTTGTTCAAGACGATCACGTCATTCCTCCATGTTCCATCAGATCTGCTCCATGTGTTCACTGTCCTGCTGTTCTCTAGCTGGTTACTACGGTGGCCCTGAAAGGCAAACGACACCAACAAAAAGGAAAACACAACAGATGTGGCACAGATGTGTAATGACAACAGAAAGTCTATTTCTCGATTATAAAACAACTCCCATTTTTTAAGAATATTACTTCTAGATTAAAAAATAATGTCCTGGGTGTCCTGCAATGGTGGAAATGAGCATCAGAAGATTCTGTGTTCTTCATGATCTGAGGAGAAAAAGACTGATGTCAGACGCAGAGCTGGAGAGGCTTTGGTTCATCTATATATGAGTTTTCATTCATATTTTTATTTTTCATAAAAATATTGCAAATATTATAGTATGTGATTCCAGCGCCGCCATGCTACCTGAACTGCCGCGCACAAAGCCATTTCAAGATCACGTAAACCAGACAATTAAATATTAAAAACAAATTCAGTCCCGTGGCCCTGTTTTTTCATTTTGTATTTTTGATCCAAGTCTAAAATTGAAATATAATAAAAACAAGCATTTTTTCATTTTTTTGTGTTAGATTAAAAAATGAAAAACAAAAAAAATGTCCCTTTTTAATTTTTAAATTTTTGATTGGCAATTGAAAATGGAAAGAACAAATAATACACAGATTGATAAAGTTACAGAACTTTTACATGGACATTTTCATTTTAAAGTTCTCCCAGATGGAGGATTCTACAGAAACAGGGTTATTTGTAACAACTGACAAGTTGAACTCCCCGTTAAAAGTTTCTGCTGTTACCTCAGAAATTACCTGTTTTAATGTTCTGATTGTGGCCTCAGGATTTTGTTCGTAGACTTTTTTTATTTTTCATAAAAAAAACAGGATGACATTAATGCTCTGGCAGTGGCAATAAGCTTTATTTTATTTGACATTTTTAAGATGAGATTTACTCTAAATATGTGTTACTGACAGGTGCTGATGTTAAAAGTGTTTGAACAACAAATGTTATGGCACTTTAGTTCATATGGCAGCAGAACATTTCAATAAAAGTGACCTTTACTTTATTTGATTTTCCATATACAATGCGATTAATCGTGATTAATCGGGGAAATCATGTGATTAATCACGATTAAAAATTTTAATTGTTGCCAAGCCCTAATATATATATATATATATATATATATATATATATATATAGATATATATATATATATATATATATATATATAGCTTTTAAAGCGACACATCGAAACTTGCAGTTTCTAGCCCTGCGTGTTCCCCTGTAGATGCGAAGGCTGAGTTGCTTTCACAACAGTTTTAAGTTTTACTCTTGTTAGATCTGCTGCTCAGTCAGTCTCTCATTGTCTCTTCCATTTTGTCTTTCATGAATCATAGTTGCCTCAAGACAGGAGGCAAGAGTTACTTTGGGTGTTTTTTCATCAACAGCACGGAGGGAAGACCGCAAGAGCAAAAACACACTTCCTGAAGGTAATCAAATATTCCTTCCAATAAAATTGAAACTAATATCTGAACATAAAAAAAGCTCGTTTGTGCTGCTTTAGGGACTGCCTTGCTCCATTACATGGTATCTCGTAAAGTGCAGTATGATGCAATACATTTTTTTTCCCCCTCTCCACCATGTCCTCATAACTGATGCTGATATTTACTTTTGGTACCGAGTTTCCAACTAGGCAAAGTGATACTAAATGGTTATGTAAAGACCCGCAGTCACTCACTGGGTGGAAAATCATTCCAGGCATCCTCACAGGATACAGAACCTGATAAACGGCACCATTTTAACAAAGAAAAGCAGCCTTTCCTCGTTCTAAAGACTTCCAGAAACAATGGAGGCTCTCAAATCCAGGATCAGTCCTTGAGGATTGCAGTGACGATTAATAAAACATGTTGAAGTGACCTGTAATGGAAAGGAAATGCCAGCGACCCTCAGGATGTAATCACAAAACACAGAGTTTATAAAGCTAATATACTGTACCATAAATAAACTTTATAGTGCCGCATATTCATAGTGCAAAATATGATTTCCCCTTCTTGTAATACGTGTTAATCCAGCACAAAACAAAAACTGATGCTACATAATTTAAAGAACAAGATATCAACAAAATTGATTCATCACGATGCGGCTTACTTCACTCTTGAGCAACTGAACATATTTTCTGCATTCATTTGGAAGTTGTGTCTGTAACAGGAACTGTAAGTAAATTTACGGCTCATGTACTAATTGAGAACGTCACAGAGGTTGATTTAACTTGTGGTTAGCTTGAACCTGTGACCTAAAATGAGCGGCTCCGGTTTTCTCTCCATGCGGCGGCGGGAGGCCGTAGGATGCTGCTGAGTTTGGCAGAGCTGCAGCGCGGATGAATTATTGTTTGCTGCAGTATTTTTACGCAATGTTTGCGGTGTCTTTGACTGCATTTACTCTGCACGTCTTAAAGGCTAATTCTGATGTATTGCCTATATACGTGTTTTTTTTGTTGTTGTTTTTTCCAAGTCGCTGACATCGTGTTTTAAAGGAACCCATGTCTGATATCTGTATTTACCCTGGTTGACACCTGAGGAATCAGTGTTTGGGTCAACGGACATGGCTGCAAAACTGGAAAACATTAAGTGCAAAGGGGTGAAAAGAGATGTGCAAAGTGCTACTGTAAAATAATGAAAATGAGCTCGGTCCTATTTCCATGTGATCAGATCTGACCTGCGTGACCTTGCTGTGGTTAGAACGGATGCATAGAACGGATGTAAACTAACCAAACTGGAGGACGGCGAACCGGACTTGCTTCTGTCCCCAAATGGTTTTCTGAAGCTGCTGTGCAGATTTTCTATAAAATACCAGGAAGACAGAGGGCATGCTAGGGCATGATCTGTTGCAGTGATTCCCAAAGTGTGGGCCGCGGCCCCCTGGTGTACCGTCGTGGTACTGCAGGTGGGCCGTACAAGGTCGTTAAAATTAAACAAATAAATAAATATGTTTTTAAACCTGTATTTTTAACTCTAAATAGTATCATTTGTAGGGCTGGGCGATTTTTGCGATTCTGCGATACATATCGATATTTTATTTCCCCAGGGAGTATCGATATTTCAGCCGCAAGTATCGATATTCTAAGCTCCCTTCAAAACTCCCGTGTCCCGCACGGGTGCTCTTCCTGCAGGAAGAGCCTTTAAGTCCGCCAGCCGCTAGTGTCGCTGTAGAGCATTTCTAACAAGTTATCCAGAAGCTAGCTTCTTCTCAGAGCTGAGCCAGTCAGGAGAATGGCGGCGAGTATAAACCCAGCGCCTGCGGGCTTAAAAGCTGATGTGTGGGAGCAGTTTGGTTTTAAAAAGAAAAAGGAAAGCAAAGATTTAGACAAAAGTATGGCGGTTTGCAAGCTGTGTCACACAAACATGAAGTACTCTGGAAATACCACCAACCTGCGAGCCCACCTGAAACGTGTCCATGCAAAAAACAAACAAACAAACAAACAAACAAACACAGAAAGACACAATATAGCTGATACTCCTTGAACACACTGACAATAAGAGCGCCACTGCCCCCTAATGTAGTATATGTGCAATTACACTTTATTCCAGTACGAAAAAAAAAAAAAGCATGTTTCCTGGGGTCACATGCGCCCCATCGCACAGTGCCCTCCCAAGGGGTCGCGCCCCACTATATAAGAAGGACTGCCTTACATTAATATCGAAACATAGCTTCTTGTCTTGTACGTGGATCCCAGTTGTGATTAAAGGTGTGGGTGGTGGGCCGCAGAAATTTTTCACATTTCAAATTGGGCCTTGGTTTTCTGAATGGCTGTGTTAGCGCAGCTGTTGCTGAATGGATCATCCTAGTAGACATAGCTGTTGCTTGTGTTAAGCTGCGAAAAACACAAAGACAAATCAGGATGAAATACAAACCCATGCTCTTTTTCCTACCGCTTACACATCCACTGATCACACAGGTCTTGAATTGAACAGAATTAAACTGAACTGAAATGCTGCCTTAGTTATGATCAGGAAGGGAGCTGCTACCTAAAAACATGCACATGGTGCTCATTAATGCACTTGCAAGTTTACGAGCAAATTATTCTTCTGAATAGTTATAATTCTACACTGCATTTATTTTACCGAAGAAAAAAAATAAACAAGAATGCGTTGTTAATTATCCGTCCAAACTAGGATTTCATGAATGACCACGTGTCTGGATGTCATCATTCCCAACTACCGCTATGAGACGTTTCTCACATTTCCAGGCTGTTTGTGATGGGGGATGGAAACAGATTACTCGTGTATTTTGTTCACGTAAAGCTTTCGGTCGCTCTTTAGTAAAAGTTCCAGTCTCACAACGAGAGTTTGGGTGCCGTGACGACAAACAGACGCGCTGCTGTTCTCGAAGCAGGCCCCGTCGCGATCCCTCACGCGCTGTTCTGCGTCCGACCCTGACTCCTGACCTCCCTTGAAGGCAGCGAATCAAAGAGGAATTTCCCAGCGGAGGTTACATACGTATCAGGTTGCCGGAGGAGCAGCGAACACCGCACTCTTGTCCTCTGGCGTCACATGGCAGAACCGCAACTGCGTTTAGCGGCCCGGTCCGTCACCGACGACGGATACTTCGCCGGTGAACAGGGCGAGGTGATTGATAGGTAGCAACAAAGGTTTGCTGTGGGGGAGGGGATGGCTGACGGATTTGTGCAGATTAATGTCCAGTTGCTGGCCACATCAGAGAAGCCAGGGGGCAAACAGACAGCGAGCGCTGCTTCCCTCCCTGTAATCTGCGCTCGGGTAATCAGAACCACATGGCTCCCCATAATGACTCCACTGTTGTACTGTGAAGCAGAACAAGGCTGTGAGGGTCACGTATATGTATACCGCCGGGGTGTACACACGCTCGCACAAAGGCATAGTCACTGAAACTATACAGCCAACGTTTCACATTCCAGAGCAAGGCAACTGCCAGCGGTATCCCAGCATGCATCTGCAGTAAATAGTCTCTATCTAAATCGGTTCTAGATAAGGAAAGTGTTAAGTGTCACGATAGGGCAAAACGGGGAAATGTTCCTGCGATCTAAACTGTTGTTTTTCTGACTGGCTCTGGCAAAAAAAAAAAAAAAAAGAAAAAAAAAAGCCAGAACAAAGTTTGCATCTCAGACAAAGAAAAAAAAAAAAAAAAAGCTGCTGTGAGCTACAGTTGGTCGGTCGCAGACTGCAGTGATTGTCGGGACAGCTGGGGTTCGCTGCATAAAAACATAAGCCATCTGCTTATTTTCCTTGGGTTTGGGCAGAGACGTTGGGTCTTGTGATCATTTTCCATCCCAATATCTCCGTTTTCTGCTGCTCCAGGATGGAGTGAGTGAGAAGCAGGCAGGAAAGAAGAAGAAGAAGAAGAAGAAGGAGGAGGAGGAGAAAAAGAAAAAAAAAAACTTTGGGTCAGCCTGTGGAGTTACGTGAAAGCTGAAACCTCGAGCCACATTATGAAGTCTGAAGTCCCACTTTACTGCACAGATAGCGGATAGATGGGTGTGCGGGGAAATAAACGGACGGGGGGGCTACAGAGACACAAAAAAGAAGAGAGGGATTAAAAGAAAGAGAAGAGAAAGAAAGGAAGACTGAGAAAAGGCATCTGACTGATCTGCTTTTTATTAGCCATCCAAATCTTCTCCTCTAATACTCTCCCTGGAATAATGCTGACAGAGAGGAAAAATCCAGAGTAATTTGAAGTACCAGAGAGCTGTTTGCACACCCCTAAATGTGAGGTGGTGGAGGTGGTGGTGGTGGTGGGGGGGGGGGTCTCGGCCTGGAAAAAGACAAAAGCTTTGGCTTCATAACATTTCTGGCCATTGCTTGCACTTCTGCATTTACAGAAGCGCTCGTGACAGAGAACTATGAAAGTGTCCTCCACCGAAGTCTCACATGCCCTGATTCTGTTGAAATATTGATTCATCCGCTGAAAGGAATAGTTCAGCCCGAAATACGTAAGCAGGGGTTTTCAGCCTCATGCGTAGCCTGTAGAGCAGCGGTGTCGGACTCATTTTCACTGAGGGCCACATCAGCATCATGGTTGCCCTCGAAGGGCCAGATTGACGGCATGAATGTGACAAAATGCAATATAAATAAAAGTAAGTTAAACTACACCTTATTATATTGTTAAATAACTGTTTCTGTATTCATTATGTATTAAAGTTTCAAATATTTAACTCATTATTATATCAAACTCAGTGTTTGCGGTTGTAAACCTGCTCTCGCAAAGGTGACAGAGTCTGTTGCTATGGTAACGGATTCTGTAAACATCACTCAGAGTATCCATTACCTTGGTTTCAGAAGCGGAAGCGATTCTTTGTTTTTCTTGTAGGCTAAATTTAGCATACTTAGCTCCGTGTTTGTTGTCAAAATGCCTATGGAGATTAAACTCTTTCACGACTGACACCCGCCTCATAACACAAAAGACACACTGTTTTTTTTACCTTGAGGTACAAACTTATATTCGTTTTCCCATCATTCATGAAACTTGCTTCCTTGTGCATCAATTTCTCTTTTCTTGGACATATTGGTGTTAGTTTGTAGAGGTTTTTCCATCAGTTCTCAAAATCGTCTTGATGTCTTGCTCATGGTGAGATACTGTTATCGTTGTGGGTGACAACGAAATGCATTGTGGGAGATGTAGTTTATTTTCGATAAGCGCTTTAGAGCGGTGATGCTATTATAAGTCTTTAAATATTGGTTTAAAATTTAAGCCAATAATGCCCAAGCTCTCGACGGCCACATAGAATGACGTGGCGGGCCACATTTGGCCCGCGGGCCTTGTGTTTGGAACATGTGCTGTAGAGGAACGATACGGCCCGTCCAGTTACTTCTGACCTAGTTTCAGTTCTCCCGCCAGCTTGTCCAAGCGTCTGTTTTCGGGAGGTCGGTTTGTTGCGGGGTAATTCGCTCATTAAGACCATCTCATTGCAACCCCGCAGCCAACGCGGTGTAGTTTATAATGACAGTCTTAAATCACAGAGCGTGCAGATGCTCCTGGAAATCTCCGAACACCCGACTGATGCTGGCGCTGCTCCCCCTCCACTCTCGCTGCAACGCTGACCTCAGTTCTCAGCGGTTTTGGCTCAAGAAAAGCCCCGGGCTCCATTTCCAGTAAAAGCCATTTCATAGATTCTACATTTCCACAGAACTGAGAAACAACATTTATCGTGTAAGAAGGACTGCAATTAGACAGTTTTTCTCGCAGACAGGGCGCCGACAGGGACGGGAGATGAAGAGCGCGCTTTCGAACCTCCTCTGGCCTCGACTGATGCAATGGAATGACAGCATTTTAGAAATACTGCGCCGCGCGAGGCTCGCGTTCATGTCAGACCGACTTTATTTGAACACTAAAGGCGTATATTTTTCACTTCCAAAATACTTGCAAAACCTCAAGCTCTCCATTACACTGACATTTTTCCAAGACACAATTAGTGCGAGGCTCCAAAACGCTGCAGGAATAAGAGCTCTGCACTGCTTTGCCCCGGTTTCGTCCTCCATCCCGATTTTACACACAGACCTGAAAAAAGCTGCTCACTCTACATCTGAATTAATACTCTCTGTTACTTTCAAGTGTAACTCGACTCCGCTTTCTTTCAGCTTTGCATTGCAGAAAATATTTGTCTTTTTCCCCCTCACTCATAAATTTCTTTCTTCCTCTCCTTGCAGGGACTGAAATGGCTACCAGATGTGCTTCCAATCTGCAGCTTTTGCCATGGAAAAGACAGGAACTGGAATAGGTTTTTTTTTGAATCCAGGGCTTCTGGCTGACTCACAGGGCCTGAGTTTGAAGACTGGCCTCTGTCTCTGCAGACATGGCACACTGAGGGCGCCCCAGCTCCAAAGTCATGTTTAGACTGGCAGTCCAGATGTCAGTGAACCCAATTCCCACATCCCTTGACCGTAGTTTTCTTTTTTTTTTTCTTGTCCAAGCTTTGTATTATCCCATAGTCTTGCTCCTTCTTGTTCTTTTGTCTTGCAAATATTCAAAACCAGAGTCGGTGAAACAACAAAAACGTCTGTTTTAGCTGACTGGAGAGGGAGCGTGAAAACGCCAAGCCTCATAATTATTATCATAAGCTTCTCACATTGAAATCAGCTCACATCAAAAGCCAAACACATGCTTAAGCAACACAGTTTATCTGTAAAACGCCGAAGCGGTGACACGCAAAGAACATTTTCAATATGTGGCTTTCCCACACAACATGTGAGGGATGAAAAGCGAGGGAACATGTGCTGGTGCGCTCAGCTGAGAGTCTCCTCCATCTGCGAGCTGAGGGCAGATGGAGGCACTTGTGTCAACATTCCTCTTCGCGTTGGCAATAAATCTGACTTCAAGATGTTGTCACAGGAAAAAATGGGACCGTTTGAGGCTGTGCAGATCCCGGGACGGGACTTAGACGACACACTGCAAGCGAAGCTAGGACTGATTTAGCGCGAGTCAGACTTAGAACCGGGAACCGACGGGGTCCGAATGGGAAGAACCTAAAGCGGGTCATGCTGTCAGCCATCAAATACTGAAGAGACAGTCATCTTTGTGACACTGTATGCTTTTTATCTTGTTATTTTGTTTTACTTCCAGGCAGGCTGACCCACTGCTGTTCTTGAATCCTTTTTATGTTATAATTTATCTTTTTATTACTTGGCTTTGAACCCAGTTTTTTCTTGTTGACTTTTATTGCTCTTAATTTTATTTTGTTTCCTGTTACTATTTGATTATTTAATCCTTGTGTCCAGCACTTTGGTCAGCTGCGCTCTTTTAAAGTGCTTTATAAATAAAGTTGAGTGGGAATTTCAAGCTAAATGCTAACACCAGCACACCATCATATTCACAAGAGCTGATGTGAACAATGTTTACCTTTTAATTTGAGCATGCTCCTATTTTTCTGTGATTGTTCAGCCTCTTTGTTCCACTGTCTGGCATGCTTCATGTTTTCCCACAGGGCTATGGGATGTATTTGTTAGTAACTAGATTTGGGAATCATCGCTAACAGTCTGCTGCATGCTGCCTCTGTGGTGAGTTTATTCTTAATGAGCTCTGCTAAAATGTAAAAATAGTCTTGTATTTGCAATAGTTACACGTGGTATCATTTACGGATGTAGTCAGTTACTTTTGGGAATTTTTGCTAACTCATATCTTGGACTGTTTAAGATGAATTGCCCATAGCCACCCATAGCTTTTATGAAGAATGCTTTTGGAGAATCTTTTTCTTGTATTGATCGTTGCCATGTTTGCAAAAAGACAGCTCTAGCAGGGCTAAGACAGCTGGAACACGCCCAACCAACGTCAGTCACAGTGTTCTGTTTTAGCTTGGCTTGCTTATCTTATGTTAACCTGTTAACCTGTGATGCTAATACAGGATAAGTGTCTCCATCAAAACGACATTGGAAGCTACTTAACAGTAGGCTAATCTTTCCTTTGTTTATTTCAATAATCTATTTAGTGGAGCTACATTAACTGTAAGCCACATTTTTTCATTCAACCAGGTAAATATGCACACTATGTGTTTTTTTTTTTTTCAGTTTCTTACCATATGTAGTACATATGTTGTCAGTAGTTTTCTGAATGCTTTTTTTTGTCTGCATTGACATTCATGGTTCGTGCCATCATCTAGTAAAAACATCCAGGGCCCGATCTTCCACCAGATCTGCTTAAGCTGCTATTTAGGAATAGCCGGTAGCGGGAGGGGCATTCCCCCGCAAAGAATGCAATCTTCCACCTTGCTAAACCCGCTATCCCACCTGCGCTACCCGCTACATTTTGCGTAGGAGTGGTTAGGGCGTTCCACCTGTTAAGGCAGTCAGTGCATCAGTAGCCATTGCCTTTAAGAGCAGGTTGCGCTACCTGCAAGCTGCTATGGAGCGTCTTTTCATCCAGATCGGAGCAGCTCTCGTGCGCAGCTTGTCAGGGACTCTGCTGTAGAGCAAAGGAATAGTAAAGGAGTAAAGGAATCGGCATAACGGGTAGCGGCTTTAGGGAGCGGAAGATTGCATTAGCAGTTAGCGGAAGTTCCTAAACCCGCAATTTGCGGGTAGCGGTTAGCGGCTAGCGGGAGGTGTACGATCAGGGCCCTAGTGTGTATATGCAATTTAATTTAGTTTTCTGAATGCTGTCGCCGTGTGTCTCATCACAACAAGCTGGCTGTGAGACTCTTCTTTGACAAGGAGCTGCAAACAAATGACTAAAAAAAGTGGCGCCAAGGAGACAAAAAATGTCCATCTGAATTCTTACTTGCAAGGGAGATACAGATCATCATCTACAGATCATCTCCTCACGAGCATAAAGCACTGGAGAGCTTTGGTATGACTGGTCAAATTCAGGATGATATGTTTACAGAACACATCCTCCACCACATTTTTAGACATTACTATATAAACAATTTCTTGCCCTTCAGTTCTTGGTTTACCTCATTGTAGATACAGCAATGCTATCACTGGCTATGTTGACATGGACAACCGCAATCCATCGAAGGTGAAACCACAACACCATCCTAATTATCGAACTTATTCTAAAGAGGAAAATATTACAATTAAGGTGTTTGCAAGAGTTTTTTTAAATAATATTAATTCCACGTTTTTGTGTTAAAGGGCATCCTTTGATTAATGGGACGTCCCTTGAGTCCCTCTGCCTTGCTCTTACCAAGGGCAGCTGCCTGCTAATGTGGTGATCATCTGTCGTACACAACCTTTCATGATGCACTGTGGGATGCATCGAGTGCGCCGTATAGGGCACAACATTTCTCAGTGCACATTTGCTTCCCTGACCATGTGTCTCACAGCGCCGAAAGCATAAATGAAAACCTTTTAATGGCTTACACCTGTATCTAGCAAGTACATGGCAAAAAGAGTTGACTGAGAATCAAAGCCACGTCACCTCATGTTTGACCCGTGACATGACCAATCCATCCATCCATCCATCCTTTCATCCTCGCATGTATCTCTAATCATCCCCCCGTCATTGCCTTGTGGTCCAGTTTTTTCTGTATCTCTCGTCTTCTCTCCAGAACGGACGCATATGCAGCATGTGATTAACTTCTTTGAACAAAGTTTCCACTGTTTTACTCTCAGTGAAAAGAGCTCTTGTCCCCTCCTACCCCCACGGCCCCCACCCCGGCCCGTCCCGTCCCAGTCCTGAAGGGGCAAAATCAACAGTCCCCTGGTTCCTTCGGGCTCTTTGAAGAGCCGCTGTGACCGAATGCCTCAGGACTCCTGCCATGACCACGGGCCTCCTGCAGCCCAGAGTGGCAGGAAAAAGGGTCAAATATCAATCGGCGTCCCAGTGAATCTCCAGATATCTCTGAATATGTTTGTGCGGTATTACTTGGTATTATATCTTTTGACACCTCACTGCCTGGGAGGACACTGGAATCAGAAACTGAGGTTAAGAAAAAAAAAGCCAACGAAAGGTCATGACCCCATGAGAACGACAGGCAGCGAATGAGTAAGTGAGTGTGTTATAGTGGATTCAATAAAGCCTGGTCTTCTGGGTTGACTATGGTTTCAAGTATTGTTTTTTTTGTTTTTTGTTTTTTTTTTTATTCCAAAGAAGTAAATGAAGTAACACAAGCTCCAACAACCATACAGACATGACAAAGTTGCATTGAACAAACTGAAAAAAAACCAACAAAACACAAAATTTTACCTTACAGGACGGTTTTGCAGCTTTTAAGACCCTTCTTTACCAAAAAGAACCATAAGCCAACTGAAACAGGCGAGGGCCAGTCAAACAAATATTGCAACTTCATAATTACACAACATTATGGTTTAAAGTATATGCATTTGTTTCAACAGTGGTATTGTGGTAGTAACGTACAATCCTTTCTGTATGAGTTTTACGGGAGGCAATAATAACAACTGAAAGGAACAAGAAAGCTGTAGATTTCCTCTGCTCCTATAATGCCGTATAATTACACTCTGCGTCATGCAGTTAAGTGTTACACAAACAATAACATCAACAGAGAACAATTACAAAGCCAATGTAAACTTTACAGAAGGAAAGTACTCATACTACAGGTTTGCTTCAGAGCCCAAAATAAGCAATGAAAATAAAGACAAAAAAAAAAGCAAATACATCATGAAAGCCAGTTCATTGATACCAAGGAAAACAAAAAGAACTCAAAAGGTCATATAAGCACAGCTTACAAAGATAATAAAAAGTACACAAAGTATACAAGTAAAAATGCAGAAAAAAATAACCAAAGAAATGTGGTGTACCTTGACAAAAACACACACTACCGAGACCTTTTGTGAAGGTGACATTATTCAGCTCAATAAAATACCAAATGGTAGATTAACATAGCTTCCTGCTTTCGTTTTTTTTTTCCAATCATCCATTTTTACAGCTCATGTTATAAAAGCTACTTTCAATATAGCAATCAACTAATAGCTGATACATATCTATATTTTCTCTTGACAACTGAACTACTTAAGTTTAAGTATCATACCCCAACGCTGGTTTTAGACGACTCATTTTAAAGGCAGGGTAAGTGATTTGTGGATGAAACATAACATCAACAAAACACACAAGGCTAACTTCTTCCGTCGTCCCCTCCCACCTCAAAAAACATCATTACCTCCCCCCTCCTCCAGGTCATGTGCATGAGCACAAACCCTCCTCATGTTGGTGATTGGCTGAAGCCATGTCCACATCCCATTAGCTCTATAACACAAGGCCCACTGGTCCGATGCCCCACTGGTCCTAGTATAGGACACTATGCCTGGACGAGTACGCTAGTTTCGTTCACTTGCGGCTGTCTCATTTCATTTATTTAGGCAGCCATGCTATAGTCCACATTGTACGCAGGTACTCACAGTAGACCCACTTAAAAGTACCAACAGTTTAGTGCGCCCACTTAAAATACGCAAGGATATGCTACTATTTAACCATACAGGGGCTGTGGCAATAGAAACTGTTGCATGCAGTTCAGCAAGAAACAATACCCAGTTGCCACAGTGCCTCTGTAGTGTAGTCGATTGACAACGGTCCACTTTGGCATGAAATGCATCTACTTTATCTTTGCAAGACTTGATTATCACTCTGCAAGAGGCTTTCACACATATAGCCTGAGACAAGAGAGAGAGAGAGGGAGCCAGAGGATGCAACAATGGAAGCAATCTCTCTGATCTCTCTCGCTACATCTGTCACTGATTGCCTCTGACTCTCAACTGCAAAAGAAAATTTTGCGGACTGTATTTAATTTGCAGGCGTCTGGGAGCTTTTGCAGGTGATTTCCTGAGCTCCAGCGAGACTTTGGATGTCTGATGGTGAATTTTTATGTCGCAGTGCAATTCAGTGGAATGGAACCACTGAATTGTTGGATCTCAGAATTGTGAGCCTTGTATATTTGGAATAATGGGCTGTCGTACCAATGGAGTGGCGGATCAATGGGCAGTTGTTGGACGACTGAGCGTTCAGAGTAATGAGGTGTCAGAACACTGATGAGGCACCTTTTTGACTGTACTCAAGAGACGGGGAGCTGGTGAGTCACCTGAATGTCATTTAATGGGTTCTGGAGACCCAGCAGAAGATCACAAGAAAATATCTGAAACATGAGGAGTGTGTCCCAGTTTTGGGACGCACCTCCCAAAACTGGGAGGTGCGTCCAAGTTTTTAATGTGTGCAAGACCAACCGAGGAGTGCACTTCAGAGGTCCATTAGATGGAAATAACTTGTATTCCAGTAAATGCAAAAAATGCAATGGGGAAGTAATTTATTTGCCAACTTGTCATGACTCAATTCAAAGGGAAGTAAAGAGAGTAAAGGGATCTCCGGCCTGCTGTTATTCCCCTGACAGCTAAAATGAGTTAAGGCATTTCTACAGGCCAGGTGTCCTAATATCCTGATATCTGAGTATTTATGCTCATAGTCCATGTGACAAAAAAGTGTTGGGGTTAGGAATCGTGTAGAATCGCTTACCCTGCCTTTAATATCAACATAAACATTGCTACTGCACTGAGGCAAACATAGCTTCCTTTGCTTAAACTGGTCCACAGTCGAGGCACACTGTACACAAGGCAAAGTACCATTTAGTTTCAGTCTTACCCCCAAAGAAATGGAATTAAAAAACATCTTTTCCCATTTGGCATGATTGTCCTAGCTTTGGATAATATGATCCTTGAGCGAGAAAATAGTTTTTTCCTTCACGGGTTATCCTGATCGCGTCTACGTAAAACAAGAATGAGTCAAAGGTGTCGCTGACTTGATATCCAGACTCATGAGGGAATGTTTCTACAGTATGATGAGTAGAAAATGTCTTCAATTAATGTGAATCAAACTGAAATGGAATGAAGCAGATGATAAATAGATGATGACAAATTGGATTTAAGAGGAATATCACTGGATGAAAATCTGGGTTTATTTAACTGGATGACACTAGACTTGTTTGTTTTCCGTGTAAAGTGCTTTGAAATGACTTTCTCCATGAATTGGAGAAATGAACAGAAACTGAATTGATTCAGGAGAAGGGTATAGTCATGCTGTGTGCTTTCTTGAGTACAGCACACAAGAATGCTGATGTTCCTCACTTACGGAGGAAGTAATTCATGAACATGACAAGTTAAGGCACATGATAGCTTGGTGATTCATTTTTGGTTAAGTGGTTTAGCAGCCTGAATATAATGTACAGTAAAAGCACATTCTGGTGATTTGGTGTTAGCAAAATAACATTAATATTTATAATCGCAGGGAGGGTGACGGATATTTAAAAATACATTTTCTTTGCTTAGCACACAGTTAGCCGTTAATCTTTCTGGGAGTCGAAACGTTTTATTCTTAGTATTCAACTAGACTCTTATAACCATTAGATTGCAAATGATTATATTCTAAACTGGCTTTGAAATAGAGCTTTATTCTTGCACGTGGAAAAATGTAAAAAAAAAACAAAACAAAAAGAGCTTGACATAACGAGAGCACTGAATTCTCCGCTAATTTTTAGTACCCGTGGAGAGCATATATGAAAATAGCTATTTTTCTGGCACCTGCCTCCTAGATTACAATGGTGTATTCCAGATATAAATACAATGGTGGACACATGGCGGGAAATAGAGATGAACGACTTCGGTTAATGTCTTTGCAACACTGTCCACACAGCTGTGTCCGGCTTAGGCCGCGGTGTGAAGCTGATACATACGGGTTCCACGAAAAGAATAAGAAAATAAAACTGAAAAGGATAGCTGAAGTGTAGTACAGTTGTGTATAGAGTTTATAGTACACCTCACCAACGTGACTCATTTACAGCCTCGGTTGAAACAAATCTGTCACTCTTAACTGGTCCTGGAGTCACAGAACACACGTTATTCCTTAACTGAAAAAAAAATATATGTCGGATAACTTTCTAGAAAATACATTTCAGTCTTGTGGAAAATCCATCACAAGCTTTGTGCAATTTTGTTGTTTGAAACACTTACTTCACGACCTGCGGCGGCATGATGGCTGTCTTTTGCTGGGGTGTCTTACTTTCGGCCGTTTCCGAGGTGCCCTCCTTGCCTTTCTTCCTGGGCGGCTTTTTTATGGGAGTCTTCTTTGGCGTAGGATCCAACAGGTCCCCTGTCCTGGAGCCGTTCAAGTCCTGCTTCTCCGGGCTCTTGGCTTCTGGGGTCCCGCAGCTGTTGGTGACGGGCGCCACCATCTTCTGGAGGCTGCTCGTGGTGGGCAGCAGGGGCTTGGTGGAGCCCTGCTGGCCGAGTCCACTGGAAGCAGTCCTCTTGGCTTTCTGTGGCGGTGTGGGCTTCTCCCGGTTCCCCTTGGGTGGGGAGAGACCGTTGGTCTTTGTCAGTCCTGTCCCCTCATTCCGGTTGATGCTTTGGGTTTTCTCTTTGAGCTGAGCGGCCAGCAGCGTGGCTGCCTCAGAGTTCATATGAGGGTGGATTACCTTCGGGCTCTTGGGCGGCTCCTTGGGCGTCTGCTTGAGATTGTCAGCATTCTTTTTCTCTGGCGAGGAGCTATGGAAGCTGCTTATCTTCTTGAGAGCGTTCTGGACAACGCCGTTGATGTGCTCCATGTGACTGGGACTGCCGTGCCCGTCCCCGGACTTCTTACCTCGCAGAGGTTTGTGTTTCCCGGGGGAGCCGTTGGCGTCTGTCTCCTTCCACTCCTGGTTCTTTTGTCGATCTCGACTCTTTTCCTCCATCCTTTGCCGCTCTTCGCTCTTCGACGAGCCGTCGCTGGAGCTCCTCTTTTTCTCCTTCGACACTACAAACGACTTAACCCCCGCCTGCTGCTCTGCCAGTGGAGACCCCGTCGTGTTACCGTGTATCCACGACACTTTGGGCTTCGTAGACGGGTCCGGGGGGCGGGGTTTGGGCTTGCCGGGCGAAGGAGGGGGCTTGCCGTTGCGCTTGGCCTCCGGCGTGGGAGTGCCATCCCTGTCCTTCCCGCTGCCCTCGTCCTCCTTAGACTGCTTTGAAAGTCGGGCGATGCGAGCGTAGAGGGCCGCGGCCGTGGATTCGGAGCCGCTGTTGGAGCCCTCGCTGTCAGAGGACTTGTGCAGGAGGGGCTCGGTGCTCTCTGGTTTGCTGACACTCGTGTCCTTCAGGGAAGTGTACTCCCCTGCGTCCTCCTCATTGAGCTCATCCTCTAGCTCGTCTGCAGCAGGGCTGGGGCTCTGTTTCTCTTTGCTATCGTTCACAGATTCTGTCGATCATTGGCAGAGGAAATAGCCTTAGATGGTTTTACACAAGCACAAGGTCACAGCAGTTAACAGATATAATCAACATGGCAAAAAAATGCAAAACGTAAATATGCAACATGTAGAGCAAATGACACATATTTTTAAAAGGTTGCATTTAACTTTTAATTTTTTAGTTAAAAAGATAGACATCTGGAACAAACGTTTTCCACCAATCTACAAGAAGTTAGTCATCGTATGCGTTTTTGCCTAAAGATCATTAGATAATCCCATTTCCTGTTTATAGTTCACATGTCCTCAAAGGAAAACTGTGACCCAGATGGCACATGATTAGAAGCCAGCTATCTCTGTAACGCTATTTGCAGAAGTGCATGAGTCACCGAAAGAGCTGGACTTCTCCAGAAACACGTCCCAGTCTCGGTGCCAGGACCGTGCCCCAACGCCGAAGACTAATTGCGGATTTATGTGCGTCAGGCCAGATAACCAGACTGTTTATTTGTTCACGATGACTAACCTTCGTTTGGAACGCAGTAAACCGGCCCTTCGTCTTCGCTCTCGTAGGAGGAGAAGGACTCCTGGGACGACCAGGAGGAGGGGGACATCTGCTCGGCCACGGAGGGGGGCTCGATGAAGCTGCAGTTGAAGGTGTTCTCCGGGTCGTGGTGGGCTACTGAGAACAGAAAACAAATGAATAAGCCGAAAGGTCATTTTGAGGGTTTTGTACCGTATTACAAGATCAACAGTCTGTTCTCACTCAGACTCAAAGCAGTCTGGAAGAAAGCAGTGGTTTTGGTGAGTTCTGTGGAAAAAAAAAAAAAAAAAAAAAGGGGGATTTTATTGGTTTTACACGTGAGCGAACACGGGCTTCTACTTTATGGGTTTTTAAATGCGAAAATTGATATTTGCTTATCTCCTCCTCCGTATTTTCCCATTTTGACGGCTGAAGACAAACCTTCACAGCTGAAGGGATCCAAGTTTTCCCCCAAATCTTCTTGCTAAGCAAGCAAAGATAACCAGAAATGCAAACCATTGTATGTCTGAAATTTCCACTCCGTGCTAAGATTAGCTATATTGATTTTGGTGAGCCAGTAGCTCTGACTAAAAAGATCGTATGTGCCTTGTTTTAACTCAACTCAATCAACCTTTTGAAGTAGAAACAGGCAGCCTTTACACCTGCGAGCCTCGACGCAAAAAGCATTTTTACCCTCCGCCCAAGAAGGTTATGTTTTTGCCGGCGTTTGTTTGTCTGTCTGTCTGTGTTCAAGATAACTCAAAATGTTATGGATGGATTGTGATGAAATTTTCAGGAGTTGTCAGAAATGTGAAAAGGAAGAACTGATTTAATTTTGGGTGTGATCTGGAAGAAATCCTGGATTCTGGATCACTTTCAAATTTTCGATAACATTGCGGTCAATGGGGCCGAAAATTTTGTTTCTCAATATCTCCGTTAATTATTGCCCAAAACTCATGAAATTTGACTCAGGGATTGAGTCAGGGAATTTGACTCAATGGGAACCTCCAACAAATTTTAATCTGGATCTGATCCAGAACGCCAACTTTATCACAATCTGTAAATCGCTATATGGGGGAATTGTTGCACTTGGCGGAGGTCTGGGCTCTCCGAGTGCTTTTCCAGTCAAAATCGATTACATCCCCTTAAATTTTATTGAAATGGGACGATTGCATCCCTGCTAATACAACAGCTGTACACAGTACAGTGTAACATCTGCAATACGGATCAAGAACTGGATCCTAAGATGAACTGGAGCCTCGTGTGTTTCAGTGATCGGCAACATGAGCCTTCCTCCACTCAGTCCTCCTCTTCAGCTGTTTGTAGGTCAAACTAATCTCCTCTGACTGTCTCCCTTGTGATCCCCCCCCCCGTCAGACGCTGCAGCACTCTGGTGACCCTTCATTCTCGGGACAGCTGTGGTTTCTGAGGCGTATTTGGGGTTAATCTTCCCATCCGGCGTGAAGAGTGCAGTCCTGGCCCGGACTGCGCTGGGCGTTAACTCGACATGACCAACCACATCAGACGCTTCTGTTTAGATGCCTGATCACACATAGGGCCATCCGTTTGTTTAAACTTCAGATAAACTCTGTGTGGAAAGAATCTCCCGACTGAACCAGGACCCCGGTCAGGAATGAGTCGTAGCCCCTCAGTTGAGGCTTGATTATAACACAGACGATGCGCTAATTAAAGAGGCACGCAGTAAACAGTATTCGATGAAAAACCGTGCTTTTTTTGCTTTTTGCCACTAAAATTTAAACATAAAGGTGCCCCTGCTGCATCTCCTCTTTCTTTTGCATCCAAGTAAGTGTTGTGTTTGTCTTCAAAATCACCATAAAACTATTAAGGCAAAAACTCATGACGCTCGGGCAAAAGCACTGGTAGAAGAGAAAAAGAAACTGAACAACTTCGTATAAAATTGCAAAACAAGACACCGGATTTGGCAGCGGAAGAATTCTCCAAGCGCTCTTCACTCTTAAAAGCTACAAAGCAGTAAAATCGCATCAACACTGAAACGTCTTTATATTATGTCGCAAATGTTCCTCTAGCCATAACATTTAATATACAAACCAAACAAGTTTGCGTTATTTTTCATGATAAACCACCTTGTTTGTTCTGTTGCTTCCTGAGACCAAACATCTGGCTCACATCATGTGATTTTTTCTCCATCAACTGCTAGATTTAAGACATCTTTTCTTTCTTTTTCCTCTTCTGTGTAGCTGAGTTATTCATTCTTGCTTGATGACTTTGCTCGCTGCTTCAGGTCTATATTAAAGTCTCTCTGGTTCGTAAATGCAGGACCATCCAGCCACTTTAATTCTTTCAGTTGTTGTCAACTAGGAATGGAACGGTTACTGTTATTACGGTAAAGCGCGGTAAAATTTTATGCGATAACGATTACCGTTTATGATTGACTTTATCTCATTATCGCGGTCCATTACCAAGATATGTAATATCAGCCTCATTCAAGTCTGCGAGCGACTCGCGACTGTGTCTCGCGTGAATATGTAGCTAGTAACATCGGATCGTAACATAAGCATCGCGGAAAGTTGTGAAAGCATGCAGGACATTTACCAACCCACTAAAATGACAAAATCCGAGGTCTGGGCATACTTTTTTTTTTTTTTTTTTTTTTAAGAATGCAGAGGGACAACTGGTGGAGGACAACTATCCTGTCTGCAGAGCACTTGTTTACATTTTATTGTAAGAAGTAACTTGAAGGCGCTAGCCTAATGCTTCAAGCTACTGAGATGTTTGACCAAGAGTAACCTGGTCAACACGCTTTGCTAACTCACATTTCGTAAAAGTTAATGTTGCGTGTTGATCAAAAAAATGACCAGAACGATGTTCTTCTGATGCAGTTAAAATATTAATTCATTCCATTAAATGATCCAACAACCATAACGCCGGCAGTTAGCGCCACAGCGGTCAAAAACCTTTGGCCCTTCTGGGTCCAACACCTAACCAATAACAGGCAGCTACCTTTATACCTGACCCTCAGGTAACAACACAGCGACACCCACAGACACACAGAGTGAACTACAATTCAGAACAACATATTTGGCTCTTAAACAACTGTTTCTTTATTTGCACATTTATACGTATTTAAGGTTCAGCTTAAAGTCCAAAGTTTATTTCATTTGAACTTCACTATAATTTTTGTTCCTGATAATTGTTTGCATATTTTGACCTACTATGGTTGTTCAAGTGTTATTTAAATTTGCACCAGACAAATTAGCTTTGTTCCTGTTTTTTAATTTGTTCTTTAAAAATTAAACCTCTTTCTGTGCCAGTTGTTTTGCCCTTTTATTGTGAAAGTTTCATTTTGATAAAATTTTGGCTTCTGATGTTTTAGTAGGACAAGAAAATCAAAAGATTTTGTGAAATTATTTAAATGGATGTGTATTTTAGACATTTGTACAGCAATTAAGAATACCGCGATAATATCGTAAACCTTGATAATTTGGTCACTATAATTGGGATATCAAATTTTCAATATCGTTACATCCCTAGTGTCAACTGCAGGTGACCAACCGCTAACATCACTGTTCTCATTTCAGTCTCCATAAACTATATCAATATTCACAAAATCAGTTATATAAGAGTTCTCTTATGTCTATAAGACCATCAATCCATTTTAGCATTTGATGTAACGTGGAAGTTTTAAAAGCATCTACTGCATTTGCTGTGTTTTCTGCGTCCGGAAAACCGGTCATGTTGGCAGATATTTGTCCTCTAAGTTTAATATTGGTGTGTATTATTATCTGTAAAGGTTCTTCCATCAAAAAGAAGAAGAAGAAAATGGAGGCTAGCTCCCTAATGCTGAAGGCTTTACCAGCTTCAGACTGAAACCCTCCTTGAAGCAAAGATATCTCCGTTTCAGGTACTCTGAGAGTTTGGGCATCTTCCAGACCACGTCGCAAATAACTCTCATTGAGAACTGGATGATGACATGTTGGATTTACGCTTTGACAGGATTTTTTTTTCTCCTCCAAGCTCCAGTGAATCGCTTCCAGAGATGTTTCTGCTCGTTTCTTGATTTCTAGCATAACATTGTCTGCCAGTCCTTGTTTAATTTTCCTGTCTTTCCTTTCTTTGTTTGTTTTTTTTGGGGAAGCTTCACGTTCTCGTTCGGTAGAAGACGGTGACATTACTGCAGGTTTGCAGACGAAGTCCCTGTGGTGATGAATCCCTGGAAAAGTTTGACAAGATCCACAAAATAACCGACCAAAGAGTCGTAGAGTCCATCGTCCTAAAGTCGGAAGGTCAAAGATTCAACCCCATGTGTCAAAGTTTTTCGTTCTTAGCGTTAGGTCTAATCCTCATATGCGCCTGATATATTAATAGAAGTTTGACGGTAAGAACAAAGCACTAAACACTGTATGCAGAGTGCACACATACAACTGTAGCGGGAAAAGAAGAAGTCACAGAGACTCTAATGTGACTGGACCATCTTGAGCTTTAATTATGGCATGCATTGTAAATGTTTATGCAGCACCATAACATCTCTTTCAATCTAGGATTGCATTAATTCTTCGTGAGGATCTCGTGTCAGTGATGGGAGGGTCAGACTGCAGCGTAAAATCCAAACATCCTCAGTGAGCTAATGGTCTGGACTCGACGGTGGCCGGTCCATGGCTGAGCCGCTCTTTTACAATCTGAGCACAATGAATCCCGGCATTGTCATCCTGTCCACACCATCAGTGAAGAAAAAGAGTCTATTGTCAAAAAATTGTCAGTTTGCTCAGAACCCATGACGCTTTTTCACTCCAGACTGCAATATTTATGCCCCATAATAAATGGATCTCCTTTTCTTCTCCTTAATCAGTCTCTAATCATGATCATTTCTAAATAAAAGAGAGGCACACAGAGCGTGTCCTGTCTGCTCGTGATCTCTTCACTGTGCAGCAGCAGCAGCTGGCGGTCGAACAGACACTTTGAAGGCCTGAGGAATGCAGGCCAGCTCGCCTATGCAAGGATCTCACTCCTGCGAGTCAACAAACCAACACATGGGCACATTTTATAAGGTTACGTCCACAGGCCGGCGAGGAACAACTGCCCCTGAAAGCCGCGTCCTCGACGCCGCGGGCCCTGTGGGGCGGTTCGGACTGCAGACTGGACGCCACTCTGATCCCTCCCTGAATAAAGGCCGACGCACGGCAGCCCGTGATGGACCCGTCCCAGCTGCGCAGCTGCTCCGCGGAGAGCTTTGACTTAAAACACCTGGAAATTTGGGTGCAGACTGGAGGCAAAATCAGCCTCTAATGATACGAATTAATATGTTTCAGCACGAACCGGCTAACATTATTAAACTCAGGGTACTGAGATGACGTAATCGCATTTGGACTATGAGAACGTATTCTTCCCTCTTTTTTATTGTGCACCCTGAGTGCAGCTACGGACACATTTACGGTCCCGAGCCAACTTTCCTGGGTAAACAAACATGGGAAAAAAAAAAAAAAAAAAAAAAACAGGTGGCGCTGATCTTTAGCAGCAACTTATGAGGGATCATTCAGACACAGAGGACGAGAGGAATGCCGGACAGACGCGAATACGCAGGGCGTGGAGTAAATATGCTTACAGAGGAATGTTAAACTACAAGCTTCGCTTTTTGCCAAGAGGGGAATAGGTGACCAAGTGTTTACGCAGCCATCTCTTTGAGGCTAACTGTGCCAGGGCAAAGTTTTGCCTTGTGCCCCGTATTCCCCAACCCCCAATTCCTCCGTCAGCTTTGCCTCGCCACATCTGTTGCCGCTGACCCTGGCGTGGATAAATCACAGCTCTGACACTCGCTGGGGTAAATTTGACCACTTCCTGTTTCCAGCCCCATTGGGCCCCCTCTGGAATGTGTGTGTGTGCAGGACTGTGCAGCTCCAGACGGAGTTAGAGTTTCTAAATGTTGGCAGATCAGGCTCCTGTGGGCAGCCCAACAGAGAGCAGAGCAGCAGAAGTTTAGACGGGACAAACAAGACAGAAGGAAAGAGGCATCGACCACTTCAGAGGGGGGGTTATGCTCGCTCACAGGGGGGCTGTATTTAACCTCGACAGATAAGGAGAAGCTGTAAATACTGTAAATAAAGTTGAAATTTTGACAATAAAGCCTGTGAAAACATCTTGTATGTATTCTAGTGTATGTATGTAAAACAGTTGAAGCGCTTTAAAAATGACCAGACAACTCTGTCCAAGTGCTGTATTTGAACCGAGACGTTACGTAGACCCATTCTAGCAGCAAAAGAAAAAAAGAAAAATCAGCTGGAAAATTGAGGAGGGACATGTTTCTGTACCAAGATGTCCATTTAACTCCTTCCAGCCCACGCTGACAAAAAAGATCTCATCTCAAGCACCCACTTGAAATTCTTTGCAGCGCTGGAGCCAAAGCAAAGTTAGGAGGTTATGCATGCAGTTTATGAGCTTTTTTTTTTTTTTTAGATGGGGGGTTCCCACAGTCCAGATATCGAAAGGCATTCAAACTGGGTGGGCAAAAAAAAAAAAAAATAGAAATCCTCACATCTGAGAAGCTGTGAACAGGCGATGACTTTTACTGTTACTGAATAAAAGATGATGCTTCTCTGTGATCTGACCAGTTGATTTATTGCCATATCAATGACGCTTAACGTTTCACGATAAAAACGCTTCGCAAGAGAAAAAGCTCAAATACATATATGCACCGAGGCGGTGAAAAGGGCATAAAATACCGCTTTAGTGGTCTGACAAGGAGCACATGACGACCGCATTTATTCTGCAACTCATTGTCCCGGCGGCTCTTTTAAACGGCGGCCATCATTTACGCAGACGCCACGGCCACGAAGCGACTGTCTTCTTGCGCAATCACGTCAGATTAAATAAGTTTGAAGCCTAAAACAATCTTTGAGAACTGAAAAAAAACCAAAACAGCTGAGACAAACTGTTTGTGAGGGGGTTTAAAAAAAAAAAACCTCTGCGGTCACAGACAGATCTGTCACACGCACCACGAGACCTCCGCGTGGAGCAGCCGAGCCGCCGCGTCCACCCAGACAGTGCAGCCTTTGATAGCGCGTCACTCACCACCAGACTCCCCCCACCCCAACAACCATATGCCTATTTATTTATTATTTTTTTTAACAGCACGACCTCCTTCTCTGCGCAAGAAAAACTTTCTCTGGGAGGAAGAGGATGATGGAAAATGCACGAAGAAAACGGGAAGAAAGAGGGCCCAAGTTTAGGGTCGTATTAATACGAGCACATGGCGTCTGAGCGCGCCAAGAATAATAACGGGCTCTAAAACCAGCGCATTCCTGTCAAATGAAACCCCGTACGAGCAACACGCGGCGGGCTGAGGTAGAAAACGCTCAATCCGACAGCCGCTTACTATGGAGCCCCGTTTGAGTCATAATTCAATGAATAAATGAGTTTATTATTATGAAATACAGGTGTTTATTATTATGAAGTACGTATCCATTATTATGAAATGTTTCCCATTATTATGAAATACGTGTATTATTTTGAAATATATTTTTATTATTATTTAATCTTAGTTTAATGCATAATAGTTTATTTCAGAATAGCTTTTTATCTAAGAATGAGTTTTTACATAATTGCTTCCTTTTTCATAAGAATGAGTTTTTACATAATAATAACATTTTGCCACTGGGCGGGACCAGTGGTTGACCTGCACGCTCATTGGCTGATCCTTCTCCATTCTACGCTCTGACATCGACTAGTTTTGGCCGTGAGGTCCCGTTAGCAGCGGGCCGTGGCGTCATCAAGGTGCGCTCCTAGTCCGATTGTAGCTATAGCAGCTTGGACTAAGGTACGGGAAACCTTGACCAGGTTAGCAGACAATATCGAAAATGATAATTTATCAGGCGATACTATTTTGACGATTCACTATTCTGTTGCTTATGCCTGAATGAAAGAGCAGCCAATCACATAAATGGCTCCGCCCTCTCTGCTGTGATTGACACACAAATCATTCTTATGAAAAACAAAGCCATTATTATGTAAAAGCTAATTCTTATGAAAAACGAAACCATTATTAAGTAAAAGCTCATTCTTATGAAAAACAAATTCCTTATTATGTTAAAGATCATTCTTATGAAAAATTAAACCATTAGGGATGCACATGGTTAACCATTTAACCGTTAACCGATAACAGTAACTCTAACCGATTAATACTAATGGTCAATTTTGTTTTTAAGCTACGTAATTCAATCAACTCATGGGGGCGTGTCGACAGGTGCAACAGGCTTCTGATTGGTCAATTCTACATCCGCGTAGAAAAGAGTGCATCATCGAAAAAATGAGGAAGTACCCACATCTGTACGATTCTGGTTCTCCACTCTACAAAGACAGCACATATTCTAGTAATTAATGCGATGAATGTGGGTCTGGATACGGCCGAGACGGTGAGGAAGTGGAAAAACACAAGAGATAAGTTTAGTAAGTTTAGTTTAGCTAGTTTGTGATTGTTGCTCTTGCGTTGTGGCGTGGAATAACATAGCGGAGACCACGCTAGTATAAATCCAAAGTGATGGCGGCATCTCTGCGACAAGCTAACGGCGACACATTGCCGCGAGAGTATACACGGGGAAGTGTCCGCATGCGTCCACGACAACGCGTGTAACATCGCGGCAGCCAACCCTCCCGGACTTATCGGTTAACGGTTATTAATCGTTAAAGGGCGTTGGTTAACGGTCATAAAAAAAATCCAAAATGTGCATCCCTAAAAACCATTATCATAATAATGGGAAATATTTCATAATAATAAACGCCTGTATTTCATAATAATAGACTCATTTATTCATTGAATTATGACCCAAACGGGGCTCCATAGCTTACTGCCGTCACTGTCTTTGCGTTAAAACCGGAAAGGAGGTTTTATTTGCGCGCCGAATGTCCTGCGAGTCAAGAGTGCAGATGAAGCACTGGCGGCTGAAGAAACTGTGAAGCGTACAATCCTCCTGGCAAGCATTAAAGGCAAAGATCACATCAAAAAAACCAGCTTCTGGCAGAGCAGCGCTGTGTTGAGATATGAGGAAGGAAAAAAAAGAAAGATTTGGGGCTTACCGACTACTTTGGGCAGTTTCTGTCGCCTCAGTGGAATACGGGGAAGTTTAGTGCTGATTCTGCTGAATCGTCCACACAAGATCCGTTTGGCTTTTTTGCTGTCGGTAGAGAGTTGCCTTGGTTAGCATCGAAAAAAGGATGACGGCATGGAAATCCAAATGAATCATTCAAAATAGGTATTTAAAGCCTGGCCCCGTGCCTCTTTTGAGGGCTCGCAGGCAGCTCTCTTTCAGTTCACACAGCAATGTTGGTACATAAACGAGTACTTAAAATACACTTTATGTGCATTTATTCATATAACAACCTGATATCTGTCGGAAAAAAAAGTCAAAGGGGAACATTTCTCTCTGTTTTCACTGCAGCTCCTATGACAACCACTCACTTGTGGTTGTCTTTGTGTCGGCAGAGGCAGCAGCAGCACAGCAGCGAGAGGAGGGTGATCAGTAAGAAGGAGACCAGGGAGCCAGCTGCGATCACACCCATCCGCTGGTTGGGATCTGAAAGATAAAATGCAGGGAAGACAGGGTGTGCCAATTTGAGAAGAAATGTCTCTCTATGTCATATCTAATTCTAAAAACTGGGGCATATGGGCATGAGGGCATTAGAGTTTTATCAATACGACAGCTTTCATAAATGATATAAAACCTCCACAGAGAAGACATGGATCCTCTAAACCGACTCACTGTAGATTACCTGCACACCTCTGGCCACTTTAACCGTAACTCTGGGCTGCCAGATCTATGATGGTTATTGTACTGGTATGATAATTTTGACCTCTGTGTGATGTACGATCAGTAATTTGGAAAAAAAAAAAAAAAAAAAAAAAACAAATGTACGATAATTTTCCAATGCCTTTCAGAGAGCGACAGATAAACGGTTTCTTCACCGCTATGATTCATTATCAGTTTGATTTGGAGCCTAAATGCTCACTGAGTATTTACATTGTCGTGCCAGTTACAAAAACTGACTCTGGATCTGTAGTAAATGGTCCGACGACGTCTCTTATTAATCAGAAATCAGAAATCAGAAACAGTTTTATTGCCAGGTACGTTTTCACATACAAGGAATTTAGCTTGATGTCTGGTGCAGAACATATAAACATATAAGATATAAGAAAAATATAGAAATATAGGAAATAAAGAAAAATATAGAACAGGTACTAAAATGGAATAAATGCACAATAGAATGACATATAAATATTATAAATTAAAGTTAGAGGCATGGACAATATGGGAAATGTTTTTTTTTTTTTTAATTTTGTAATGGCCTGTAGTCCACAGTTGTGCGTTAATGTAACTCTTGTGAGAGAGTTTTTTTTTTTTTTTTTTTTAATGGTGAAAAGGCTTTTTCGGTTATATTGCGTGCGGCCTCTGATAATGTGTTATAGATCCAAATGGTCCTGAGCCACGTCACAATGCAAATTAGCTATGTACGATCATTTTCCTCAAAACATGATCATTTTAAGCCACTGGTAGGATACTTCAACATTTCCCATCTGGCAACACTGCTGTGACTTAACGCCCGTCATCATAAGTCATTATGGATTTATTAGCACCACTCCTTCTTCTTCCAGCGAGATACACCCCAAGCAAAATAATACGTTATTGCATAATTATGGATAGCATTTTACATTTGTGGAGATAGATGAGCACCAGAGGAGAGATAAACCTTTAATTTGATGGGGTGACAGGCCCTCATGTCTCAATGCTGTTCCACGAATCTGAGATGGCTCATTGGGCAGTCTGGGTGTGGCGTGTTCACACTGCTGGTTATTGGATGGGACTCAAGTGAGAGAGCGACAAGTTGTTATAAAACTCACTGACCAGGCCGCTGGGTAGCTCAGTGGTTTAGGCAGGCTGCCGGTGTACGGACGATACAGTTTTCCTGAGGGGATCAAGGGTTTGACTCCCAGCCTGTGACCCTCTGCTGTGTGTCTTCCCCACTCTCATTCCCACTTCCTGTCTCTCTATACTGTAAATAAAGGTCGTAGTGCCCCCCCCCCAAAAAAAAATCACTGATCATAGACTGTGTAAAAAGAACTGGACAAACCACCAGTGACGTCACCCCCAGGTTTTCTCAACAGTGCTTTTGAAGCATCTTTTTTTGTCTTACTGCACTGGCGCTGGTCAGTTACCACAAGTTAGCAATTATAGCTTGGCTGGCTAGCTAATGCTACCTTGCATACATTCTAATCAAATCTGGTCATCCGTCCTCATTTCAGACGTCGCCACAAAATCAGCATTTGAAGAGCACTGCCGAGCTGAAGCACGGACAGGTGAAGCTCCAACCGAGCACTGCCGAGACCCCCAACAAGCCGATGCTAACTAATGCAGCGCTTGGCTCCACGGGGTTCCATTGATGCCCTGGGTTTCTCACTAGCATCAGCTAACATTCACCCTGATCAAATTTGTCCATAGAGCGTGGCCTTTGGATCCTCCGAACTTTTCAGAGCTGGGTCCTGGCCGATGACTGGGCAAAAGCAGTCAGTCTAGTAGGGTGCAACCCAACCTGGAGGGTGGCTCGGCTGGAGGAGCTAGCTGTTCCAGCTGGTGCCAGCGGAAACTGCCAGTTAGCACAGATAACAGTCGTCGTTCATGTACGGCGGGTAGCTGCTGCCTGCTGCGTAGCTAAGTTTCATCCTCAGACCTGTACAGGCCAACTTAAAAACAGCATTAACAGCATAACAGAACATTATATTTGAAATAAAAATAACTTATTAGGTCAAGACAGTACCAATCTTTCCATAGCTAAAGTGATGACAGGTATCCATTAGCCTTAGCCAGCTGTCAATCAAAAGACCACATCCCTAATTATGCATACATTTGCTGCTTTATATATCATTTTACAAATTCACTTCCCATGCAGTTGTCATTAACGTAACATCTAGCTATGGAGATTAAAAGTGTTTTTTTTTTTTTCTTTAGCCAGCCTGTAAATATGTTTATTTCTGCTGCAAAGCTGGACAATTTGACATCGGGGGGTCAATGGAGGTTGACTTGCGTTCGGAGCCGGCCCTTAGTGGTTTCAAGTGACGGCATTTCTCTGAACTTCCGCATCAAACTCAACGCTGGGAATCCGATGTTCCTCCTTGTCACTGAGCAGCCTGCTGTCCCATCATGTCTCCTGGCAAAAATCCCTGCCATTTTTCTTTGTTTTTTTTTATGCTCCGTGCCAATGTGCTCCTTTCCCGCCTCCAATAATCTCCTTTCGATCTGCCCGATTTAAGAAATGATCTTTTTTCTTTCCATTTTTAACATCCCCCTTTTTTATTTCTCTTTCCTTCCTCTCCCTCTACTCTGGCTGGAGAGGAAAAGAGCCAACAAACACAGCCATAAAAAGGACACCAGCCTCAGTCTGGAAATGCTATCAAGCCCCCCCCAGTCTCCCACTACACACACTGACCTGAATAGATGTTTGTTGTTACTCAGCGAGTACAGCCAACCCTTAGACAATTAATACGCAACCAGCACTTCTGTCGTTCTGGTTAAACACTTTGGATTATTTCAGTGTGTGCCGTATGTAGATTAATGCTTCGGTTTTTTTAGTCTCATAAAAAGGGGGGAAAAAGAGAACATGAGTTTCCAACTACAGACCAGCCACAAACCATGAGGTTGTTCTTAAGAACTCCCCCCCCCCACTCCCCAAAAAACAACAACAAAAAAAACAAAGGTTTTCTTACGGAGATAGCAGGCACCAGACACGGGATCACAGTTCTTGTCGTGGCACGAGCACGTTTGGTTGCAGTTGACGCCATACTGGCCGGGCTGACAGGTCATATTGCAGCTGAGGTGGAGGGAAGAGACGAAAACAACATCTGTTTAAAGTTTGGAACTTTATATTTTTCTGTCTTCTGTGAGGAGACTCAAAAACAAGGAGCCGAATCTCTCGGTTCCAAGACAAGTAAGTGTGTGTGACAAATGTAATATAAAAGCCATCAAAACGTTTCACCGTGTACCGTAAAGCTGCCAAGGACACACACGTGCTTTTTCTTTTTTTTTGGTTGTCAGTGAAGATCCTTTTGACTTACTAGGTGCCGTGAAAGCCTCGGTCGCACAGACACTCTCCGCTGACGACATGGCAAATGCCGTTAAAACAATGACTGCAGTTGTTCTCGCAGTTCTCGCCATACGTGCCGTTGGGGCAGCGCACCTCGCACCTGTCACGCAGAGACAGGCGGTACTTTTAGCATTAAAAAGAAAATTTTAAAAATGGCTTTCCCATGTTGCACTGCGTGTGCCGGTTTTCTTACCTGTCCCCAATCCAGCCGGGGTTACAGTGAGAGCACTTCCCGTGAATGGGGTCGCAGTGGTGGCCGTCCTTACAGGTGGGACACACTTCCTGGCAGTTTTCCCCAAAGAAGCCCTTGGAGCAGAGCTGGTCACAGCGAGTCCCGTTCCAGCCTCGGTCGCAGGTGATGCAGCGTCCCTCCGTCACCTTGCAGGGCTGCTGGCCTTTGCAGTGTCCACATCTGGCGGTGCCCGGGGAAAGCATGAGATGGATTATCGTAATGTTTTAAAGGCAAAGCGTGGGATAAACAAGACAGAACACTTGGCGCGCTCTTTTTTGGCAGTTCTGCTGTGTGACACAGTCCACAGAAGGTAAAACGTTTGACCTGAATTGCTTTGACATATTGGCCAATGATTACGGGATAATGTGCAGACCAGGTCCCGAATCTCACTTTACTTTGTTCCATTAAGTAATATGTTCAGAAATCTTTAAGGGTTATCAGCTGAGGCATATAGCGAATCTTATTTCCTATCAGGACCACATAACCGCGCTAATATGGATCAGATGAGGAGGTTGTACATTAGGCATCTGTAAAACTGCATGTTTCCTGTGTTTTTGAAACGGTACATTTGCTCTCTGCCAAGCTTTTTTTTTTTTTTTTGTTCCCCCCACCTGTTCCTGCAGTTTTTGACCGTAGAATCCAGCAGGACACGGTTCCTTGCAGAGCTTCCCACGGTAGCCTGGAGTGCACGTGCACGAGCCATCAACCGGGTTGCACTTGCCGTGGAGGCACTGGCAGTACCGCTCGCACCGCGGGCCCCACAGCCTCTCCCGGCACTGGCAGCGCCCCGTGAACTGGTCGCACGGCGAGCTGTTGCAGTTGCACTGGATCGCACAGTTCCTCCCCATCCAGCCGGGGTTGCACAGACACCGCCCCGTCATCGGATCGCACACCGAGTTGATGCTGCAGTAGCAGTTGTTGTTGCACTGGGGGCCCCAGATGCCAGGGTGACACGTGCATTTTCCTGTTTGCTGGTCACACTTGCCCTTTTGGCACAGGCACGGGTTCTCACAATTAGGACCCCAGCGGTTGTGGTTGCAGGTGCACTCGCCAGTCAGGTCATTGCACTGGCCGTTGGGGTAACAGTGACATTTCCCCTTGCAGTCGGGGCCCCAGAACTGTGCGGGACATTCTGTTAAAAGACAAATGCAATAAGGAAATGGGAAACATGACATCAAATATCCATAAAAATCGAGTACACCAACATTTCATCACCTCCACGTAAAGAGTGAGAGTTTACCGTCATGGTAGCGACTATCAGAACAGACAGTTATACTCGGAGATGGAAGCAAATAAACAAACAAGTATTCTGACAGATGTAATATTTTCTCAGACAGACATGCGAAATAAGCACAACTTCCTTAAACCTTATTGCGTGCCGGTAGCATTAAAATTACGCAAAGTATCACTTCCCCCTGCCGACTTCCTGACCAGATTGACGAGTCTTGCCTCAAGTGACGCTGACGACACTGCCTCCGAACAGTTTTATCCATTTATTCATACAGAGGAAATGAAAGACTGAGATTTGCTGTTGCGTTACAAGCAACAAGAGGCCGCCCAAAACCATATTCTTCCTCAATAAACTAACCAAGTACGGTAATAACTGAAAGCAAAACTGTGTTGCCTGGTCAGGACAGAGAGCAAGAGTTGGAACAGATTGGTAATTCCATTCAAGAAACTGACCACTACTATCCTCTCCTGACCCCAAAAGGGAAGTGCTTTCCCACCATGACGAAGCTGTAAAGTGGCTAACCCCCCCCCCCGACCAAAAAGTGTTTTGGTCAATACTTCTATCCAAAGGAACCAACAAGTGAGGGAAAAAATGGAGTGGTCAAACTGTGATTTAGTATCTTATTATGCTTACGCTCTGACTTCACGCAAATCATATCGAATGTTTTGCAGATTTAATTACATTCTGTCATGTAGGAAATGCTTTTATCCAAAGGAACTTTTTGCAGATTCAGATTTTGACTTGAGGGTTGGCCTGAATACCGTTTTATAAGCTCCGGAGCCTCAGCAGAAGATGAGTTATTATTGCGTGTGAGACCAACTGATCGGGAAGGAATTTTATAATTTGCTAACTCATCATTACACGATTTTAGATCCAACATCTCTGACATGCTGTCTTTCCTTTAACAGCTGCGATGAACTGAACTGCTACTGCAGGCGAGTGAGAGTGGCGTTAATAAATAAACATATTCTAGATGCCCAAACGGAAAACTATCCCAACCACCTAACAAACAAATATCTGGAGATCCGAGTATTGGGGTCCAGCACTGACACGTCTGATGTAGGCGATGGGTTTCTAACCTGACGTAACAACTAGGGGTGAGTATTGGCAAGGACCTCGCAATACAATATGTATCATGATACTTGGGTCACGATCTGATATTATCATGATATCATGATATCGCGATATCATGATATATTGCGATATTCTACCCAGTTAATATCAAAATTAAAAGTAGAGATGAAAAATCAAGTTGCTGTATATGTTCATCAGATGATATTGATCATTCAGAGGACAAATTGAGTCAATACTATTTGCTTCAAAACCACCTATTTATTTTTTATTAATAGTGTTTTTGCACATTTAATAAATAAATAAAATAGAGTAAATAGAATAAAATTTTCCTAAAAAAATCGATATTAGGAGCTGAAGAATCGATATTATATTGGGCGGCAGAAAATCACGATATATTGCCAAATCAATTTTTTTTCACAGCCCTATTAACATCTGATCAAATCTGCTCCCTTTCGCTACAGGAGTGATCTGCGTGGTTTAAAACCGTCCCGCCCCCATGAGCGATTTCATTGGCCGGTACCAGCTGCATCGTCGCAGTTTGACTGGCTAATGCTCACTTTCGAAGTACGAAAAGTTGAAAATTGCATTTTGTCGGAAGCGATGTCAACGGCTCGGTTGAGAAATGTTTGACATCACCACAATCAAAGTCAATGGACAACAGCGCTGAAGATGTTGCCGACACTTACGTAAGCGTGACTTACGAGTGGTCGTCTGACCTCAGTTTCACGCGTTAGCGAGCTTACGTTTGCCAGTATCATTCTTTCATTCTGTGACGTCACATAATTCACATTTACTCCAAATTCAGTCACTTAAATTGATCAATCAACCAATTCCAATCTGATCCAACAAATCGTACACATAGTGGGGAAGGGTGTTTGGCTGCAGGGGGGAGTCACACTAGTAGCCCTTGCTTCATTATACCCTTTTTAGCCCACAGTTGTGGGCTGTGCCACTTGGGGTGGGGAACCGTGTGCTCTACTGCTGTGATCTAGATAAGCTTGTCATACACACAAAGAAAAATGGGGTGCAAAAACAAAAAGTGGGGACTGTTGTGTGAAAACTACATTTCGGGGTCAGCATGACCTTATGATATGATGCTGATTTATAAGTCCGTGTCTTTTCCTCTATATTCTAATTATCAAATCTGGCTCCATCAAGTCCTTTAAGTTGTGACACTAAAGAACTTATCTCAAGTTCCTGATGTTGTTCATGTGATGGTTAAAAAACAGCTGTTTCTTACTGACCAGTTGTCATTTCCCAGCATAGCATCCTTCACTCTCTGAGTCAATGACCTCTCTGAATTTGTATACAACTTAGAGATTAAATTCACTGTGCACCTCTGTCGTGGTCAGTGTCATTGTTAACTTCTGATTGTTTGTCTCACTAGAACACTGTCTATATTACTGCCAAAGTAAGATATACAGTCATCCCTTGCCAATTCGTGCTTGAAGTTACGTGGTTTTAGTTATTCGCAGATTTCTTCAGAAATATATAATATAATAAAAAAATAAAGAAAAAATTGCGGAAACATCACAGGATGTTTTGTGTGCGTTCTCTCAAAGTGAAGAAATGTTGTGAGCAAGCCCAACCCCTTCAAGAAGGTGGCCTTATGGGTAATGGTGTGGCCTTATGAGCAGTGTTGCCAACTTAGCGACTTTGTCGCTATATCTAGTGACTTTCCAGACCCCCCTAGCGACTTAATTTGTAAAAAGCGACTAGCGACAAATCTAGCTACTTTTTCTGGTGATTTAGCGACTCACGCGCAGTCAAAAACCGCTGGGTTTGAAGCCATCACTTGGCTTGCTGTCTGCCTCGCAAGCCACGCTTCTCTCTCTCGTTCTCTCTCTCTCTGTCGGGCTCAGTGCACAGCCACAAACCCCCCGCCCCTGCGCGAGACACTCGACACCCCCACCCCCCACCCCCCACCCCCCCCCCCGTCCGACTGTCCGTCCGTCGCATCTAGCGACTTGGAGCGACTTCCGGGACGGGACAGCCTCTAGCGACTTTTCTCATTGGAGAGTTGGCAACACTGCTTATGGGTAATGGTGTGTGTGTGTCGTGGGACGACAGAATGAAAACAGGGTTAGATGAAAAGTGTAGTGAGCATCAACAGCAGCCCAGTGTGTATAGATTTACATTCTCTGTTAACCGACAGGAGCCCAACAATACAACCTGTGTGATGTTACAAGTTCCTGCAGTGCCAGAATAAAGTGCTCGTTCCATGCAGAGAAAACCAGACTTTTTCCTTCTGTTGTTGTTAGCGTGTTAGCCGCTAATTACGAGCCAAAAATAGCACAATACCAGCAGTTTCTTTACTACAGTTCAGAGACCAGAGGCTGTGAAGGTAACAGAAAGACCACAGTTGAGTTGAGCCTTTGTCTTGTTTCGCTGCAGTGCTTCGCTACTTTTTTTGCTGTTTTTAAACATATTTTAAACACATTATTTAGGCTCGGGGGGCTCCGGCTCCAATTTGCGGATTTTGATTTTTGCAGGGGGGCACCGGTGCCTATTAACTGCAAAAAATAAGCGATCACTGCACTAAATTCTTACATATGAGACGTTTTGCACATTTGCATTACATTTAGTAATTTAGCACCTTTAATCGAAGTGACGTACAAGTAGAAGAGACAAGTGAGTGGTTGAAACTTTCATGCTTAACTGAGAGGAAGCAGGAGCAGCTGATGATGTTAGATATAAATGAATGGCCATGACTATTAAAATTCACGATGAAGAGGTGAATTTGTGACAATAAGTTGATCTAAAATTGGGATTTTTTTTGACTCAGTTACAGGATATAAATGTAGGTTCTAAGAGGCCTGAAACATGTCAAATGTATTTGATCATTAAATGTCAAAGTCAGAAGAAGAAAAAAAAAGAGAAACACTGTATCTGAAAAGAGTGAGAAAAACAAAGGTCTTACTGGTGTCACAGCTGGCTCCGAAGTATCCATGACGGCAGCGACATTCATTCGGCCTGACACACACCTCATTTTCCTTGCAGGTGAAATTGCCCTCACAGAGAGCTGCGGTGAAAAAAAAAAGGAAGAACAGGCCGAATTATTCAGCGCCCTCACACAATAAGCCACTTGACGTGTTCTGATATGGATGGGCGGGATTCTGCGTACGTGTCAGGCATTCGTTCCCCGACTGCCCCCATCCGCTGCAGCACACCAGTCCTGACGACCTGGGGAGAAGTCACCAGACACAGGATGAGAAGGGAAAAGATGGAATTAAGTAAAACAAACACGTATCAAAGAGGCAACATCCACCCGGCTCGCGCCTCTTTGATCTCATAGCTCTTACTGATGTGGCTGATGCCAAAGCCCTGCAAGCGCCTGCAGAGCAGCGTGCATGATGCAAAACGCCTCGTGCATTGTTGTATAATCATTTCAATATGAGTGATTCCAGTCTGTAAAAGATAAAATACACTCCAAAGACCCTACCCTCTGAATCTGTGCAGTTTATCAGGTTCTTGAGCTCTCCCAGACTGTTGGGGGGGGACGGATATTCAACGACAATATTTTGCAGACGGTGTTAAGCCTGACAGGAAAGGACGGATGCGTCTCTCCTTCCTCCCACGCCTGTAACCTCTTTAGGCCCCTGCAACACGTCAGCTTCCCCAAAATTCTTTGAAGAAGCAGTGGTTTGCTTACTGGGAGCAGCACTGTGTTTTGCCCTGCCAAAATAGGCACGTGTTGAAGATCAGAGATTTATCCTCCGTGCTCTTTGACTTCTTATTAAAGTGAGACGGGATATAAATTTTTTTTTGTTTTGCCATTTTATGTACATAATGCGGCAGCGGAGCCGGTTTTTTTTGCGGCTGCTGCACCGCCCTAACCAAGCGTTAACCTTTGCCACAAAGCCAGTCCACGGTGAATGATTGCTTTCACTGTTTTTCTTTTTCTGCAATTAAACTGTTGTTCTAGAAGCATATTTTAGTGTTTCATTGCCACATAGAAAATGCTTTGGCTATATTTATCAAGGACTTCCAGTCCTGCTCTTTCTCTTGATTCACGTATCTCATTCAGGCTGAAAACACCTCTCGGCCTACAGCTTTTTTCTTCCCAGAACATTTCTAGGAACACTTGAAAGCAGCGAGCGTTAAAAGGCATCATTACAGTAGCTGGTCTGTACCCGCCATTTCATCTCCATTCAGCTGCTGGACGTGAGGCCGCGCGCTGGAAACTACTTCCCTCTATTCATATGATTCAAGGGAGAAAAAAAAAAAAAAACCCAAAACAATTATGGGTCAGAAAGGAAAAGAATAAGCGGTCGCTGTAACGAACACGGCGAGGAGGACAAATGTCAAACTTTTCAGCTGTTGACACCAGCGCTGTTTATATATCACAATGTAAATGAACTAAACAGCACCGTGGATTATATTTGCTGCTGATTGCATCACCGCCACTGGGGTCGTTGACGAGCAGCCTTCAGTCTGACCCGACTGCACAGGAAAACCCAATTGTTTGGCTCTTTAGATAAGCTATTTTCAACTGGGTCAAGTTCACTGAACAGGGTTTTTATAGGTCCTGTAAAAGACTTAACAGAAATACACTTCTAAAGAAATATAACCAAAATATTAGCAGTGTTTGGAGCAAGTTGGGAAATGAGTCTTTAACCTGCCTCTGTCCGACCGTAGACAGCTCATCTGTGGATATGAATGTTCTTCTTTTATGCGAGTATCAAGTTTCTTGTGTTTTTTTTTTTTTTTGATAAACTGGTACTAACTGGATTCAGCGCTGAGAGGAAGCCGTCTGAGCACGTGGGCTCTTCATAAAATGCTGCCTCCCAGCTCACAATATCTGGTTCCCACAATGCTCTGGGAACAAGTTAAGTTCACAAGTTAAATGGAAATTCCAACTTTGGTTGTTATATAGTTTATGTGGAAAGTTTTCCTGGCCTGAAGAAAAATAAGTCAAGAGTTTTTGCTTGCGTGCAACATTCCCTGAATCTAGCAACCTTTGGACAACCTTTGTAAGAATATTCCCTCCAATCTTTGGAAACCCTTATGGCAGCATTACAGTTACCAACCAGTCATGTTACACACCCACAATGCATTGCTTAACTACCCCCCCCCCCTTTCCTTTTTAACAAACTTCCACTAACAACCCAAGTTGTTATAAGCAAACCACCACCATTGTGTTATCAGGTGTGACAAATGCTGTCAGTGCCAATCAAAGCGCCCCCTACAGGGCAATGACAGCACTGCTCCAGATGTAGGCTGCACATCTGCACAGCTGTCTCCTCCTCCTGTTGTGACTACAGCGGACAGACATCCCGTTATGTATTAAAAAAATAGGTCATCGTGAATACGCGTAAAAGTCTTCTGAAAAGATTTACTGACATCAAAAAATATATATATATTTTTTTAAATAAGTCTGTGCAGGTGAATGAATGGTACGTCACTGAGGAGCGTTTGCTAGATTTGAAAGTCCGCTGACCAAGTTCAAAACACTTTTTTTTTTTATATAAAAAACAGTTTGGAGAACTTAATGGTGCCACTTTTCTTTTCTTTTCTTCAAAGCGCGGACAGTGTGAAGGACAGCATGCACAACCAGAGGAATAAAACACATCCCCCCCCCACATGAAGTCTTACCCAGGTGCTTTGCAAACATTCCTGCCTTTGGGGTTGAGTTCTTGGCTCAAAACTGAACAAAAGAAAAGACAAACCAACGCAGCACAAGCAGAAAAGTTCTTCACTTCCATCGTACAAGCAGCAACATCCTTCTACACTCCGTTTCTACACCGCATTTCCCTTCTCCACAGCAGCTTTCACAGTCGGGGCTACTTTTACACTCCAATTTCTTTCATGCGCATAATCCAGATGTGGGCTACTTTTTTTTTCTTTTCTTTTTTTTTCAAAAAGGAGTTGGTGAATCCTTCCCTTGAAGTGTTTAAGAAAGTCTCCCCGACTCCAGAAGGAAAGTCAGCAGCAAAAAACGAAAAATGAAGAAAATGAGCCCAAACTTCCAAATCAGTCGCAGTTTTCTTGATGCTCCGGCAGCGCGCCGCTTATTCCGTGAGGGATCATGCCAAGCCAGAACGCAAACTGCTTCAAAGTAATAAGACACGTTCACAAAAAAAAAAAATAATAATAATAATTTCCCCAACTCTTCTGGAAGTTTCGAGACTGTTGTTGATGTTGAAACCGAAGGAGTCGGTTTGGCTGTTTCTCCGTCGGAGGAGACGCGCTGAGTCCGGAACGTTGGTCCTGCGCTGCGCTGCGCTCTCAGGAGTGGCAGGAGGGAAATTCCTGATTTGTTACTCTATCTTTGGCTCCGTGCGCCATGCCTCCGCCACCAAATCTACATAGGCCCGCGTGCAACAGGGTCTACTTTAATGACCGGGGTTAAAAAGGGGGGAAAAAAAGTATATTATATACACAGTATGTGGACAAATGTTAGATTTAAACACAGAAGAGAAGGCATCAGCATGGATAAAGCATGGAAGAAAAGGAAAAACTTTTCTCATTATTGTTGTTTAAATCTTCAATATTCAATTGAGCTGACAAAATATATCAACTACAGATAACCCTACATCTTCTCATTATGATAAAAAAAAAAAAAAAGAAAAGAGTAAGTCGTTCTCCCTAAAAATCCAAATTCAAGAAGTTCTTAATTGATGGCTGGGAAGAGTTTGTGGGGCATTGTGTGGCTGTGTGGGTCTGGGGAGGGGGGGTGAAACTACTTATGAGACAACAGCTCCCCCCTCTGTCGTTCAGGATGAAGTGATGATGCCTGTCTGCATCTGCGTCAGTGTCAGGCCTGTTAATCCACTGCAGATAAGCGTAATGACATCCAGACATCCAGTCCACATTTATTCAGAGCTGGAAAACACATTTACTGGGTAAAAACAACAAAGTGGGCTGAATTAAAGAAAATAAAATAAAATGGAGGAATTAGAAGTAAAAGCCCAAAGTGAACATTTGTACTTCAATAAAGATGCACCTTTGTACCAAAAATTCAGAAATGATATTGCGATATCGTCCGTACATCATCTTATTACATGTGTCCATCACGTGTGTGTGTGTTTGTAAAGAAAGCTCTGATGCAAAGATCTATTTTTACTTGTTCGATTTTATTGTTTACTATACTGGATCATTTGAACATTTGTTGAAATATATAAGTTCATCTCCTTGGCAAAAGCAACTGGTTTTTTTTCCTGAGCTTCATTAAAATCACTGGATTAATTCATCAGCTGATCACATGACTTTCATGTGTGTCTGTCTTCTAACATACTTCCTGTCACACTTCAGAGGTTATTAAAGCGCTCAGATGAAGTCTTGATGATTTTTCTTTGAACACTAATTGCCTGTTTTGTTTCCTTTTTTTCACATTTCCTGAAATTAACCAGTTTATGGGTTTAGAGGGAAGAAATTCACTTTTTTGGAGGAGATCTTGACAAAGAAGTGTTGCGTAGAAAGCACACTTTTTTTTTTAAATAAAGTCAGCAGCCATAAAGCTTTGAAACCACTCTTTTGATCGTATGGATACACCAACATTTTTGCAGATGTGCTGTCATGCATCCGATCCAGTCTGAGAAAGCCCCAGCTAACCTGCTTTATCTTAGTCACTGGACCTGGATCGGTACAGCTCAGATCTGATCTGAGGTTCTGAGGCTGAAGACCTGCTGCCACCCCACCCCGACCGTCATTATCGAGGACGGGGTTTCATCCAGTCAAGCTGCTGTGTGTTTTGGTCTGATTCAATGCACCACTGGAAATAAGCGTCCTGCACTTGTAATCACACAGGCCAGAGCAAGTGAGGGTCTGATTCTGCTTATAATAGATGCACTTTTCAACTGCATTTTAGATGTCACATCCTGGATGGCAGAAAGAAAACTTTCTCCAGCTTAACCATGACAATAATGAGGTTTTAGTCAAATGGTCCTGAGGGCCTAAGAGAATATTTTACCCAACTACAAGAATTTTCTTTTAATCCATCCCCACAAGTGAAAAACCTGGGTGTGATCTTTGACTCTGAGCTGAATTTGATCCAACACATCAAGAACATCACTACACTGTAAATTGTAACATGTTGTTTCAACTTAAAAATATGAGTGAAAGGGCTGCCTTAAAAATTTAAGTTAAGTCAAAAATAATTATTTGTTATCTTCATTAAATATTCCTTGTTGTGTAAACATGTGCGTTGATTTTAGATTTCATAATTGACTTAACTACTTCAGGTAGTTGTTTGAACCTGCAAATCTATCTCAATTGACTTAAAATGGTCAGCTGTGTAAACATTTTGTTTCAGTTAAGTTGAATTGGATTTGTTAGTTGGGTTGAACTACTTGGGGTAATTGTCCGAACTTGTAAATGTATTTCATCTTAGCTAAAGTTTAAGTTAAGTAAACATTTTGTTTAAGTTAAGTTGACAAAACAGGTGGTCCTGCTGGAGCTTGACTGTCCCCTGGGAAGACCGGATGGAGGAAGCCTTTGAGAGGAAGAGGGCCAAGTATGAGGAGCTGGCAGGTGAATGCCGAAGCAAGGGATGGAGGACCCGTTGCAACCCCATTGAGGTTGGTTGCAGAGGATTTGTCGGCCAGTCCCTAAGCAGGGCACTCAAGACGCTGGGAGTGAAGGGACTGCAGCACAGAAGAGCCATTAAGAACATCTCCGACGCAGCAGAGAAGGCGTCCAGATGGCTGTGGATTAAGCGGGGCGATCCGTGGACCACCAAAGCTACCTAGACACAAGCCGGGACTTGATCACCCCGGCTGGGTCGCCTGGGCGAGGGGTGTCTGTTGTGAGACCCGAAAACACCCCGTGACCCCAGGATACAACACTGATGATGTGTCTAGGTTGCACCAGAAGGTGTATATTAGAACTAGAACTTGAACTTATTCATTGACTGAACTGTTTAAGGTCGTGATTTTAATTTGCAAATCTATTTTATCTTAACAAAATGTTTTAGCTCATTTAAATTAAATTAATTAATCTATTTAACATAATTCAAGATTTCTTTGAACATAAATATCCATTTCAACATAATGTTGCTTGTATTAATAAGTAATTAGTACAATAGATGTAATTACAGGCTATAACAATTTTGTTTCAAAGAGAAATGACAGACATCAATTAACATGCAACAAGTTCAGCATTTATTGGTTCATTGCCAACATTGCCAACCCAAGAACCAGCATTAAAGATCAATGACAAGAACATTTCTAATCAAGTGTGTGTGTGTGTGTGTGTGTGTGTCCCCGCCCCCCCCCATCAAAACAAATCAAATGTGTGTGTGTGTGTGTGTGTGTGTGTTCCCCCCCAATCAAGTGTGTGTTTGTGTGTGTGTGTGTGTGTGTGTGTGTCCCGCCCCCCGACAAGAACATTCAAGATCAACAGCAAGAACATTTTCAATAAAGTGTGTTGTGTGTGTGTGTGTGTGTGTGTGTGTGTGTGTGACCCCGCCCCCCCAACAATCAAGATCAACAGCAAGAACATTTTTGAATCAAGTGTGTGTGTGTGAGTGTGTTCCCGCCCCCCGACAAGAACATTCAAGATCAACAGCAAGAACATTTTGAATCAAGTCAAGTGTGTGTGTCCCTGCTGACATCCAGACAGTTCAGACATGTGAAGGAGCACAGCTTCTCTGACTTGAACCTGTATCTGCCGATCGCTATAATATCAGTCTCAGTGAGTTTTTTGTTGAGTCTTATCAGGTTAATAGCTGTTAGATACCACAAAACTGGCAGTCATTTCAGCAGGTACAGTGCTCCAATAGTGGTTTTTTCCCGCACCGTTCCCACCTGTAGATGCAGAACTGATCACTGATTATAGTATTAAGGAGACACTTTTTCGAGAACTCAGACTTTACCCAACAAAGAAAAGGTAAGAATCCATTAGGCTTAAACGTATTTTGGCAAGAACATTCAAGATCAACAGCAAGAACATTTTGAATCAAGTGGAAGTGTGTGTGTGTGTAAATGTAAGTGTAAGGCATGAGGGGAGTTCCCTGAGCACAATCTCAGATCCGCAGCAGCCTGTTTTCTTAATCCATGGACAAGTGAGGAACACTGTCCTCCACCGATGTTCATCAGGACCTTTTGAATAACTTCAAATGTGTACCTGAGTTCTTTTGGATAGTCTATGTTCAGAGAAAAAAGAAGACCCATCAGCAAGGCAATGGCACGTGGAATGTCCTTCAGATCAGACAGGACCACTGCTTCCTCAAGGACCACTGCTGTGTCCACGATGTCTTCCCCGTCCTTCACTATCACAACACCAACTTTTATTCCGTGTGTGAACGTGTGCTCATCATCTGTGGCCTGCACAAGATTTCAAAGAAAGCAGAAATATAATACCATCTATAATTGTTCTGTTAGCAATGTTAAGCTAGCAGAAAAATCCATTTGTGGCGAAAAGATTTTATTCAGCACCAGAGTGCATATTTTGTCTAACCCCTACAAAAAGCACATGTGGATTACATACACACATACATACACACACACACACACACACACACACACATATATATATATATATATATATATATATATATATATATATATATATATATATAATATATATATATATATATATATATTTTTTTTTTTTTTTTTTTTTTTTTGATAGGTATCACTATGCAGGCCCAACAAGCCATTCAACTTATTCTTTACCACTCCAATAAAGAATTTAAACATGCTTACCTCGACAGTCTTGAAAAAACTGGAGGGATCCTCTTTGAGAAAATGAGGAAGGCCCAGCAGAAGAACTGTCCTCTTAAGTTGTGTGGAGCTCTGTTTAAAAAGAAAAAAACAGTACGTGATATTTCTATCTGCTTGTGAACAATTATTTAAGACATCTACGGCCTCACATTTTAAAAATTTAATTTATTACTTTAAGACTTTAATGATAAAATAAATTAAATGAAAAAAGGAGCAGACAATAAAATTCTGAGATAATATTCTGGAGCAAAAAAGCTGAATGACCAAATCCAGACAGAACGAAACAGACACTTCAGCAATAAGTAGACGGAGCTGCAGAGAATTATGGTGGCAATGCTTAAATTGACAAGATTAACATCAATTAAAACCACTGCTACATAGGATGGCTCTAATCGCATTATATTCTTAAACTGACCTGTTGCTCACATGCAATTCTATGGTGTATGTGATGCGGAGAGTTAGGGTGTAAACATAATGCTTGCCAAATCTCCAAAAATAAATAAATAAAACCATCAATAAAATCATGACAAGATCCTGAGTTTTTTTAATGAGCATAAAAGACACAGTTGTGTTTCACTGAGGGACTAACGACTCTCTGTCAGCTGATCTCACTAACACCACTGAAGACATTTTCCAAGAGAACTGATTAGTCAGGAGGCAGAACTTTTTGTACTTGGTGATCTCAATCTGAATAGTAACCTGCTTCAAACCAGGTTAGGTTCACAGAGTATGCTGCCGTAGTGACCGACTCAGACCAGAACCAGCTTCCTAAAACCAAAACCCAAGTTTCCTGTAACTCTGAGTTTTACCTAAACCTGCTTTCTAAAATGGGGCCCAGGAAAAAAATTTAACAAATATGATGTGGAAGATGCTAATAAGATGCTAGGGTTAGGGTTAGCTCAAGGGAAGATGATGACAGGCTTGCTGTGTCCAGAGTTGAATCTGTGTGGTATGATTCAGAAGACTTGGTGTGCACTTTCAAAGTTGCTTTATCTTTAGGAAGCTCTGACATGCTAGTTAAATTGCAAAGTTCCTTTTCAAATTCGGGGTCTTGATACTGAATCACAATGTCCCCCTCCAGTCCCAGTTTATTCTTCAGGATCGAGCAGAAGCCATCAATCGTGTCAGGCAAGTAATCAATGGTAAGCTTCCTAATGTCAGTTTCAGAAAAGATAATGCGCAGTAGCATGATGAAATTGTCTGAAAAGGGGAGAAAAAAAATCCACGATGAGCAACATGTTGAGGGTGTAAAAATGTAATAGATGTCATCATTTTGGGTAAACTGTGGACTACAGTCATGGAAAGAATTATTAGACCACCCTTGTTTTCTTCAATGTCTTGTTCATTTTTGTACCTGGAACAACTAAAGCTACATTTGTTTGGAGAAACATAACAATAACCGCAAAAAATAGCTCATAAGAGTTTTATTTAAGAGCTGATATCTAGCCATTTTCCATGGTTTTCTTGATAATAACGTAAATCACTTCAGTTTTTAGATCAATGCCTATGGCATCGTACTGTCAATAACACTGCTTTTATGCAATAAATGTTTTCTTTTCTGGTTGTTTTAGTCACATGATGACCTTTAGTGGTATCAGGTATTAAAATGAACAAGAAATCGAAGAAACAATGGTGGTCTAATAATTCTTTCCATGACTGTATATTGCTTTAGGACAGCTGGGTCAGTACAGACAGTGTGTGCCCCAGGTGTATGTCATTCCATGAAAATCAAATACTGAACTGTAACAAACTCTTATAACATACCTATATTTATAAAGACAAGACGCTTGAAGATAATGCTCCAAAGCCGATGCCCCGATGCGATGCGATCTGATGCCGATGCTCTGATGCTCTGATGCTCTGATGCTCTGATGCTCTGATGCTCTGATGCTCTGATGCTCTGATGCCGATGCTCTGATGCCGATGCTCCGATGCCGATGCGCCGATGCTCCGATGCCAATGCTCTGATGCCGATGCTCCGATGCCAATGCTCTGATGCCGATGCTCCGATGCTCTGATGCCGATGCTCCGATGCGATGCTCTGATGCCCCGATGCGATGCCCCGATGCGATGCTCTGATGCCGATGCTCCGGTGCCGATGCTCCGATGCCGATGCTCTGATGCCGATGCTCCGATGCCGATGCTCTGATGCCGATGCTCTGATGCTCTGATGCTGATGCTGATGCTCTGATGCCGATGCTCTGATGCTGATGCTCTGATGCTGATGCTGATGCTCTGATGCTCTGATGCCGATGCTCCGATGCCGATGCTCTGATGCCGATGCTCTGATGCTCTGATGCTCTGATGCCGATGCTCTGATGCTGATGCTCTGATGCCGATGCTCCGATGCCGATGCTCCGATGCCGATGCTCCGATGCCGATGCTCCGATGCCGATGCCGATGCTCCGATGCCGATGCTCCGATGCTGATGCTCTGATGCCGATGCTCCGATGCCGATGCTCTGATGCTGATGCTCTGATGCCGATGCTCTGATGCGATGCCCGATGCCGATGCTCTGATGCCGATGCTCTGATGCCGATGCCGATGCTGCCGATGCCGATGCTCTGATGCCGATGCTCTGATGCGATGCTCCGATGCCCGATTCTGATTCTGATGCTCTGATGCCGATGCCTCCGATGCCGATGCTCTGATGCCGAGCTATGTGCTCTATGTTGAGCATCAAAGGGAATATTTCTCACTTGAAGTGATTTTGGTTATGCCATTTTGGTTTTTTTTTTTTTGCCATTTTGGTTCACCAGTAGACTTTCTTTTTGTGTGTTGGCATTCTGTGATATTCTATTTTACTATCTCCGATTCAAACTGCACGATCTTTTCATTCAATAAATTTGAGAAGTTGGAAAATTTTCCTTGATTTGGGTCACAGCTTGTCGTTAAGGGTGATGGTGGGTCCTGATGCCAGACCAGTTGAGAACCACTGGTCTAGACAATAGAGCCCTGTGGAGACGCAGGGCTTCACAGAGGTGTGGGACACCATTTTTTTTTTTTTTTTTTTTTTTAATTTACCACTGACTTTGCTATTATGTTGCTATGTTGAATTTTATAAAATCCTTAAGGTTTTGTGGAAGTCATGGAAATTTGAACCCTGTGGTGGTATAGTAGTATTAATACAGGGATAGAAATTGTAACTGTTTTTATGGAGTATGACAGCTGTCTGAAACAATGTGCATGTACAAGTTAGCATTCATGCATATTTATCTAAACTTTTTGCATAAATTAAAAAAAGTATTCCCATGGGTAAAGTCATATATAAAAACATTTAAAATTAGTATTTTTGTCTGTGAGAGTGTGGTTTAATAGTTACAACTTTAAAGATTTTGAATATGAAGTACAACTTTATGGTTGCATTTTCTTTATTATGAATTCAAAGATGCAAATGAGAAATCACTCAAATACATCAAGTGGTCACAGGCATCATCTGTGGAATAGAGGGTATTTAAAAACCTCAAGCAACTGCGCATGTGCTCAAATTAGTTGAACTCGGACCATTCACAACTGTAAATATATAATTGTTCCTCTGGGAGCAACAGTCTCAGTCCACCATGGGCTTCAACGAGGAAGGACCTCGAAATTTATCCGATGTGGTCCAAAAACAAATGTATCCCCCATACTGTTGTCATTTAATGTCAGAAGATTATTTGGATTATGATGTTATGGCGCAACTTGTCTACAGTGTTGAAACGGTTTAAGAAACGGTAAATATTACAGCCATTTTGCTGTTTACAGTAGACCAATACCAGTTGGGATCTTGAGTGCAGCAGGATTTGTTTGGGCTTCAATCCTAGATGCCACCAGTGATGAGTGGAGGCGGAACTGGTGTAAGCGGGTTATTGATCACCAAATAACCTGCTAAAATAAGCGTTATTGATCACCAGAGGAAAATGAAACTGTTGCACTGTCACGATTTAAGTCTCTTCAGTGATTCATTGTAGAAGGTTGTTGTGGGCGGGAAGGATCTCCATGGAGGTAGAATCTTCACATTGATGAACGCATGATTTTTGTACCAGGCAGGGGTTGCTGCTTGGTGATACTATTGGTGCAACTAAATGATATAGAACACAGGCTGAGTTTGAGGAATCATGTATCCGGTGTACCATGGAGCAGGGTTCCCCGCCCCGGTACCCGGTCCGTGAATCATTTGGTACCGTGCCACAGAGAAAAAATAAATCATTTCCATTTTTGCTGTTTGACTTATTATCTTAGTCTAAATGATGATTTATTAGGGGTGCATGATAACTATCGGGCCAATAACAGGAAATTATGACGTCATCCCGATATCTCCGATATCACGACAAATAGCCCTGATAACATATATATTTTTGTCAACACAGCAGTGCCTCGCTCCCTCTGAGCCTTGAATGACCGGCAGTGAATGTTATGTTCAAGTGACGTCGGCATAATCAGAAAAACGATTACTCAGTAAGGAAAATCAAGAATACCCCCTCATGCCAGAAAACAACTCGTTAACTCGGTCATAATTTTGGTAGTTGCTGACTTGAATTGATATTCGCAGTATTCTCCCAAATGTTACACATAAAAAATAAAAAAATAGATAAGGCTGAAAGAACGACTAGCAAACGAAGGAACGTGGGAATTTATGTTACACCTTGAATTCAGCCGGCAGCACCGCCACTGATCAAAACGAACTTGGCGGCGTGGAACTTCGTTAAAGTTTCAGAAGAAGATAGTTTGGTGTAGAGCTGTGCGATATTACGATATATATGATAGTACGATATAAAAACGTCTACCGTACGATAGAGCCGTCTATCGTTTATATCGTAATTTTAACT